>JABXJD010000021.1:1272500-1647500 GCA_013375575.1 Percina caprodes | reverse complement strand
CAAGTGACAGCACCAAAATAAAAAGATTAAGAAGCATTGTGGTGTTCCCGGTGTGATGAACGTAAACTACACTATATACGTATATAGGCCACGTTATTGCTCCAGGGATGTGTAACTTATTGAGAAGGTTATGAAACCAATGTAAGCTATAATAAAAAACATTAGGCCTACATATTAAGGAGTAACACAAACTGTCCTTTATTAGAGAAGGACAAGCAACAATAAAATGAAATCATGAATGTATTGGTCGAACAGTCTGCTATTAATGTTATCTGGGAATATCGCTGCACTGTCCCACTTAATCTCCGGAGCGTCCGTTATAAACGGCGGACGCCGCGCTGCTCATCTCTACTTTTACAGAGAGAGTGGACACTGATGCAACGCACGGGTCTGCCGGTAGGCAGCAGCCACCGGGCAGCGGCCGCACACCAGGCAGCCTTGACACACTACCGTCCCACAGGGAAAAGTCCAGACTCTCCCGATTGCCACTCCACATCTGGGTGCCAGTGCAACCATTTCTAACCATCTAAAGAACTGCAATAGTAGGGTTTAAATCAAACTCGTGACAATAATGACAAGTAATGCATGTTAATACAAATAAAGCAGAACACATTCAGAAGACAACGGAATAACTTAAACCTGTTTCGGATCAGAGCGGCAGCTGATTTAACACATGAGACTCCAGGATTAATCTTAGCCTGGCTGTTAGCCTGCTCTGGACCAGGCTAGCCGCAAAGAATAAATCTCCATGGTTACTTGGCTGGGTTTAATTCAATCTGGTTTTGTGCAACCAACTCAAAGCTAAATTCATCCAGGATAACTTGAATATCCCGGCTTAATACCTTATCCTGGTTTCGTGCAACAGCCTGATGCTTTTGAGTTTGGCCCTGTCTCAGAAGAGAATGTGTCTATCCACATTGTCAATTAACAAAGCCACTGGACAGGACTTTATTCCGTCCAGATTTCTGAGTGACAGTGCCAATGTTATTTCTAGGGTACTCACCCATATAATAAATTTATCTTTAAGTCTGGGTATATTTCCAAGCGACATGAAAAGCACCAGGGTAGTTCCCGTTTTTAAGAAAAATGGCAGATCAGATGTTGGTAGTTATAGGCCTGTATCAATTCTGACAGCTATATTGAAGGTGTTTGAGCATCTTATGTATGAGCAGGTGGAGTACCTTGTAAGACAAAATCTACTGTATGAACTTCACTTTGGATTTAGAGCAGCATATTCTACTCAAACCTGTCTTATTCATTTATTTTTCGACAAAACTGATGAAGTATCAAAAGCTACAAAGTATAGGCTTCAGAAATACTGCTGTGAAATGGGTCACGTCTTAACTTACTGGAAGACTCAAGTTTATGATGTTGAGGGGACCATATCAGATCCTCAGGATATTACCTGTGGGGTTCCCCAGAGTTCAATCCTTGGCCCCCTTTTATTTTTAGTTTATATCAATGACATGGCAGCTGCGGGGGAATGTAAGCTGCTTTAACATGCCGATGACTCAACATTACTGGTTTCTGGGAGTGATATCAGTGAGATTGAGAAGACTATAGGTAAGGAATTAGACACCGTAAGCAAGTGGCTCATAGACAACAAGCTTTCAATACATTTGGGTAAAACAGAATATTTTATTTGAAATAAAAAGGAATTTGTCTAGAACAAATGCACTTAAGGTCACATGTAATAGCAGAGAAATAGTGTCTCAAAATTTGTGTCATATATCTGTGGTTAACATTAAAAAGGTCATTCACCTGTAAATCTATTGCCGACAAAATATTATCCAAGTGTGCCGGTAAACTGAAATCCCTGTATCGCAGTACAAGGTATTTAGATTTTTCTATCAAGAAATTGGTGGTTGAAGCTTTGAGGTCCTGGCTTTAGCCCTGTGCTACAGCCTTTGCATTAACTTGCGCAGGTGTCTGGTCCCTTGTCTTGTGTCTGTCTGTTTCTGCGTGTGTTGTTTTGTCTTCCCTCCCTCCCGTCTATCCTCTATATGTTTTTTGTTCCTGGGACGCGTTCCCAGCCTCACCGTATTGTTTGTCACTATTTGTATATTCTAAATGTATAAAGAAAAAAATAAAATAAAATAAAATAAAAAAAAAAATTGTACCACTGATTCAATGTCATTTTGATTATGCATGTTCTGCCTGGTACTGATTATTTTATGTGATCTGTGATTTTCAGATTTTAGAATGCTCTTGAACCTTGGATGAGTTAAATGTCATTGTCTTTGTCCTGCTATAGGTCTTTGTCATGTGTAAAATGCTTTTAACACCAAGGACAATGTTGGAAATAAGTGTTCATACTTTAAACATGTTTTCCTTTGCATTATGTTGTCTGTTAAATCCAAAATAAATTAAAAAAAAAAACAAAAAAAACAATGCCCAACCCTAGACTTATCTCTAAGTCAAAATTCATGATGCAATCTAAATCACTCCCTACGGTTTACTGATTGTTGTCTTTCAGTTGCTGCAACAATTTTTAATTGAGCTTCTTGGACTAATATAAAACTGTGTTTATGAGATTCAACGTAGTGTAGCTTTGTGAGGTTTGCAGGTCTTGCACCAAAAGAAGTTGGAAAAGAGTAATATTTGATTAAAAAAAAAATTGCATTTTGAATTAGAGATGGTCCAATATAATTTTTTGCTTCCCGATACCGATTCTGATACTGATACTTGAACTTGCGTATTGGCCGATACCAAGTACTGATCAGATACCAGTGGGTCATATATTTTATAAATGTTTTAACAACGGCAAACTACTTTTAGAAAAAATTATGATACATACTTTCTCTGATTATTATTAAAACAGTTTGCATAATAATACCATATCTTACTGATCACTCTAAACAAGATAACCATGGAGCCATCGTCTGTCCTTGTGAAACACACAGGATGTTTCTGAGGGCAGAGCAGGCGGAGATTCCCAGACTGAATGAGATAAACTAACAACATTGACTTTGTATAAATAAGCGGCTGTAGAGGACTTACGTTGTTTGTTTTTTTTTAAAGATTTTTTTGGGGGCTTTTCCATTTATTGACAGTGGATATACATGAAAGGGGGCGAGAAATGAGAGATGACACACAGCAAAGGGCTGCAGGTCGGATTTGAACCCAGGCTGCTGCAGTACTCTGCCAACGCTCTTACTGGGTGAGCTAGAGGCCGCCCCGCGCATTTTCTGTACTATTCTGTAGTGTGTCAACTGTCTCCTTGTGTTTACAAGTAAAAATGAACTTTGATATAAGTTCAGTGTTTCTGTCTATTCTTGATAATGAAATTATTCTAACAACTACTATCTCTGTATAGATGTGATATGATTTCTATCTTTGTTGTCGGTCTGGCTAAGGTTAAACTCTTTGTGAAATATGAACTTACACAATGCTTATTTAAGAGTTGCGTGATTGTTGGGAAGCAATCCAAAGACAGTGTAAGTGAACGGTGACACGGGAGTGAAGAAGAACTACAGTGACAAATTCTCTCTCCTCTTCCTCCTCCTCCTCCTCCCAGGCTTCATATCCAGGTCAATACAAGCAGCGCCAGAGTGCAAACAGCCCAGGACACACCATGTAAAGTGACTCTACAATCCTCCATCCCCAACCCCCCTCAGACACTATTCACCCTTAACAACAACCATTGATTTTTTTTTTTTTTTCCTGATGAGGATCTAGCCAGCATTTAATCTAACAGTGTAGCCCCTCGCTGCAGGACATGGCTAAGCATGTCATACTAATCGATTGGTCACAGCAACCACTGTAGGTTGAGCACTTAACTTTACTTCTGTTGATGAGAAGTATCTATCTATCTATCTATCTATCTATCTATCTATCTATCTATAACGTACATATTAAAAGACAATTGTGTTTAGCATCAAGACACTAGAAGTTTCTCATATCCTTACATTTTTTTCATTTCAAGGGCAAAGAAGACGAGTCTTATATTTAGTGCCTCTGAAACCAGATGATAATTTGCATTTAGTCACAGCACTTCGAGGAACTGTTTGACTAAATGCACCATCAAGCCTCTTGATAAGCCCATTGTTTACAGAAATCTGACTTGCCCAATGGTGCTGCGATCAAAACACGGGTGGGTGTCCACCCATAATCCCTCGCTCTTCTGTCTACAACAAAACCCTCTTTAGGCGAGGACACTGGTTTTAAAAACTGCCATATGCAAATTGTTGCATGCAATTTGCATTTTTAAATATTTCAAGCCCTGGGATTCCCTGGATTCACTAATCACAGAACACACATACAGTATGTCAATAATATTTGAACATCCATAGGCTTTTAACAATGACTCAGAAATGTGTATGAATTTAATTATGTCCTGAGTGAAATTATGTCTAAAATGTGTTAAAGTGTGTCTGTCCTCAGCTAGCTATGAAGCCACATTATCACCTTTCTTACTGTCTGTGTGGTCAGCTTCAATTATAACACATTAATACTGATAATTACTTACAATCAAGCCCCTCAAATTCAACTGAAAGGGCAAAGGATTGAAAAGGTGCTGTGCTCTGCTGCCCAATTATTTCTTAATCTTACACCACTGAAACATCACACGAGCTTTGAACACGATGGGGCACAGAAAGAGAATGAAACCGTGAAAAGAAAATGCATAAATAAACTACATAACAGTATAGGATCTGTATATATGCGGCACAGATACACATTATTAATATAAGACAAAATGCAGTGGTTTCTGTGCAATCAATGAAATTTCTTACTCTCTCATCTTGGCATTATTCTAGCAATAACCATGAAGTGCAAAACATAAAACACCACACAAACATTTTATCTAGGTCTCCGTTTCATCATGCACAGCATTTCCATCACCACCTAAATAAATAACCAACATATAGACCCTATTTTACATCAAACACAGCCAAGATTATATGCGACAAGGCTGGCAATTAACAATTTTTCTCACTCTGAATTCAAACCATAAAAAAGATGATCAAGGCTGGTTGATATCCACAGACTATGCATAATTTTGTGGCTGGTACAAAATATCGTTCTGTTGCAGTTCTGTTCATTCACTCGACTAATTCATTGAAATAAAGCGTCCCAAAGGGATATCCGCGTAATCAAGCCTAATCCCAGATTGATTTGAGAGCAGTTGAAGACAGAAAGCTGGAGAAATCTGGGAAAGCTCTCTGTCACAGGAGGAAGGGTGCAGGAAGCAGGGTGATCGGAAGAAACAGTTCTGGAAGCTCTAGTTTCAAATGAGGATAATAAAATAGCTCTGGAAAAAGATTTGACAGGACACAAAAGAATGATGTGATGATCGTTTAATCTGCACTAGTATGACCTTTGTAGTTGCACAGCTTTAAAGTAAAATAGCAAAGTTAAAGTATATATATATATATATATATATATATATATATATATATATATATATATATATATATATATATATATATATATATATATATATTCAGGGCCATATTTAGTTCAATGTGTTATATGTCACTATTTTTAGTAGCCTACTGTACTTAAATGGCCAATGGTGTTCTTTCTTCATTGAAGCCTCTATGTTTACAGGCTCATGGTGATGTGCTATAGGTGCCAAAACAGATCAATGTTTGGTACTGCCAATTTGTTTTGTTGGTTGGTTCATGTGTGCAATAACATTACACTTCATGAGAAAAGAAATCGTGGCAGAGAATCGTGAAATCAATTCTATGCTTTAAAAATAATTTAAAAAAACATGATTCATATTTTTCCTTAAAACGTGCAGGCCTAATATATATATATATATATATATATATATATATATATATATATATATATATAGCTAGCCAATTCTCAGAACTATTGCTTATGTTAACCATATACTGTTCTCATCAGCAAGTCACACTGATTTGATGTGTGTGTGTGTGTGTGTGTGTGTGTGTGTGTGTGTGTGTGTGTTTAAGCTGCGTACTGTCTTTGGGAGAAAAGACAGAGGAAAGCTGAGATTCAAGGATTTTGCAAGATAAAATACTGGAACATCACACAAAGACAGCACAGAGACTCTTTCAATGGTTGTAAGAGAGGCAATGCAAGCAGTGAAAGATGAAAACATGTTTCACGGTCATATATTTTATGTTTGAATGTATGTTTCATATATTAGGCATGCAAACAGAAGAACTGCAAAAGAGTGTTGAAGTGAAGAGAGTGTTGAAGTGAAGAAGCATTGCATCTTAAAATAATTATTTGACCTGGGGAAAGTATAGTAGTAGATGCAATTTTTAGAAAAGTAAAGATTTTAAAATTAATTACGGATTTCTGTATAGATTTTCTTTTTCAAAATGCTAAAACAAAAACAGCTTTATACTAAAGAGAATATCATCCGCATCCTTTGAAACTGTAAACCTGATAGCTAAGCATCTTTTCTCTTCATTAGTGTAGCAGTGAGGACAAGTTATGGTTGCTGTCTTTGTTGCAATTACCCTCTCGACACACTCTCCTCTACACTCACATGGCTACACAAGGACTTAGAGGAGCTCCACATCATTATCCTTTCCCACGGAGCCTGCAGCCTCAGCTTGTCTCAGTTTGACTAACACACGGTGGAACCAATGTTCTTCTTTGTCCCCTCACTGCCACCACCAGAGAGGGCAGAATTATAAAGGTTTTAAGCAAGGTGATACTGAAATAAAATAAAAAATAAAAATAAAAAAGATCCCAACCAAACGTCCTGTGTAAGCAACCCAACCAAACGTCCTGTGTAAAGTCTATTTTGATCCACATTTGCAGACAAAATTAAAATACTTACAAAAAAAAGGAGCCAATTAATATACATAACTCGTAATTTGGCTCACTGTTGTTGTCTTTGCTCTCGTCATTACCCCCGAGTGAGAAATAAATAGCGTGTGCTTCATCTTAAAGGCATGCACTAAAGTTCAACAACACTATCTGTGTTGTTTTATACTTTCTACTCAGGTACAGGAATCGGTAGTCTAGCATTGAAGGTCATCAAGCTCCATCTACTGACGACATATGGCCAATACAAATCCAATGCACATGCACCGATCCTACCAAAGAATGCCCTATTGGTGCATACATTGTTTTTGACTGGTTTTCTATTGTAGAGAAACACTTAAGCATTCATATTTAGCAGGGTTGTTTAACTATGCCAGAAATATCTGCAACATCCCTCTCTAATTTGAATTAAAAATATTTACTCAATAATAATAATAATAACAACAACACCAACTTTATTTGATACAGCACCTTTTCACAGACAGTCACATAGATCACAAACTAACGCAATAAGAAAAACTAAAACCTATAATAAATTTGTATCTCCTTTCTTTGATATGTATAACTTTATAGTTTACATTTTAGAAAAATCCTAATTGTAAAAATCTTCCATTATTTGGCTTATCACTTCCAAGCATTATTGTTTCCCCATCCTCTACAATACTTACGTCTCAATGGGATCATTTGTTTGTTTGTAAAGTCAATTAGTTATATATCTATATTTCATTTGGGCATTCTGAATAAAGAAAAGAATTGTACCGATTTGGATAGTGATGCTATTTACAATCCAACCATCATCTCAAAGACAAACTTTTGGTGACTGAACACCAACAATAACATTTTTAAAAGCTAAATGATGCCAACAAAGGCAAAGCGGTTCAGAGGTTTGCTGGCGCCGCCTACTGATCTCATGGCCAATACAAGCACAACACCGAGATTATGGACTCTAAAATGTGTTCAGCAAAGTATGCACTGACATAAATCTAAAATGACAAAATAACATCAGATAAATCTTCATGAATTGGATTACATACCTGATCAGAAGGTTTTAAATGTACACACATTATACTTCAAAAGGGCTGCATGTATTTCTGACAGAAAACTACATATTCCTGGCTATCCTTGCCAAGTACACAGTTTTACATGTCATGGCGGTCTCCATCTACTGATCACATACAGTGCAGTGAGGCCAAAGAAAATCAAGGGCAATAGTTAACATCAAACACTAAGTAATACCAAGATTATTCTTGTTTTCACTTTACTTTCTTCAAAGCTGTTCCTAATCATCTTGATTTAAACATTTAAAACAAATTCTACTTACTCATATCTAAAGCAGATAGTAGAAAACAGGCCATATTGCCCCAGTTGAACAGAGTGATGAAAAGTATTGATTTTAATCCAGCCTCTGGCAAAAACCAAAACCCCCCCATTAGTTATTGAAAACTGAATCATCAAAAACGATAAGAACACAATAACATTTTCCAATTCTAGGTCATGTTTTCTTTGGTTTATCAGATTCACTTCCTACTGCCTTTAGTGAAAAATGTTTTGTTACAAAATGACTAGGTCGAAACTAAACTGGAGTTACAGAGGTCAGCTGGTGCCATCTAGTGGCCATGAACGGCAAATACAATAGAAGGCGAAAAAGCATAGCACACCAAATGTCAAAATCAAGTATCTTTACTACTGTGGTTATCATTACTGACCAATAATGAAAATACACACGTTTTAAACCCTGTACATTATACTTCACTCCAATACCGGGTGTATAGTGTCGCTAAATTCCCCGTAATGTACCCCCATGTGTACAGGTCCTGTCCCCTGACCAATCGGCTATCCTACCCTTAACCATCGAGGTCCAATGCCTAACCCCAACCAATCGGCGGGTCTTGGCCGTAGGGGAATTTGGGACACTGCATACAAACCTCGGTACGTTACAACGGTCTGCAATAGGAGTGAGACCATGACAGAGAAGTATTTCAAACTCTCAAACTAATTAATACATTAAGCTAGACAGTATTACAAAAACAAAAACAATTACTTGCAGCAACGCGTAGCTAAATTAGCATAGCTCAGATGGACCAATGAAAGAACTTGAAGCATTTTACCACAAAACCTGCCAACAATATGAGCCGCAGCATGAACAGCAGCAAAATAAAGATGTCAAAAGTGACTCACCATTTTAACGAAAAGTCCACCAGAGAAAGGGCTCCTTAGGTTCTCACGAGGAAAGGCGAACGTACCTGTAGTCGCCCTTATGACGTAGTTACATTTAATTCAATTCAATCAATTCAAAGCTTTGATTGATTGAAAATTTAAAACTTGGGGCATTTTGAGGTAGACTTTCATTTTTAATTGGGGCTGAGTGCACAGCAAATTACATTACAATAATAACTACAAAAAAATGTAACACTTAAAACTGATACAAGATCATACATAGACGTAATTTAACAAAGCCGTAAACTGACTGGGCGAGAGACAAATTTAAAGTTGTGTTACAAAGGAGAGTAACCTGACAACTGGCCAGTTTGTGCTTTTCAGCTTAATACAGTGGTTTGTCAGATAAACTCACGTGCCCCTTCCAAACGTATAGCACTTAGTCATTATATAAAAGTGGATATTGTACATTTTTTCATACTAATTGAACTGTCAATATTTAGATAAATGAATGTTTCAACCATGTGTCCATTACCTTTAGCTAATTATGTGAAGTGTTAAGTCAGAAGGCCTACTTTGAGCTAACCCTTTCAGCTGCTTATGCAATACTTTCAGCTAACTCTTAGCTAACTGTAGCAATTTGTGTTCAAGTGTTAAAGTTGCTATAGTACAAGTACCCCTGGTTGGGAATCAGTCTTAATATTCATTCAAATAAATAAGCAATGTGACACCTTTTCGCTAACATTGACCTAATAAAAAGCAACTTAGTAAAACAGCAAATCACCACAAGGTCAAATTTCTATCAAATCACATGACCTCCATCTGCAGATGCGGTTTGTCTCGTGGTCAATAAATCATATCAAAGGTGTTCAACTTTCCATTTATTTCTGAGCACTTTTGGGGCTTTTGCCCATGTTGATGAAGATAATGTGATATAATCAAAAGGAACAGCTACTAAATAGACGTGGTGAGATAATTTTTCTCAGCAACCTTCCCAGAGTTTTTTTCTCGGTCAGAAAGAAAATATTGTACACATCTTTACAATACAGGATTTGGAGATAATGTTCCAAATTGCACAGCATGAAATATATTTTTTTAAATTGCATTGTAATGACATAGCAATCACACAAAAAACATAGTTGGTCAGTAGTAATTCTTGGTTTTAAAATCTCATGAGCTTCTTCTTTCCCAAAATATAGGCCAAGGTAGGTCTTGGGAGGCTTATATTTGTCCGTTATTGTGGGCTTACATTTAGGCTGGACAGTAATTATGTGATTTATCAAACCTCTTTAACAGGTGTCTCAATTGAACGGTAAAATCCTCCAGATTGTGAAACTGTGTCATTACAGGGCAGTCATCATTCATGGAGGCTGGAGGTTCATGACTGTTCAAGGGACTTGTATACTGTAGCAGGAGGAAAGTTCAGTTAGTGTTGATGCAATTCGTACTGGTCACCAACAGAGGCCAGTAAAGATAATTTTGGACTCTGTTATAGAAACATTTTGGTGTTTGGTTTTCTCAAATTCCACAACGACCAGTGGTCACACTTTGTGTCCAGTAATGTGTTGTGACAGCAAATGCTGTATGCATAGAAACAACAAAATCTATGTGAGCGTGCATGCACAGGAGATTATGTGTTTCAAGGATAGAAGAGAATGGCTGACAAGTATTGAACTGGCTCGTTAACTAAAGAGGATATATTTGCAGAACCGCCCTTGACTTACCTATTTATTCATTTATTTGCTTAAATATGGTAGTGCAAGGTTTATGTATTACCTGTTCAACCTGCTGGATCATTTGGGTAGCTAACAAGTGGGCTCAGAACATTTATATTGATGTAAACAGACCTAAGTCATAACATGTTTGATTTCAATTGTATCTCTACTGTAGATGTACTGTGAACATGTGACACATTAGGTATATTATAAGTTGTACATTTTGATGTATACACCAATGAAAATCTATGAAAGTCTATTTATCATTGCAATCCATTATTAGTGGCAACCAAGCACATGTAGGTCCAGTTGGAGATTGCTTGAGATTTAAGCAAGGCATTCAATTCTAAGTACCAGTTCATCTGAAATACTGCTTTTTCATTACCATCTAAAACCAGTAGCTGGTGGGTCAGCAAATTATTGGTATATGTCTCTTCAGGTCGCCTGTGACATCAACTTAGCCGATATATTCAAATTGCTTTATCTGAATAAGCTTGCCCATCTCATTCACCAGTGTAATGACAGACACTAAATGTTCAGGGACTGTGGGTAGTTTTAAAGGACGACCTGCTTTGTTTGATTTGTACAGTATTAACAGTTCAATGTGATTATTTCTATAAATATACCATGTGGATACCACATCATTCATTCATTGATGGATTTGCACTATGAATGCTGGTGAAAAAATGCAGGTATGCACTTCCTTACCTTTGAAAAGTTTGTAATATCTCTTGTAATAACTGCATTTTGCTTTTCTATTACCTGCTACGTTGCGGAAAGTAAGACCAGCAGTCGCAGGTGCACTAGAAAAAAATAATGCTGCATTCCAGTGATAAGGACTTTTACTGTGAATGAATGTAAGAAGTTGAGGGAGTTCATCTCAAGGTGAGATAGCTACACTGCATTTATATCAATTTCTTTACGCTTTGTGCCAGCAGTATTTCCTCTTTGACGCCCTCCCTGACTTTGAAACTAGAGTTCCAGTCACAACATTTAAATTCCACATTACAAGGCTTAATATATTTATATATTCTGTACATATGTACACAATACTGTGGTGTACATTCCTCATAAATGACAATATGTTTAGGTATTGTTTAAGTTTTTGGTTTATTGTTATAAATTAGTTAAAGTGGTTACACTATCATTTGCAGAAAGTCATCTGAAGTAAAAAGACAGCACAGGAAACAAAGGACACTTTGTTTTTTTTTACAAAAGCAATTAGCCTTTTTTAATCTTACATTGCATTGAAAATTTACATAATAGATTCATAGATTTTACAAATAATTTCATCATAAAAATATATTTCTGTACAAAACACTTTTTTATTCTATATTTCATCTTTTTTTTTCAAATGGTGAATATTTCCAATGTCCCCAGGCAGGAACAGCTTTAAGTCCTTCAAATCACATGGGTCTTATTGCGGTCAGTCAGTAGGAAAAGCTTGTGGCAAAATAGACTGAAGCTTAGAAAAAAAAATGACTTCTGACAAAGGGGAGCGCTAGAGCAGGTGTGTGTTTATGTGTATGTATTTATGTGTCTGTGAGCGTGTTTGTGTTTTAAAGAGTGCGCATGTGTAGATGACAAGGAGGGTCCCATGGTTTTTGGTAGGCACTGTGTCAGATCCATACCGAAAACAACAACAACAGTAATAACAACAACAACGACAACAGCAGCAGCAGCAACAATCAATCCAAATTGTAATATTGTAATAAGAAACAATGTCAGCATAGCGATGAAGTGCAGGACAGTTGAAGCAGTGATAAACAATGAAGCCACCATTGTTTTTAAATCAGTGATGACTTTAAAAGGAGTTTTCTGTCAGCTGGTTGCCGTCGGCGGCTGTGGTCAGGTCAGCAGGGTTTCGTAAAGCCAAGCAGATGTTTTCACTCACCCTGACACCCACACTCATTAAAAACAGCTGGCATTCATCAAATGTGGGACCCAAACTCACTGACTTCAGTTTAAGACCTTTAAACCAGGCTCTTCAAAACAAATAAGAGATTTTATTTTTAAATAGGCACCAAAACTGAAAAACAGTGACTCCTGCTCATTAATACATGAATTCATGGAAACCAATTAATATAGGTATGGTATATGATGCATTTTTCGGCCTAACTCTTACAATATAACACTTATTTATGGATGTTGGTTTTCTTTTCTCTGAGCAGTGGTTTACTCATGGCACATGAAACCCTCAGAAACGCCAGCAACATGTGCAACAACAGCCTCCAGTGGCCCACAGGGGCTAAATACAGTGACAGTTGTGGAGGCTGTAAATCAGATTTGGATAAAAATAAATAGCTACCAGCCAAGCAACACTGAGCTGAGATATAAGGCTACATTTTCAAGAAATAAAAATAAGGAAAAGCGAGGAGAAATATTAAATCTCAATGGCTGCGGTTGTGTGTTTAGATTTACTCAATTGTCGAGGTGAACTCTTAAGATCTTCTCCCAAATGGTGAGCTCATCTTAAAGCTTTAGTGTCTCTGAAATAAATTACATTCAGGGACTTTTAGTTTTTTGAAATGCAATGTACACAAGCAAAACACTGGTATTAAAATCTACTATGCATGATTTAGGAAGTGCCAAAGGTAGGACAAACAAACAAATTAAAGATTTGAAAATAATGTGTGCCCATTTATAATTGATGTGGATTTAATTTGGTTAAAGCTAACCAGAAAAACACTAAAACAGAATGCGTGTGATCTCAGACATGTCAGTACTCATTTGTGAGACCAAACACATCTTAAACAGAGGGGGAAACATTAAGAACCAAGACTCAGTGATATACAACCTGGAGGGGATGATCATGTAAGATTTACAGATCTTGTCTTTGAGACTTTATGAACAAACATGGTTAACACGTGTAGAGTTTGCAACTTAATTAGATCATCATTTTAGCAATATTTTCATACACAAACCCATTGAGAACTTCCTAAAATGTATGACGCAAAAATACAAACATGAACTGGCGAACAAATTTCCTACATGGGTCAAAACATCTTGAACGTAGACCGCCATCCACAAACAGTTCACCAGCAACTATCACTAATATCATTTATATGAACCTGAAACAGAGTCGGCGCTTGGCCGTGTGTAACTTAAACGCATTGGTTCCATCAAGAGCTGGGATGTTTGTTGACATCTTTGAACTCAAGAGTGTTGATGTGCAAATTTTGGTGGCATCATATCACCAGTTAGGTTAGCAAACTGCCGTTCTTCCAGCAGAACATTACAATTTTGTCTGTGTCACAAAGGTGACAATTCCTGGACATGTCCAGTATGTATGTGTAGGAGCTAACAGATGTAGTGAAGGGGCAAAAAACTCCATCTGTTCATGGTTTAATGGTTTAGAAATCTGTGAAGAATGCTTGGTGAAACATTAACTTTAAAGAGCATGATTGTTGCTGGCAAACCTTGTATCTAAACAATAATGACAACAACAATACCATAGACACTAATGAGTGCCTCAGTGGGAAAGACAATGATGGTGAGAGGAACTTCACGTTACACAGGGAATGAAAAGAAACAACTCCATGTTACAAAGGAACAAAACACTGTGTGACTTTTGTGAACAGCACATAGTTGTAATATCTTTAATTCTGATATTTCTTTTTTTCTTTTTAAAAAAAAAAAAACTCTGCTATAATCCATCTTTCCCCTTTAGCTCCCCTCCCCTTGTGGTAAATATATAGCACAAAAATATAGGTGGTGAATGCTCCCGAATATATATGCAATAGATTTACAGATCAGAAGATTCTGCAGCAATAAGAAAGAAAGAAGATAAGCACTCGCAGAGTGCAGAATTACAGTGGAACTGTGTCCACAATCGTAGGGCTACAACCCTGTTTGTCTTTCTTTTAGCCTGTCTGTCAATTTATGTCTGTCTGTGTCTCTATGTTTGTCCGTCCGTAAGCCTGGTAATCTGTGTTTAAACTTTAAATCTGTCTGGGAAGTAGAAGCAGTGGACGGTGGTCTGCAACAGTCTTAAATGTTATCTCCTTGTGTGTCTAACTGTTGGTCTTAATACCATCCGTCTTTGCGTTTCTCCAGAGTTGTGTTAGTATGTGTATCTGTCATTATTCCTGTCTGCCATTCATCCTGTCAGTGTCTTTCTAACCTTTCCTTCCATCCCTGTGTTAGTCCATCTTTCGGCGGGTTGACAGGTAGTGTTCCTGTAAAGTGTGCTTTAGTGCCAGAGCTTTCTCTGTTCCTCAAAGTCTTTTGCTTCGCTAGTCCATCAGAGTCCTCTGTATCCATTCGGCATCATTCTCATCAGAATGCATTTCAATTCACGGGATCAGGAACATCTTTCCTCAAGGCCACACTCTGTCTGATCTGATTCATTATGTAGGGAGAAGACTGACCTCTCTCAGTAGTTGATTTCAGGTTAGACAGGCTCTGATTGGCTGTGTTAGGATTTTAAGACCTCATCTTTTCTCTTGATGACTCTCTCACACTACTTCCAGTTCAGTCAGGGGTTGTCTCCGTCTCCTCAGCCTCCTCTCTTATCCATTGGATGTGAAGCATCCATTAGATGAGTCAGTCTCGTCCCTTCTGTTCTATTAGTGCTAGCTCCCCTTTGGACTCCTTTTAGTTTTGCTTTGCTCTAATCCCAGTTCAGTAAGGATTATAGCTGTGTCTCCAGGGCTGTCTTTATCCTTTGCTTTGGAATTAGTCTTTTTTCAAAGCAACTTTTGCTACTGTCTGCTAGCATTAGCTGTGTTAGTCTGCTTTCATAGAAAAAGACTGGTAATACCAGCCTCTGGTTGTCATGGAGACAGCATGTTGTCCTTTCTGGCTGCGAGTGTGTTGTATTCAATGGTCATTGTAGAAATAGGCTCCTGTTCACTACTAGTCAGTCTGGTTAACTGATGGTCTGTTGCTGACAGTGTCTTTTACTGTCAGTTTTGAAGCCAGATATTCAGAAACTGTTTTTTTTGCTTCACAGTGTCTTCTGTGACATCCTCTTCACGTTACACTTTACCATCTGTGGCCATTTTGCATCTGTGTTCCTCACAGTAAGGATTTGTTCAGTATAGCCAGAGAGACAAAGTGGTACAAATGAAACCAACCCATTTCTGTAGCGCAGTTTTATCTCCATGATGTATAACCATGGCCAAAGCCCTGATGATGTGATCTCCCTCCTAATGGTTACAGAGCTGACAGCGGCTCCTTCTCTCCAAAGCTCTGTGTGAAACACAAAGCTCTGCTATGGGTTATGGTGACATGTCGAGATGACCGTCAAGCAAGTCATGGCTTAATCAATACTACTGGTATTAGAGACTGTGAGCGTGGTTAGGTAAGAGGTTGTAATACAATGGCTGTGTCTGATTGAGAATCTAATTTTAAACTATCCATGACCCACTGAGTCTTGGGGTTGGAGAGGAATAATAGCCGGTATAGTTTTCCGTTGGGTTGCATACTTTTGTGTCACATGTCACTGTGATTCACTCTGGCTGTGTTGCATCCGTCAAAGGTAGCAGACATTTTGTGTTTACATTTGTTGAAATTGTGGATACAAAAATACTGTAAATGAAAGGAGCCAACCCTGGGTTTTGGTTTTTCACTCTGCTTGGGGGGGCTTCGGTTTCTGAAGTGGGACTGAAGGTCTTTTGTAATTGTATTTATAGACCGTTTTGCTGACAACATTGAGCTTTGAGTTGAAGCATACGGCTTTTCTCTCCGCAGCCTTGCACCAATAGTGGTCCCATTAGATGTCTAAAGTCATTCAGTTCAGGTGAGGATAACCAATCCTCAGACCATGGTACACACAGTATTTAGATTTGGATCGAATCTAACAGCCTTCCCCTCCACAGCCTTGGCATTGGTGTTGTACATGGGGTTCTCAAAGGCAGCCTGGCCATTGTTGTTTTCATGGACTGAGCAGCCTGTGTACTGTGTTTTTGGTGTGGTTCTGCGGAAAAACAAAACAGTCAAAAAAATATATATAACTACACCATTAGAGTGATTTGTCCTAAGTCAATTGTTCTAATTGCCTATTAATATTAACATAACTGGGAAGCCAGTAGACAATAGTGAGTGAATGCAATCTTGGGAGATGAGGCATAGTAAACAAGCTTTAAGAAGGATTAGACAGAGTGTTGTGCTTTTTAGGAAGCCTAGTGAGATTCCAATCAGCCCATCCCAAACTAATTCCTTCAGCAAGCTTTTTCTTGAGATATTAACAGCAGAACAAAAGTTATTTGCATAGATGTTAACAATGGCAAACAACCAGTCAATTGTGCTTGAATCATATCTCTGAAAAAAATCCAATTTAACACCTCCTAAACACAATTGTTTTGCGGCACACATTTTGCAAAGACAATGACTTGAATGTGTCTTACCACCTCGGCAATCTAACCACTGAGGCAGCTACTGTTTTCGTGAAACAGACAGCTTCTTAAAATGCTAACAATGCCTTTCAACATTTTTTCTATGACAATAATGAAAAACAGGGCTAAACTAACAATGCAGTGACAGGAACACATTCTTTTCTACAGCGGAGATTTAACAGAAACACACTTAAAAGGGAAACACTTTTTTTTTGTTTAGCACATACCGTTGTTTGTAGAGATAGAAGCCGAAGCCAGTGAATATTAGAGCGAAGAAAGGCACCAGAATAGCGATAGCCACAGAACTGCTGTTGGTACCAAGCTGAGGGGGTGATGAGTTCTGACTCTCCGACATATTCAGACCTGTGACGTACAAGGAAATGCATTGGCATTGTCCATCCACACCATTAGATTGCATGATAGAATAACATTCAAAAACTGTGAATTTGGTCTTTAAAAAAAGCCTCTTTTTTAAGTCTTCCTGCAATAACTGCACTGTATATTGTTAGTTGTAGTAGTACTGTACAGATTGTATGATATCTTCTCATCAACGGTGGATGCTCTAGGATAAAAAAAAATGTCACACTTGCAAAATGTCCAGGGACTGGAGAAGTGGTAAGATCTTGTTCAATTTGTTGTACTGCCCAAAATATCTAGTTTTTGGCCGGTCTGTTTTGGCATCACTGAAGATCAGTTACTGATAACTTAAAATGAAGGACTGCTTTCAACTCTATTTGATTGAGATGGTTGTCATCTGCAGGTTAATGGAGTTCAGTCCTTTTACTTCAAATCTGACAAGCAGGCTTTGCTCTCTGTGAGAATGTGTCCACCACAAGGCTGACTCAGCGTGCGCAAAAAGGTCCATGTTGCCAGCAAAAAAAAACCTCCCTGATCACCTACTCTATTAGTGAGCTTCTTGCAAGGAGTTAATTAAATTTTTCCAATTATCATTTACAGTCCATATTGACTTTTGCGATGTTGTTACTTAACCTAGGATAGCATTACCCAGTCTCTGCAGTCCAAATTGTCCATAGTCTTTTCCCTGAATGAAACCCTGAAAGACGTAACTAGAACCATCAGGCTCTGCTGATACCTGGAGAGGAAAAGAGATTTTAAAAAATGATGAACATATGGGACACATACAGTTATAGGAGAAGGCAACACACAAGTCAACACATTCAAGACATAGTTCAGAATTTGATTAATATATTGATCTAGCTCAACTGAATCTAATTTAGTTAATTGCTCTGTGTCCACGGAGACTTACAAATCCATCCATGGTCCAAGAGTCATCTATGATTTTGGCTGGAGATAGGGCTGAATCTTTGAGCTGGGTTCCCTGGTTTGCGTAGTTCACCTGGTACATCAGCAGTAACAGCCTGGCCTCAGAAGCCTTATACACTCCTGGAAAGGACAGAACAAACAACTGGTTTGCAATATAACAAAGAGAAACACATCAATACAATAGCTGGGTTATTACAGATCGTTAGCTCTCTCAGCATGTGTTTCTTCTTCCGCTGGTGCTTCTTCGGCAGGATGCCTATATCATTTCCAATTGGAAATCGTAAAGCTAAAAAGGATCAAATAAATCTGAATGCAGCAGTAAAACAGAATCAACAAACATTGATTTAAAAAAAAAAAAACTCAGTAAAACTGCTAGACAGCAGAATTGCCGTGTCAAGAAATAGATCAAACTGTAATGATGACATAAATGTACTGTTATTTTCGCTAAGGGTATAACTAGGCTTGCTGTTTTCCCATGCCTCCTGTCTTTATGCTCAACTAGATTGAACTAGTCTTCACTCCAGCATACTTAATGCACTGACCTGAGATTGATATTGTCTTGTCATTTTATGTGTATTTCCCAAAATGTGGAACTACACCTTTAGGAAAACTTGACATCTTAAGAATAATCCTTAAAGGAAAAAACGTTGAAGTTGTATGCAACTGGGCCCTGGCCTTTTGGTGCCTGTGTGAGTACAGCTTCAGCAGTTATTGATCTACAGTAAGGCTGCGCCTTTAAGCCAGAACATGCATGTTAAAGGTCTAATAGCTGCATAGTTTTGTGAAGTGGTGTTTGGGCACTTTGCTTACTCCAGGAACTAATTCAACAGAGTTTGTGTTTTAATAGGGTCTTAACCCCCTGCCAACGCTGTTGTAGGACCCTGGGAGGTCTGTGTGAATAAATGTATGTGTTAGGAAAGTAGTGAAATCCAGACACCATTAGAAAAGCGAACAAATGATTAAAGAGTCTGTGTTCACGGCAAGCGCTCCATATTATACAGAACAGCTAGGTCTTTATTTTGTGTTTTACCAATGAATAAATCATGACATTCTGCAGCATAATCATGACATGCACTATAACTATGACCTGTCTTACATGATATGTAACGTTACATATACTGTACTGGATATACAGTATGCAGGGTATAATGAATTATCCATATTGTAACATGCCTGATAGGAGCAGGTCCATGTTGCCATTACTGAGGGAGACGTTGACTCTTCCTGTTGTGGAGTTGAAGCTGGTGATGCTCAGTGTCATAGGCTGCTTCCTCCCACGGTAATTATAGGAACCTTTCCATATGTAGTTCGGAGCAAAGACATCATCTGGAACTATAAAACAGAATAAAAGACAATACAATACAACATAATGGAATATAATAGAAGTGAATAGAACAGAACAAAATGGAAGAGAACAGATTAGAAAAGAATATAATAAAATCAACATAGTATTAGATGTTATACAGTTTAGATAAAGTGAATAAACATGTTGCAGAAAAACACAAATAAGATGACAAGATTGATTCTTCTTTTCTCATGTGTCGAATTGGTATTTCACACAGTAAATATGTAAATACACAGAAGTTCAGGTTGCCTATAACTCTATATCCATACGTAGCACAAGAATGAATGCCTGGCTTTAGGAAGAATTGTTCATGAGATTTAATGACTGCTTTCTGTTTTGATAATTACATGAAACTTGTGCATACAGTAGCTATAGGAACTCTTTTACATGCAACGAGAAGCAAAGATCATAGGATCATAAGAAAGCAGATGTGACAAATAGGTAACTGTACAAAACAGCAGCACAGAGCAAACCAGAACACCACCGTAGATAATTCAGCGTTCTATGAGTAGTGATGAAAAATTAATTATTTAGAACTATGATGTAAAGCAGAACATTATAATAAAATTGACAAAAACACAAGACAAACAACACTGTGGAACAGAGCAGAGGACAGGATCAGAGCAGAATACATAAAACTATAGTAGACAAGACCAAACTAAACCAGACCCAAATACAAACGTAGAACAGATAAGAAAACAGAAGAATAGAAAAAGAATGAAGGGACTCTACTAGGCTGGAATATAAAAGACTGTAATAAAACTGACCATTTAGTTTGGGGCTGGGAGTTCCTGTTGCTGGTTTCACAGGTTTCTTCTTCTCTCCAGCTACACATACAAGAGAGACAGAGGGGGGGAGATAATGTCCCATTAACACACATGAGCAGAGCTTTCTGGACAAAGTATAGGAAGATTTTAAAAGGTTTTGGTTTGCATCTTGTTTGACATTAGCTGATTAAGACACTAGGTTCATGCCGAGGAGAGCACAGATAATATTACCAAATTAGAATGCAGTGTTGGTCACTATTAGTCAAACATGTGCATAATGAGCTACACATGTGTTGAAAAGGGTCACCCAATATTAGGCTCTTTAATGATTATTTTTAGGCAATGCCAATTGAGTTTATGAACAATAACTTTTGTGCATATGGGATCTTTTTAAAAGTGACCTGAAGACACTTGGGTTTCACCATTCAGGGCAGCTTCTCCCATCACCACAAAAGTGTTTTTTGAAGTGTTTTTACCAACAAGTAAAAGCAAGCAAGCATGTCCTAGAATCTCAAATTGGATCAAAGAGTGTTTCAATTCTAAAGGCTACCTGGGGGCAAAAGGTTGATGGCATTGGTAGAACAATTTCAAAGTTGAAGTTTTTCCTTTCACAAAGGTGGGTTCACAAATGTATCTGTTAACATTTCTTAACGAGTAAGACAAAAACTTAACACTAGCTTTTTAATGTGCAGAAAAAATTGACATTACGCGTGCATCTTATATCTTATTTAGATACAACAGAATAGCTACTAAATAGACCTTGTGATGAGATTGTTTTGTCTACAACTGTTTCCAGGTCAGGATGGCACTTTCAATCTCCACTTGCAAGCCAATGTGGATGAGAGGTCCTTTAGGTGCTCAGAAAAGTGGAAATTTAAACATCTACAATTCCATTTGCAACTGGGCAAACTCCATCTGCTGCTTGTGTGATATGACTGAAAGCTCCAGAACAGAAAAGACATCATGGTGAGATTGTTTTGGCAAGTAATGATGTAGGAGTACTTCCTAACATACACATAGCAAGAAGGCACTGGTGGACTGGAATAAAACAAAACTGAATAGATAAAGACCTGAAAATTTTACCCAGCCTAGCCTAACACAACCAACATACAGATCATCCTACTTCGTATATGTACAACGCGCAAAAAGTATTATGAGAGATACAACTTAGTTTTAGAATATTTAAGCTTTTATTTTTACTGATACAGGGATTTTATTGTATGGAACCAAGACACTGTGCACTTTCTTTGGTAAAGTGAAGATCACATAGAATACCCTAACAGGTATCTGTTACATGTACCAGGTCACAGTTTAAGTCTGTCAAGTGTGATAAAGTCATAACTTCACCTGTAAGGACCTGGGATAGGCTAATCTAATGAAGTTTGAAATACCATGCAATAATGATTTTTTTAATTTACATCAGTGCTGCCATACAAGCAACCAGTCCACCAGGAATTCTCACTTTACTCCAGATGGCCAGTTTGCCCCAGTACATCTGCTGACAAAGTGTCTTTGAGCAAGACACACTTGACACTCCTACCTGTTCACTGATACATAATTCGAGATCGTCAATCAAATGTGCTAAAAAGCATTCAAATATACAAAAGTATTTTTTTACCTCGACATATAGGCATCTTTCCTGTCCATGTGCCGTCACCCTTGCAGACTCTGTGTTCAGAACCTCCCGCCAGGAAATAGCCATGCTGACAGCTGTACACCAAGGTGTAGCCAAAACCAGGCAGATCCATCCCCACCACGTCCACATGAAGTGGGCTCTCTGGCTGCTTACAGGCATGGGCTGGAGAATGGAGAATATATTTGTGTAGTGGAGTTAGAATCTGACAGGGAAAGCGCGGAGGGGCGATAAGTTGACAAGATAATAGGATGTAGGTTTCCTACGTATGCACTCAGGTTGTGATCCGCTCCACGTGAGATCAGGCTGGCAGGTTCTAGAGGAAGAGCCCTGAATCAAATGACCCGGCTGGCACTGAAATGACACCACGTTCCCCACCTGTAGAGAGAGCGACAGAGTGAGATAAGCATGTGCGCACACACACACACACACACACACACACACACTTACACAAATATAATGCGACTGCTGTCCACACAATTACACTGTAAGGAAATAAAATTCACAGTTCTGTGCACACATGCATTCAGCCCAAGATAATATGATAATATAGACTTCAGCATTTGAGTTAGTTTGGTTTCCAACATTATGGTCCTTTTAGTGACATTGTCTCTTTGTTTCAAGTGTCCATGCTGAGCCACAGTGGAGGGGTACACTTCCTGGTAGTTGCATGGGGATTTTTTGCCAAGACACAGCACCAACAATAAACCTACACACAATTGCCTGATGAAGATGCCCAATTGATTTGACCACCCTACCAAGCTGAAGCCTCATTTTAGCTTTGGCAGAACTTTAAAATGCATTTTTGCACAGAACAGGGATTTGTAAATCCCCCTTCTTTTTACAGTGAAGTAAACGAAGGATGGGGCAGGAGGAATGATTACAGCAACCAATAACTGCTTTAACATACATACAGCATGTTATTGTATAAAGATTAAAATTAAGTGAGAAGAAATCTGAGTCACAGGGCAACCTGACGGCCTTGGGGTTTAATATACCTACCATGTAATCACAATTTGAGCCTCACCCCTTCCATGGCAGCCCTTTAATATGACTGGTTGTGTAAGGCCATTCAGGGAAATTAGGGCTGCAACTACTGTAACAATATTTTCACAATTGATTAATCTCAAAATAATTTCCCTATTAATCAAGTTTGACATATTTAAATGTCCAAGCTCACATCTTCACATGTTTTGTGTGACCAACAGCTTTCAAAGGCTGCCATTTATTCTTCTGTCTCTCCCATCCTTCTTTCCTTCTCTGTCTTTTTAATTACATAGATTGTGAAGTTTCATTCTAACTATCAAATGAGCAACAATGACGGCTTCTTTATGAGTCAGTAGGTCATATACATGGGTAGGAAAGTAGATAAGAGGTAGTTTTTCACCTTGAAACCGTAGGTGCGGTTTAAGGAGCCGTAGCGTGGCGTTCCCGGGTTCTCACAGCTGGTTTTGGTCGGTTCTGAAAATAAATGTGGAAGTAATTACACACACAATCTAAAAGAAAGATAAATTAGCAGTTGCATTATATGTCCTCCCTTAACTCTCCTTTCCTCTCCTCTGTTGTCATGGTAACAGCAGGGTATATATCCCAGCAGGACAGCAGGGGGCAGTAGTGCTTTTTCAGAAAACGAAGCAGGGACAGCTTTGTGTGTGTGTGTGTGTGTGTGTGTGTGTGTGTGTGTGTGTGTGTGTGTGTGTGTGTGTGTGTGTGTGTGTGTGTGTGTGTGTGTGTGTGGCAGGAACATCAGCATGTAGAGCACATTCTGACGCAGAGCTCGATTCAATACAGCTTCCGAAATGACAGATTCACTATACACTTCTCTCTCCCCCTCTGCCTGAACTCTCTCTTCCTATACCTCTCTAACTGCCCTCTTTCTCTCTCTCACTGCTGTCTCCTTCTCTAACTGCTCTCTTCCCCTCTCTTTTTCTCTTTCCATATTACTGTATCTCTCTCTCTGCCTGGCCCCCACATCCCCCTTCGTCTGTCTTATTTAAAGAGCAGGCTGCTTCAGCTCAAAACACATTCTGTTTCAGTCACATAGTGATACACATCACACACTAACATACAGCTCCAATCTCACCCTAATAAATCACCCAAGCTCCCACACACAAAGCCCAACAAAAAACATTACATTCTCACTTCACTTCAATCATAGAAAAAATACTCTGAGATGTGTGTGTATGCTAGTGTTTGTTACATTGTCTCAGTCTTAAAAAAAGTACCCATATAAAACTGAAAGATTTCCTGAGCAGGACACTTATGCTCTAACTATTTCTACTTCTTCTACTTTTTAGTAGTTATAGATTAAGTTTTTACATCAGTTTTTACTTCACAGGGAGCTTTCTATTTTTAGATTTTCTATTTCACAAGGAACATTTGACTTAACAGCAGCTGTAAAGTTCTGTAAGCATGCCTTATCAAGTGCTATGAAGAAACACAGAGTTAAGTGTCTGTTCACATTACAAAAGCTCTCATTTATTGCCATTCATCACCATACTTGATGTGTAAGCACCTGCTCTAAATCAGACGTGTGAAGTGGTGCTCCAAAAAAAACATCACATGGGGTGGTGAATTGACCCAGTGGGACCATTTGTAATGTCTGCTGAATATCCATTCTCATTTTCTTTTTAATCCCCTGGATAGCAGCAGTTTGTTTGAAGTTGGATGTGGATGCCCATTTCTGGAAGCCTTTTACTAAATACTGTAAGTTTCAGCGTGTACTTGTGTCTCGCTCATGAGCAAGCATTTTCTCTTTCATTTCTGAAATGGGGTTCCCATATAAGTTCCCCCTACTTTTTAGATCAGAATAGACATGACTCATACCTGTTTTGTAAAACTGCCGTATACAACCATTCTCTCTGTTCTAATTCAGTTGATTAGTGCAAGCAAATTATAATTATATCTTGGTTGTGCAATTCCTTTAAAGGATAGCATCACAATGGGTTTAATAACTTCATTTTCAAAGTACAGTGGTTTTCTGAATAATGATCAGCTGCACAACATAGATTTAAGATGAACATTTTTTAGTTATTTGACCATATAAAAGATATTGGTAGAACCCTTAGTGTTCAATAAATGTGGCAGCCATGCCATTGAGGCTGCTGGAGACTCTCGGCTGCCCATTAGTGGCTCTTTCCTCCGCTAAGCTATTTTCGCGCACCTGGTCTATTTGTTGTTGGAGCAGTTCACAACTTTAAAGATTGAAGTTCACCTATGGATGTATATAAATGCTAAAGATTAATTAGCACTTACTGTACATACATACAAAACCAATGTAATGTATCCTGTTAAGTCTGTGGAAAAGGATTTCC
This sequence comes from Percina caprodes, assembly GCA_013375575.1. Lineage (NCBI taxonomy): Eukaryota > Metazoa > Chordata > Actinopteri > Perciformes > Percidae > Percina > Percina caprodes. The sequence goes on along the minus strand of JABXJD010000021.1, from coordinate 1,622,194 downwards.
ACTCACTTTGCTACACTATTTAGGAAACACAGATAAGTGCACAGCATTTAATCCCTTCTCCCACATCCCTACGTCTTGCATTTTGTGTAGCTCTCTCTTTTTTTAAAAGGCAAACCATTTCTGGACAGATGCTTTCTTTATCCAATGGCTGTGAAAAAAAGCAGGGAAGGCTGTCGTCACAAGGGTTTTGTTTGATACCGATCAAACTGTGCAGGTTAACCTGTCACTGTCTTTGCTACTCCAAACGCGGAAAATTGCGAGTCACTATTCTTGACAAGCTATGCAGATTGAGGCGGAATATGAAACCTAACATGTAACCTGCATAGTCTGCTGAATTAATCAGACAGCATAGCATATGAATGTTAGGGGCTAAGGGGTATCATATACATGTCTTTAGAAATTAGATAAACTTTATGTCATCATTTAAGACTACCTCCCAGCATTGGTAACATGTCCCACTTTGTCTCTACAAACATACTTTAATTCCTCAGTATTTGTTTTGTTGGGATCTGTTCACCCTACCCATATAAGACCCCAAAGTAAAGCAGCCAAATCCAGTGGACTTTGGGGTGACAGTAAAATAGTAAAAATGTATCCATACAAAAACAGTTTATGTGAAATGCAGGTCTTCCACAACATTGGACCAATTGTAATGTTGTCTTGCACTGTATTTAAAAGTTGGAATCATTACTGTATGCAAAATGCAGGACATCTAAGACATTGATTCTATCTACAGGTAACAGTAAGAGAAGCAGCAGTATAAGGAAGAGTTGCCAATTTGGAAATTATACTTTCACTAACATCAGTGGAATCCTTTAAGGCTTATCCTCCTACGCCTCCAAGATTGTCTCAGATGGGCCTCCAGTCACTACTCATTATCATTCAAATAAGTCTGTGTAACTTTAAGTTTGACAAAACAGTAGTTGCTCTGAGCAGTAAACCCATGAGTAAATTGAAATGTGGCCATCAATGATGGGTCAGTAATTGCCATGCTCATTAGGCAGGGGGACATCAAACACCAGGCTCCCTAGTGAGCCACAGACCAGGCATAGGTTACAAACCCACACAAGTATTCAGTCAGGAAAGGAAACATGTCAAAAACAAGCAATAACAATATAAATCAACAGAAAACATGTACAGCAATGGGACATGGAACATTAAAATATATGATATATGATTAATATGTTTGATATGTCACTTATTTTATCTCCTGAGAATTAGCATTCAAATGTCTTGGGGCACTCACGGACTAAACATCACCGCCTTTTTAGTTTAACCAAGACTTTGAAGTGGGTAAGACAACCCCGCCTGAGGATACCAGACTGTGTTCTAGGTTATGTGAGGATAAATGATTGATGATATATTCAGGAACTATTAAAAAAATAATCAGTATATTAATACATTTTTGGTAAGGGTAAAAAGCCTTGGTACTGTATTTTTTAACAAGTTGGAGACTTAGTTGAACAGTATAATACTAGGGAGAGAGTCCTAATTTATAAATTAATTCAGGTTTTACTTTATATTTTAATTTGGCTGAGTAAGACCTACAGTATGGGACTGGGTTTTGAATCTCAATATTTTTTGGTACTGACAAAAATGTACAGTACCTGCTGTATTGAAAACAGTCAAATACCAAAAGCTGGCATTCAATGTCTGGTCAGATTTATGCTCTCAACAGATCAATACTGATCTAAATCATTTATTATACAAAGTTTTTGTGTGGCCGCTTGTGTTTAAACATCATGTTTGAGAACTTGTTCATATTTCTATCACAAAATAAGATGGCAAGATAGCCAGTTCTACCAAGACCTAAAATCATTTTCATAAATTTGAACATAAATTCTTGCAGTTGAGATTGAGTGATTGCATGATTTCTGTTGGTCATAGCAAAAGTCCACATAACTATAATGTAAATAATAATACATCATCATCAAATTATCTTTGGATAGTTTTGTCTGGTCATCAAGTGAACGTAAATGAAATTGAAATTACCAATACAGCGAGGCTGTGTACCACTCCAGGTACCGTCACTTTCACAAAGTCTAGTTGCCGTGCCGACCAGAATGAGAGGTGGAGCACAACTGAAGGTAACTTCTGATTGGTAGATGAAACTGCGTCCCTCTCTGAAACCCCCGACTGGAGTACCTGGGTCACCACAAAACTTGGCTGCGCACACACATTTACACGCACACGCACACGCACACACACACACACACACACACACACACACACACACACACACACACACACACACACACAAAAATACCATTTCAGTATCCAGTATTAATATTAGGACAAATGTAGATTTTATGCGTGTGTGTTTGTGTGTCTATGTTCTTACGTAAGCACTGTGGTAGCATGCCGCTCCAGGTGCCATTGGCCACGCAGGTCAGGACAGCTGGGAATGAGAGCTCATATCCAGGTGAGCAACTGTAGCTCACACTGCTGCCCCATTCAAAGTCACTGCCCTGCAGTACCCCATTACTGATGACAGGAGGAGCTGGGCAGGTCACCGCTATGACAGAGAGAGAGAGAGAGAGAGAGAGTACATCCAGTTTTAAGCAGCTGCAGGTGAAAATCACTGTCCTGTAAACTGACTGATACATAGCTGTAAAGATAGGGAGAATGGTAAAATTGAAAATTAGCTTAGAATTTTAGAAGCATTCAAATTGACAAATGTAATTATCTTGTCTAGGAAGACTATCAAACGAGTCCAATAACCAATACAGTTCAAACAAATCATGGCAATTACAAGATGCTACATGTCACATTATTAAATATTATAGTATCTGATTGGTTTGTATTTCTTGATTTTCCTCACAGAGGCGCTGACTGCAAGGAGAGCAGAATCTGCTGTGTCAGTCTTTATATAGCTGCGGTAATACAAGGGCTTAGAGCTCACTTATGAATACATGCGCTGTACTATGCTTACCTGTACACATGGGACACTTCATATACCAGTAACATCCTCTGGACAAAGTAGTGTTAGTAGTGGCATTTTAATATACTCTACAGATAAATTATATATATAATTTAAGATGGCCAAGAATAGCTTAAGATGCCTTAAGCAGTTTAAACAATTTACCTGTACACATAGGCATATTCCCACTCCACGTCCCATTTTGGGTGCATGTCCTTACAGGTGATCCATCCTCCTCCATTCTGTATCCTGGTTGGCACTGGAAGGAAACATTCTGACCAATTGTAAAGTCTTCTCCATAGCGAAGGCCGTTAGCTGGCACACCTAGGTCCCCGCAGTTTATCACTATGAAGGTACACACAGGTTGGAGAGGAAGAGAAGGGATGAAGATTAAGATTACTTTACAGGTCATGCTACAGCTTGAGTATATTGGAATTTAAAAGGGCTTATTACTCCTGCATACATGCATGTTTGCACTGGAAGAGATAAAGAGGAAGAGGAAAAAAAAAAAAGAAACAATGGAGATGATTTTTGCACATCTATTTTTCATCATTGTTTTATCAAAACTGTATAGGCCAAGAAAGGACCCTCTGATAAATATATAGCAAAATTCAAGATTAAGTCTATAACTGTCAGAAAATGTAATCCCAGTCCAAACAAAGTTGCAGTGATCCAAGACTAGACTTCACTAGAACTGCATAGTACCTTTACTAACCATACTTCTCTATACGTCTACCTATTTGTGTAATTTTAAGTTTTGGCTTTCACACTGGACAGTGAGTCTGTGATCAGACTGTATGATCTCTTCAGATTCAGTTATGGGCTTTACTTCTTGTGAATGAAAAAACAGTGATATTAAAAAAATGGCTGAGGTTGTCCTGGGACTCTTTTAAGGAGAATTAGGATTCCCCAGACTGCACTTATGAAGAACTGTCCTTCATAGTCTAATAGACACTTTACATGCTTTTAAACCCACCCCTGATACTGTCATGGCTGTTAATAGATGTATTGTGTTCTATTGTATAAGTGATGTCTTTTAAGTCAGGGAATTCTTCAAAAACTTTTTTTCTTTCCAGGACCCTGTATGGTTTCTCAGCATTTCACTTTGTTCCTTACTGCTGTGTATTTTAAAGCTCATTTCTTTGCTTAGTGTGTTAAAGTCAAGAATGTCACTTAAAATTGGAAAACATTGAAATACTGCTGGAACTCCTTCATCTAGGGCCCAAAGCTACACAATTTTCACCTTGAGACACAATGTAGAAATGTGTTTAACAAAGTATTTTGTAAGCAAGTATACTCCATGTTAATTGTTAGTGTTATATGCCAATTTACAAGCAGATTTGTAGTCTGTGTAACATGCAGCACTGATTAACACTTGTTCAACCATGTCTTCGGTCACATTTGATATGGGAACAGAATGTTATATTTTATGGTTATTTATAGAGTTCAAAAAGCAAATTATCTAAAGTAAACACGGATCAAGGTTATTCATGTCACTCTATAAAGTCTGTAGCAAAATTCAAGGCTGATTTCACTACTCAGGACCTATACTGTCACAGAATAATTTAAAACAATCCATTAAACAGTGTCGCAAAAGGCTGGAAAGGAAACCTTATAATCACACATCAGGAGTTTGGTAATGTTATGGGTTGCAGACTTAACATCATTTGCAAAGCAAGGATTTAAAACCCTGATTATACATAGTAAGTAATACATAAAACTCACAGTGCTCTTTAGCCTGCAAGTCACCCTATGCATGAGCTTACAGTCAAAATAATATGGTTAAACAAAAAAAGGGAAACTGTATTGACTTATGGAGCATTAGATATTGTTAAATTATCTATAGTGATGAGTCCGTAAGCCATCCCTGAATATACAACGGGTAACTCACTGGTACAGTTGGGTTGTGCTCCAGACCAGGTCCCGTTAGCCTGACACAGCCTGGTGGTGGCACCGGTGAGCAGGTAGCCATCCATGCAGGAGTAGATGACAGAGTGAGAAAATGTTGTTCCATCCAAACGAAATACTCTGCCATTACTGGGAGTGCCAGGGTTACCACACTGGACAGCTGTGTGAAAAATGAAATAATGAGAGAGAGAGAAAGCCTTGTGCATCTCAATGAGTTTCAGCACATTGACTGGTTATTGAAGAAGACTGTGCATTATATGGGTGGATCTATAAACCAGATTAATGTCAATGTACTGGGTTATAATAGGTTAAGATATCTTGAGAACGGTATCTTCTTACGTTTACAGAAGGGCTGTGTGCCGGACCACGTCCCATTAGGAAAGCACATCCTCTCTGAAGAACCAATCAGATCATAGCCCTCCGAGCAGCTGAAGTGAACCTTGGAACGGATCCTGAAATCCGTTTGCTCCCTCAAACCGTGAGAGGGAATGCCAGGATCGCCACAGGAACCAGCAGTGTCGCCTACAGAGAGACAAACAAGGAGACAGAGTTAGGTAACTGACTTAAAAACTAGAATACCGGACATCATCTAAGATAAAATAAAAAAAATACTTTTAATTCATTACAATAAAAAAAAAATAGAGAAAAAAAAATAAGCAAAACATTATCTAAAGAATAACTTTTATGAATCAACATTGTAAGGTGAACTCAGCAGTGTGAATATTTTTTTCCAGTTTTAATATAAAACACATTCTCAGGGTACTCCAAGTATGACATGGCCGCTTACAAATAGTAGTGGACTGCACCCACATGTTGGTGACAAGGGGCATACAGTATGTTTGCCTTAAGAGTGTGTGTAAGTATGCTGATGGGTGGCACTGTGTGTGTGTGTGTGTGTGTGTGTGTGTATGTGAGAGAGAGTGATCTTCCCTCTGCCCTTGCAGAGCTGCTTTGTCAGCAAAGTCTGTCTGACAGAGCACTCTCCTGGGAAAACCCACACAATTTCACACACATTGTCACCCACATGTACAAGCCAAACATTTCTGGTCACTTTTGCCTTTAGACATCTAAAGGCTTGCAGCTAAATTGAGCTCACTTATACAGTACTACAGACACATAATGACATTAACATATTTTGTAATGCCTCAGGAGTTCTCAGAAGGGACAAAATAAGCCTTTACTGTGTTGTGTCATAATTATTTGTCTATAAAAGCTTGGCAATGTGAGGAATGGACTATACAAGATGAATGATTTTTTCTTCTTCTGAATATTGGTAACCAATCAGCCAGGGCACATACGCACATACATCTTCAGAGACACTACCACCTACGCAACTCCCAGTGGATTTTCACACACCATGTAGCCTCAGGTGTATCTGGTCTCAACAGGAAGAACAACCAATCTACCTAAAGTCATTGCAAGTGTGTGTACCTGTCTGAATGTGCGTGCACGTATGTGTGCACGTTTTTGTGGGACAAAGCGTTGTGAAAACTAATCTCTGTCGTTTCCCTCAGGTGACTTTGGAACAACCACTAATCAGTCTCACACACACACACACACACACACACACACACACACACACACACACGCACATACACACACGCACACGCACATGCACACACATCTAACTGATGGAAAGATTTTGGCTGTCCTCTGGCTTGGGTAAATTCACAGGTTACTGAGCTGAAGCTCCTTTACCCAGGTTAGCAGACGTTCTCATAAAGCTGGATGAGAAAACTACAAGGCTATAACCTTCACACTCGTCTGATCCAGGGACTTACTGTCGGCTTTTGAGTAGAAAAGAGTGGGAGGACAAATAAAACTGAACATGATGTACTTTCTCATAAAATATGCTGGCCTGCAAGTCTTTCATGTTTCTGAATGCTGACTATTACAATGACACAGCATTTCATTGCTGTGAATTTGAAGCATAGGCCGGATAAATGCATATTCAATGTGATGGTATTCCTTATTTTTCTATTTTAATATAATTTTACCTGGCAAAAACTTGATACTAGAATACTTTTTTTGCTTTTGAATCTCAAGGTTTTGGGGAATCTTGTCTCAAGTAGGCCAAGGCTCACAGCATTATAGAATACATAAGAGTCCCAAATCCTACTTTTTGTGAAGTGTCAGTTGCCAAATCTGGCAGTAATTGTACAACTGTCTCTATCAACTATGTCTAAACAACTCTCAATTAATTCAAATGATTTTGAAGCTTTGGGGCTGGACACAGTAAGCACTGTGCCTTCTGGTTTAAAATGAATATACTGTATTATGACCCTGAAATGTGGTAACATAACCAACATTATATCAGAAATGCCATTTGCTTATCGAGAGTCATGGAGCAGAATTGCAGACCTAGCACTTGAACTTGTATCTCTACAGGGCTCTGATACAGACCTGCCAGGTAAAAACCATGAATCACTGCTTCGTACACTATTACCCTCCCTCACCCTGCATCCCCCAGGCAATTGCTGTAAATAACAATAAATTCTTAGTCAATCCATCTGGAATGGTGTGTGTTATATAAGCGGCAGCTGGGAGCCTCTCAGTCTGAAGAGCCATAATCATGCCCCCAGCCAGCCCACTGAGAACCACATAAGAAAGACAGTTTGTTTTTTACAGGATGGACGGTAAGGAGGCTTTATGTCTGGAGAGACAATCTAGATCATTAAGTGGTGAGATATGCATATGCAGGACATCCAGCAGGAAGGAAATATGCTTGTGTAAAGCAGTTTACAGGAGAATGACAGTGGTGCATCTACATTACACAATGTTGTCTTAAAATCACTTACCACGGAAAAACAATACAGCTAAAGAAAATACCCAAGATACATATAAATAAATGTAAGAATTATATAAGAAGATTTATATTTGTTGAGATTTAAGGAAACTAAAGTCATTGCTTCCCCTGTCCATCTTTATTCTTATCCTTCAGTTCACAGTATCCACCAGAACTTAAAAAAGTAATTTGAAAGAATCATCACAAGAATAAAGCCTCAAACCTTCTGAAATCACACCTACAAAGGGTTTGCAACTAGTTGAAATTGGACCACCAGAACAGGTCTGAAGATTTCTGTGGGTGTAGAAGGAGGTTATGCTCCACAACCCTTTTAATAGACAGATACTGATATATTCTGTTTTCATTCGCCAACCCTACCATCTATCTTTCCAACCATCCATCCCATTATCCCTTTGACTGAGTGCAAAAGGGTTAAGGAAGTGAGCCTGCAGAATGTTAAGCCATGAAGTGCTCCAAACTCTGTTAAGTCTGCATGTTTTAGACATCTAACCTTTCACCTATACCTTCTATCCACCTATCTGTCCTTCTGATGCCATGGACTTTAAAGTCTGTATATTCAATAGAGGTTAAAATGGTTACCAGAGCAGAAGGGCATTGGGGCACTCCACATCCCGTTTAACTGACAAGTCCTGGATGATTCTCCTTTCAACTGTCTTCCGCCAAGACAGGAGTATCGTGCTGTTGAACCAAATGTAAACTTATCTCCACTCAGCACACCGTTAGGGGGAGAGCCGGGATGACCACAATCTACAACTAAAGACCAAAAGAGAGAGAGAGAGAGAGAGAGAGATTATGAGACAGAGGGATGAAGGAAGGACAGACAGCTTGTTTCAACTAAACACAGCTTTGTGAGAAGAGCTGCACTGACCTCAGTCAAGAACCAGAGGGAACAGATTCAGAAAGTAAAAGGTATGTTTAGGATTAGGGATCGTGAGACAGATACAGGAAACAGACATTGCTTTTGGAAATGTATGGCACTCTTAAAATTAATTAAACAATGGGTTTTAATGTGAACTATTATCTTTAGCATGTAGAGCTACATATAGTAGAAACTGAGTGTTACTTTCAAGGACAAGGAACACTTAATTTACTGGAATGATGAAAAGTCTGCTGTTGTTTTTCTCTGTCTGAAATCAAGGACCCATTCTTTGAAACATTACTAAGAATTTTGAGTGGCAAATCTGCAACCATCATCCTTATAAACTGCATACAGTCAAAAAACTATAGTCTATCCCATTCACTGTCAGGTTAAAAGTAGAGAAAGACAAGGATTAAACTAACCTATACATTCAGGTAGGGGTTTGTCCCACTGTCCAGTAGGTTGACAGGTCAGTACAGGTGATCCAAACAGGTAATAGCCTGGGTTACAGTCGTAGAAAACCACTGTGCCAAAGGTAAAGTTCCCATGCTCTATTTTACTCTGCCGAATGGAGTTAGCTGGGATACCTGGATCAGAGCAATTGACCACTATACACAGAGAGACACAGAGACGGAAACAAACAAATAAGCACAAAGAGAGAAAAGCATGTTATTTGACATGAACCAGTGAGGGTCATTCCTCCTTTTTTTCCAGCGTTTTGCACTGTAGTAACAGCTCTGTAAAATAATATAGGACATAATAATGAGGGTGTGGTAAAGAAGGAAGAACTAATTAGGGATAGAGTTTAAAAGGGTCAATATGGCAAATGTTATGTGATGCTATGATGAAGACAGGTTTGTGTGTCCTGGATCCAGCATCCATGATGTGCAATGGCTTCATAAGCGGAGGTTATGACATCTGTGGCAGAATTCCCCAACACTTAAATTAATTTAAAATGTAACAGTGAACAATCAATGTTCGACCTACAGTCTGTCGAGATGGCTCTCGATCTCAAATGCAGAAACAAAGGGCAATTATACCATAAAATGTTAAGACAGTTTAAGAAAAAAATCCGTATTTATAAAATATTTGGTTATGCCAGATGTAATTATTCCCTAATTTTTGAAACAATGCAATTACCCTTTTTGCTCTCATTACATAGCATTTTTCATTTTAAAGTATTTATTGGCTCTTCATTCTGTAAACTGGGCAAGATGCCGATAGCTTGTGTACAAACTTGAGAGGGAAGCTACCCTTGTTGCTGTGATTGTTGGAGCAACAATCTCAGCTTGAGATCTCACTGAAGTTAAAAGTTTCCTTTCAGGACGCTGGCGCCAAGAGAGCCATAGAGTTATTTAAACTACCTCTAAACTTCATAACATCAAATAAAGGAAAAAGAGTGACTGAGCTGAAATGAAAATGGTAGGGGTAAATGAGTATGGTTGTTATAAGGAAATGCAGAAAGGATAAATAGGGATAAGAGTTGAGGTGGTAGAAAGGTTGGGGATAAATAAGGTTAGGGGTGAATACACTTAACTTTTCTCCCCACCTTTACACGTTGGGGGCGGGTGGCTCCACTGGCGGTTGGCCTGACACTGAGCATGTGCGGGCCCCTCCATTTCATAACCCCGATGACAAACAAAGCTGACCACATCATTGAGGTTGAAGCCGTTTCCCACAGTACGACCATATATGGGACTTCCGGGATGGCCACAGCTGATTGCTAAAGGGAAGACAAAGTGAATCAGGGGTGCATTCACCTACATACAGATTTCTTATTACTTTAATTATAAACTCAATTTCTAAAAAAATTAATTAAGACTGCTCATAATTAGTATGCCTCAAAGGATAACGCTGTGTGTGTGTGTGTGTGTGTGTATATATATATATATATATATATATATATATATATATATATATATATATATATATATATATAATATCCCATGTTCACACATTTTTACATCATGTGACTGCAATACAGTACATTTGACAGGTCATTGCTGGACTTAAAATAAATCCTTTCTATGTGGATTTTTTTTTAAACTTTTATTTGTACATTTCCAGTTATCACCAAAAACAATCGTATTCTCTATTTTATATATAACCATAGAAAAACAATCCCAACAAGAAAAGGACAAAGACAGACCAAACCCCAAATCAAGTGTGGATATTTTTGTACTCATATTCAGCAGTGCTAAACTAATTCAGCAGCCAATTCCCCATTTTTGCAGCTAACCACTGATGCGATTTAAATGTAACCTTATTTTATAAATTATTTCAAGTATTTCATAACTATCTAAATTTTCTCATGAAAAGTTTTCTTCTTGATATGAAAGCTCTCTGCATGTAGTTCTCCATCTAAAAAAACAACCAGAAGCTTTTGGGCCAAAGAGATATTGCTTTTCTAGAGAAATTCATAAATATTTATGAGAATATCATATAATCTAGAAGACATAGCTGGTATCTCCATTTAGGGTAATTATTTTGGAAATATTAGGCCTCAACATCTTCTGTGCTAGCATTGAGTGTCCTCTGTTTGCCATTGTTCATAATTATTCATCCTGTTAACTTCACTCACTGGAGCTACTTAGAAGTCTGTGTGTGTCCCTTATCCTTGTAATGCTGACAACAGTGTTTTGATGTTGGTGTAAAAAGAAAGTTTACAGTTACTACTAGCCACTGTCTCTCAAACTGTCCCCTTTAAATGTATTGGTTCACAGAGATGAGAGGCATTTGACCAAATGCAAAGAAAATAAGAAATATACATACTAAGAGTGTGGAAAGGTGAACAGGGAAAAGGAGAAAACCAAAGAACAGAGCAGAAAAGAGGGAACTAGATCAGGAAGAGAGAATATGATAGAGAGAACAAGACAAAAAAGATAGAGAAGGGGAAGAAGCCAAGTTTGTTTTCCCCACTTGATCAGTGAGAATCAGGAGTTTGTTTGCTTGCCTAAGATACAAATGTATCTGACACTGTCATCATACCCCCACACACACACACACACACGCACACACATACACACGCACACACACACACACACACACACACACACACACACACACACACACACACACACACACACACACACACACAATCATAGTCTCATCATCATTCTGTGTTTGTGTCTCTAAACAAGAGCCTCTCATCTCCATAATTACAGTATAATTTCGCTGTAAAATGATTTCCCTCAGTAACTCCTGCATGAATAACCTCAATAAAAACAGCAAAGCACAGAAACAGCAGACACGCAGATGGATACACAAACTATTCTAAACACATAGACACAGATGCATGTCATTCCCAAACACACATACATATACTAAAACATACTATCCAATTTAACTTATTTTTGTTTTAAGGGTTATAGTAAAAATCAATTTTGTAGAGTAAATAAACTCTCTATCATGCCCCTGCTATTTCAGAAATGTTGACACTACGTCACTACCTCCCTCTTTTAAACATGGTTCTTAATTAGAGAATAAACAGGCTGTCTCCTTTGAGAAAAGGCTCCTGTAATTGGCTTAAGATGGCACTCATCATCGCCACCTTAACGTTACCCAGTTGCTGCCTAAGAACATTCAGGATGCTCAAAGCAAGAAACCAATTTTAGAAGATTTTCACAAGAGCCTGGACATGTCAGGGCCGTCTGCTTTATCCTCAAGCCTAGCTATTTATCTCATCCAGGCCAAACTGGCAGTTAGGCCCTCTGGCCCCAGCACTGCTGATGTTACTCTGCAGAACCTCAGGACTATTGGGTGAATACATCAAAAAAAGGATATTTCTCAAAATACAAACTGTATGTTGAATCACTCTTAAACAAAAGGTTTAATTTGGCCTTTTCCACCCTTAAATGAAATTTAAGTGGGGTTTATCAACTCTAACAGACAAACTCACAGAGGTGTTGTTAGGCCTGGGCGTGCCTGGCTACAGCCCCGAAGGTTTTATGAATGTCCCAGGATCTAGCACTGGATCTCCTGCTCTCTCTCTCTCTCTTTTTTTTTTACAAAAATAAGTATGATAGAATTAAAACACCCCCTTTCTCTTTCATGTTTTCAATTTTTGTAGAACTTATGGTAAAACTGTAACTATATCCAGTTTATTTTTGAGGCGAATACAGCGGGCATCTACGTCTCTAAGTAAAGGAAAACTGTGAAAGGTGTACATTTCAGAGAAATTATAGCCAAATCAGTCTAATACATTGACGAAGTTTAGGAGCGCAATACTTATGACTTTGTTTGGGTTATGTTCCCGTGATGTGAGGTTTACAGTCTATGGTTCAGGCTCAAACACACAGAGCTTTGAAGCAGACCCGTGCATCGCTTTAGTGTCCACTCTCGCTGTAAAAATAGAGATTAGCAGCGTGCCTTCCGTGGTCTGTGCAGCTTCAGGTTTATAATGGATGCGCTCTGCTGTGGGCATGCTTAGGCAGATGTGTTGCGTTAGTGGTCCGTGTATTGTTGCAGTAGTTTTGGTTTCCGATCGGATCTCCGATCTAGAGCAGTGTACAGCATGGCATACAGCTACTTCCCTAAATGTTGTCTCATTCAGAGACCAGAGTCTTAAACGAGGCTCTGTGTCTGTCAGAAGGTCAGCAGAGCAAATGCCAAATGTCAGAGAACACTGATGGGATGAGTTATATTTTGAATGTGTAAAACGTTTTGAACATGAGCAGAAATCTTGCTCAAACACACCTGCTATTAGAGTCCAGGGGTTTATTAATTCATTAAAATGAATTAATGTAGGCCTATCATTGAGGTGAATAATTGTCATTATGCACATTTAGGGAGGTTACGTCCCCCAACAAAAGACGCAAAAGAGGGGGGATGAGTAAATTATGCCTAGGCTACATGTGTATTGACTCAGATAAAATTAGAAAAGTTGATCTACAGGAGAATAAATAGTTGAAATCAATACAGAATGCCTGAGAGCCTTATTGCAATATATTCCATTATGTTTTATATTTGGATTGTGTTTCCCTTTACATAAAGATATTTCCAGCATAAATTGATACAGAAAAAGTAGAAATAGTAAAGAATAGAAAAGAATAATAATTTGAATAAAAAATCCGATATCGTTTTTTAAGATTATTTTTGGGGGCTTTTTCCCTTTATTAGATAGTCACAGTGGATAGACAGAAAAGGTGGGAGAGAGATGGGGGATGGAACACAGCAATAACGCTATTACTGGGTGAGCTAGAGGTCACCCCGATATCTCTTGTTTTTTGCAAGTCTAATGTTGTATGAGTGCAATGCCGATTTGGGGAAGCACTCTTTCAATAAAAAGTGAAGACAAAAAAAGCGCACACACACGCAAACTCAATCACACATAGGTTTCTTGTTAGTATTCCCTAAATCATTATTTCTGTTATCACTGAACCATAATAAAGATATAACTTCAGGTGTTTTTTTTTTTAATGATGTGCTCAATCAGGCTACACTTTTGATTTAGTTTTTTCCCATGAACTGAGTCAACCTCGTGTTGATGTCAATGTCATTTTTGTCAACAACCATCAATGTACGCTGTATGTCTTTTCTGATTCTAAGGCAGTTAATAAACATCTGTATCAGAGCTTCTCAAAGTCTGGACCAAAGACCGCATCCAGACCAATCAGCAAGTCAATCCGGACCCAGCCCATACCTCGTGTTATGAATACAATAGCTTATGAAGTGTAATGTTTTCTATTTTTTAATACATGTTCTATTATTCAACAAAATGTTAGTAAGGTTGAATATACAGTAGTGGTGTAATTGACCAGAGCTGATCCAAAATCTGTTTGGCACGCACCACGGATTAATTGCAAAGTTTAAACAATGTAGTATGAAAAACAGTTTTCCTGCGGCTGTTACATGAATGGGGTTGCAACAGAGGTGGAGCAAGACTATGTCGCCTCGGTAGCTTGTTCAAGTCACAGTGAGTCAGGGCAATGCAAATAATGTGGTTGCGAGGGTGGTTACACTTTTCTAAACTCCACACAGAAAACATTCACTACAATATAACATTTTTGTGAGCTGAAAGTGGTTGCGGTGTGGTAACACTTGCTCTGAGACAACAGCGTTCTCTATGCCCTGGTGATAGACTGACAGGTAGGAGGTTAAAGGGACAGATTAGGTAAGGGAAAGGGACGCATGAAGAGGTTTTATATTGGGTGGTGTGTAAAATGTTACAAATAAATGTAAATGTGAAGACTTTTACTGAAGACAGTAAAATCATAATTTTTTTTTTACAGTTACAAAGACACCTTTCCTCTTTTGGCTGATTACAAATATCATATCAAACAGTAAATCTTAATTTGGCAGACTATAGGCTCTTTTTTATTAGTATGCCTCCAAGGTTATTTGTTAGATGTATGATATTGATTATTCAATTCAATAGAAAATGCTGAGCACGTTTTCAAAAGGTTTGTAAGGACTTAAATTTCTCTATTTCGTATATGGCATATGGTGGAAGATATCAAAACATATCAAACCATTCAAGCTTCCTCTGGATACACTTTGGCCTCAAACATTTGAGAGCAATTTCTGTTCATACTCTGCATGCACACACACAAATGTATAAGCATGAATAATGAAAAAGCAGATCAGCAGTTATAACATATGAGATGTGGTTTCAGAGCTAGTTAGCGCTGAGAGTGTATTTACACAGGGTTTGGGCCATCCTGCTTCTACAGTATGCAGAGTATGTGTAAGGACTAATGCAGTCTGTACGTGGGTATTTGTATCTGGTGAAAAGACAGGCAGTCATCCATACCATAAGTAAATGTGGAGTAAAGGGAGTGTGTTACTTTGTTAGTTAAGGTGAATCTTCAGTGAGAGGTAATGTGTGCTTGTGTGTTTTTCTTACATATACAGACAGGCAGCTGTCCAGACCACTGGTTGTCTTGGAGACAGATTCTAACCGATGAGCCTATTAGTCGAAAGCCAGGCAGACACTGATAAACCACAGTGTCACGGTAACCAAAGTTCTCCCCGATGACCTGGCCGTTCACAATGCCTTCTGGGATTCCACAGTGACCAGCTGAAAGACAGACACAGAAACAAAGGACTCAGACTATAGGTAACACTGTCCTGGAACTTGCTTTAATAATGTCACTGTGAAGATACTATTGTTGTTACATTGACTTTTTGTTCTTTCATGACAAGTTTTAGTATCTATACCTATGTTGTGTCTATAACTATGTTTCTCTTTTATTCTAGGCATTGGCACTCCAATACCTAGCTCAGAAACAGACCAATGGACATAATCAAAATCCTGTATTAACCCTGCAGTTTTAAAGTAATTATGATTTTTGAACATATTTCCTGTGCCTTATGTCTTTTTATTTACTTGCTTTTACTTATTTTGGTCTGGACCAATAGCAAGTTGTCCTGCAAATATTTTAATATCATGTTATACCTTTACAGTGTTATTGTTTCCATGAGATGCATTCACTGGGTTATTTTCAGGCATACAAAGACAATATCAGCACCACAGTAACATTTCAATCAAACCTTGAGGGTTGAACATCCTCCTTGGCTTGGGAGACAGTTTGTTGCCTCCATATGGGACGTTAAAATGGTAAACGTCTGTTGAAACCTTTTACAAATCTTTAAAAGTAGGCAATTGCAGCTTGAAACCTGGTTTATCTTGTCGATGAGACGTGTGATTCTGAGCAAATGCACATCATGGAACATCAACGCTGGAGCACAACAATCCCTTTATCTTTACAAAATAATAGAAGTTCTGTCACAAAACGGATCACCTGTCATTTACGGTGAAGGCTCAGCTGGTCAGTCGCCCCCTACAACATTTTCACAGCTGTGTTACTGTTCTTTGCAATACAAAAAGCCTCTTCCCTTCAAATGGAGATGTATATGTGCTTTTACATCATCAGACTTTATCTAGTAACAGCTAACCAAACAAAAATAAAGAGTTTCTCCCTCATTAGATTGTTCCCAGAGGTCTAATTGATGCACAGTGCTAATGCAAAAAAAAGTTGGAGTAAATGAGTATGTGCTGTTCTCAGAGAGTTTGGATTGAGTATTGATTTCATTTTTTACAGTAGATACAAATGGCACTGTGTTCCTTACGTCAGCAAATGCTAACAATGTCAAAAACAGCCAGGGAAGTGGGAGAGAACGAGAAGAGAAAAGGTTGCCTGATATCACCTATATCATTTCACATTGTCTTTGAAGTGTTGATTACTGTTAAGTTAAAGGGCATTACTCAAGTGAGTCACACTTTACTTTCTTGAACAGGACAAGGATAATAAGACAAGTTGAATGAGAATGTTGTATATAGCACTTTCTGGGGCTCAATCTATTTATTTTGTGACAGAATCATGCTTCCTCACCAGTCTAGGTTAAGTTTCACTGAACTTTTCCCTTATAAATTGCATCTCATATCCTCCTCAGCCTGTAAAGTATTCTGGGAATCGCTTTTTCTACTGGGGCTTCATGGAGAAGTGACAGCACCATTTCACAACATCTGTTACCTCTGGCTGGCACACTGACAGAAGAAAGTATGTGTTTTTTCTGACTTATATAAAAAAAGAACATTCAAATTGAATTTAGTGAGTGCACAGCAGAAGACGAGGATAAGGCCAGAGGGGAGCAGCTGTGTAGAGGGACCAGAGGTGCAGGGCACATATAGTGGCTACCTTTGATACCTATCCTCATTAGACTGACTTGAAAAATCACGTTTATACTTTCTTTTATGATGGTCAATGTTTCAGTATATGTGTGTGTGTGTGTGTGTGTGTGTTAAAATGCAGTGTATGTCCTAAGCCTTAAATATAAGTCAGAAAATGACATATGTATAGATATACTTGGATTTTATTACTCATTTTAGTAGCATTTAGTATGCACCTAAACACCGTGTTTCCGTTCCACTCCAAAGCCCAGATGACAGGCACTCTCTAACAGTTGACCCTACTAGCATGAAGCCAGCATCACAGGTAAAGATGGCCGTAGCACCAAATGTTGTCTGAGTACCAATCTTCTTCCCACTGGGTGGAGATGGCAGCTCACCACAGGAGATAACTGAAACACAAAGACAGACACAATTAATTTAATCTGAGTAGTTGGTAGAGCTCATTGGATTCAGCAAGGAATTTTACCAATAGTAGGGATCGGTTTATCACAAAAATATTGTGCCAATATAGCTTTTTTTTCTGTATTGGAAACTTTTCATAATGCCTGGCAAAAAAACATCCAAATTTTCAAATGTCACAGAATTCGTAAGAGACATGACATTGATTCAAAATGTCAAGGAGTCCCCAGACGTCAAATAATACAGGACAGAAAAAAGGTCAATGTGACTCTTTCAAGTTAGAGCACGGATTTGACAAATGGAATATTTTCCTGTACAGTAAGTCAGTCATCATTTGATTGAATCAAATTAGTAGAAATAAAATTAAACCACACCAAGATTAAACACACACATCCTTTGAAAGCAGTACATTTGAAATGACAAACTTTTAAAGCAACGAGACTACTGAGAGTTTTAAAAAAGGACTTAAAACATTCCTTTTTAGCAAGCCCTATGGCTTTTAATTAACCTCCCTGGTTGCTGCTTTTAATCTTCCATTTTTATCCTTTTATTTGTCTTTTATACTGATGCTATTACACTGTAGCACTTTGAGATTTGTTTTAAATGTAAAGTGCATTATAAATAAAATGTATTATTATTTATTTTTGTGTTTTCTCAGGCCAGGCTCTTTCATAACGTTGAAGTTATGCTGCAACTCGCCACATTGTGTTTACATGCTAAAGATGTCAGCTGCTAGTTTCCACAACTCACAACCATTCAATTACAATTTTGTCTCAATCCCTACTCATATCAGTTATTCAAATGGTCCATACTATAAATGCCAATGGTCAGGCTCACAAGCTTGACTAAAATATTAACAAAGACATGAAATAACCTGAAAATATTCTGAAGGCTTGTGTATAATGGCTTGGTTTTTTCAGTTGCAGTGGTCATGAAATCATCAAATGTCTGTTACTCACCCTGGCAGTGTGGTCTCTCATTTCTCCAGCTCCACACGCCAGTGGGTAAGCACTGGATGTGGGCGGGGCCTAATCTGTAGTATCCCGGATCGCAGGTGAACACAATGCGAGTTCTGTATTCATAGTGTGAGCCGTTGACAATCCTCCAGCGGCCATGCTCTAAAGAAAATGACCCGATGCTGGGACATACCACCACTACAGAGACAGACACATTGTGAAGAGAAAGTAAAACCTCATGACATTCCAGCCCAGTCTCATGGCAGTTCGTGAAATGGTCACATTATTATTAGTTATTTTTGTGTGTTGATTATGAATTTTGAAGTAATGTATTTCAATGGGAAGCCTATTTCGTAATCACAGAATGATTATGGTAGCGAGTATTACTGAAATGCCGAAAATCTGCGCAGGGAGGTTGGTCGGGGTGGTGGATGGGTCAAATAACACAGGACTTTCACCCTGCAGTTCCTTTCCGCATTATTCTCTTCCTAACCACAACCGTCCAATTGTTGTGGCCGGTGTGTGGTGTTTAAACTTCCCCGTTGTTGTGTCATCCCGGCGCAAGATTTTGTCACCGTCCCACGTGTGGCGTTTAATTTCCCCGTTGTTGCGTCCCCCAGAGCAGCCCAGTGTCATGGCAGTTCGTGAAATGGTCACGTTCAAAAATCGTGACCTGTAAACGAATCAATAAATCAAAATAACGAGACCATTTCACAAACTGGCGTGAGACCGGGTTGGACATTCACTTTCATTTCAATACTTTTGTGATCAAATGTTTATTATACAATTAATAATACATTTTAAAATGGTGTCAGATATTTAATAGCCAGCTGAGAGTGCAGCCAAGCCACTGTAAAATATCACACAGATGCACAATAATGACTTAATTTAAATAACTAAATAATAATTTTAAATAATAAATGTCCTAGCCAAAGATGGCTGCCACACATAGAGGCAATTATATGTTGCTTGCAAACTAGTATATCTATCTTACTAAATGGGAGATGATTATTCAATTATCATTGATTAAACAATGAAATATTTTATAGTACATATTGATGTTTTGTGTAACAGATGCAATGAAAATCTCATTAAAGTTGGATATTTACATTCATACAGTGCTATTGAGTATGTCCAAATTTGTAACCATCAGATTTGGTTTGATATTGTTGATAATCCACTGATACAGAATCTATGTGTTACTTACCAGAACACCGCGGGATCTTATTGTGGTTGCTCCATGTCCCATCAGGTTGACAGATGGCTGATGTCAGTTCTTTACTGGAGAGTCTGTACCCGTCATTACAAAAATAGGAAACTCGTGTTCCGACAGAGTAGTCGGCTGTTAAAACGCCGCCATTTATAGGAGCCTTGGGTGCCCCGCATGAGACAGCTAGGGGAGGACAGATCACACTGGTTAAGAAGACAACATGCGTGCAAACACACACAGAAGCCCTAATGCACACTTATGTCTGTCAGGCAGGCAGGTTTGATGTGTACTTTGTTTGAAATGTTTCTGGGGATTCAAAGCCACCAAATGCATTGCACATTTGTAAACAAGCTCACATATTTCCTGCAATGAAGCCATCAAACTAAAAATATACAATCAAGAGACGCTTGATCTTCAGTTCCAACCAGTTCTAAAAAAACACTGTACATCCATTTTGCTGAAAATGCATCACATATCACAGAATACAGCTGCTACACTCCAAAAGTAAATCTTAGCACAACAGAGCAAAAGTGCAATAAACTATCATTATTACAGTTACTATTTAAGATGTTGTTTTGTCTGTACAGTCATAAGTGTCTTCTTTTATGTCATAAGATGTTTCATTGATCTTATGTTTATGTTTTTATGTTGATTTTAAAAAGGTTTTCTTTTGTTACATGTTTGTGTTGTGAAGCAACAGATTGTTGCACTATGCCCAAGACAAATTTTCCCTCGGGGACAATAAAGTGTATTCTACTTCAGCGCAGTGTAGCTTGAAGTATACGTACACATTCCACACACGGACAAACAAACAAACACACCTTGACACGCAGGTACAGGAGAGTCCCATGCGTGGTAGCCCAGTGACGAGCGGCGACAGGTCGCTGTGGCGTTGCCTATGAGACGGTAACCACGGTCACAAGCCCAGCGCACCACACTGTTAACATGGCCGCCGCTTTGAGAGGAGATAGAGCCATGGAGTGGCGAGTCGGGGGTTGAGCAGTACAGAGCTGGAGTGGAGGAAACAAAATTTATTTAAAAGAACACAGAGTTGCTAATGACTCCCCACAGGGTGCTTGACTGCCACTGAAACAGGAACTACAAAAGTTAAAGCCAAGCAAAAAGGAACTATTTTACAGTATTATTCTATAACCATACCAGAACTGCGGTGCTACGTTGTTACCATGTTATTGTACTCTACTCGTCACTTAATCTAGCATAGGAGGAAAACAGATCAAT
Organism: Percina caprodes; assembly: GCA_013375575.1. Lineage (NCBI taxonomy): Eukaryota > Metazoa > Chordata > Actinopteri > Perciformes > Percidae > Percina > Percina caprodes. Next base: position 1,601,265 of record JABXJD010000021.1, on the reverse strand, counting down.
GCTGTGATTCACACAAAATTTATGTCTGCATGCAGGTGTGCAATATAATAACCATTACCAGTATTACGTGCAAGGTTTTAGTGTTTCTGACATTACAGTCTGTCATTTCCTAAAACTTTCATTAATATGTGTCACTGCTGTATTTATGACACAATAGGAGGCCCAGCCAAAATGGACTAATGGCAAATATCTTGTTTGTGAGTAAATTTGATGCATTTTAAACAGTGGTATTAGAGGCATGAGTTGGAGTAGGATGTCATCACTCCAAGTACAATATCTCACTTGTTGGGTTAAACGAAACCAAATGTTGCGTGAGCAGAATTATTAATGACCACATTTGTAAAGTTAATTACCAGTTCCTGCATGTCTTAAAATCCAAGTGTTTAGGCTAATTTTGAGCTATCTGACAGGCTGTATGAATGCAAAATAAATAAATAAGTCCTGTCCGGCATAACTTTTTGATCAAACAATCAATGAGTAGTTACAGTAGATGTCAGACACTACCTAACACACAAATCTATGGCTATATATAATTTTATGAAATATTCTTAAACCAAGAATCATTAATGCTTTACTCCAGATAATATTGGCTGCTGCAAGCAGAACAAGATGGAATCCTGCTGCAACCGCCAACAGCCTGGCGACCAGTTAAGTATAGTCTACGTTTGTCTGTTGTTTATAGATGATTCTCACTTTGTCTGACTCTGTATCTATGGCAATAGATAAAAGTCCTTATACAATGATGTCAGTATCTCATATGATAAGTGTAGTAGCAGTTTCATTATTTTCCTTAGTCAGAGCATATAAAGATGACCCAGGCCTGGGTCCAGTTAGATGTTGACTTTGGCAAGTTGCCTGATCTGTAACTCTTTAAATTGGGCCCAAAAACAAGTTAACTTAACTGGCCTTATTTATTAGTGATAAGGCTGCTTTATATGTCCCTCTAGTCTGTCACTGGCTGAGTATCATCTGTGTGGTGGGTTTAGGAATCAAAATGAAGAAGCTCCAGTTAAAAGGCAGTGAGGGTTTTTTTTTCTTCCTTTTACTTTGTTTTCTTTGCTTTCCTTAATTTTCCTTGAAAATACAGAATCACTGCCGGCAACAGTTTTTTACAGTTTATCAGTGATTTCTAATTAAAGCTCTCTGACACAAATTATTTCTAAAAGCCGATGGCCATGGTAGCGGGGTGGTATTACTGAACCTGCATGTAGGCAAAGCAGCCAGCTGACAATCTCTCTTTGGATCCATATCCAGGCTCTTTCCCCTTATAACATTTTTTTTTTCTAGCCAATTTATCTAAAGTACTTTGGACTATTTGGAGGTAAAACTGAAAGTGAGTGTATCTGAAAACACCAATAGTAATTTACCCAGTGGCACAATGGTTAGCACTGTGGCCTCACAGCAAGGTGGTCCAGGGTTCAAACCCTGGTTGTCCCATGCCTTCCTGTGTGCAGTTTGCATGTTCTCCCTGTCTCCCAGTGTCTGCGTGGATTTTCTCCGGGTGCTCCAGACCACTAAAAGTTGTTCCCCTCCTTCTCTACCAAGCCAATATGTGGGTGTCACTCAGGTGGTGTTTGAGAGTAGTCCTGAAATGCTTTAAGTGTCGATGATAAAGCGCTGTATAAATGTAATGATTATTATTTTTAAAATTGATGGCATTACACTGCTGCTTCAATCACAAATTACTTTATATAATGAAATACCATATTATCTTGTTATAATGACAAAGTTTCTTCTTAAAACAAAATAAGTGTGTATGTCTCAATAATGAGAAAGTGGCCATTATAACGGTACAGTTCAATTTTCTCATTGTGATTACAAGCATATTTTGTTTTCTTACAGTGGTTTCAGAAGGATGATGTTATATACTGGCCTGATTGTGCAAATGAAAAAAAAATAATAATGAAGATGAACCACGATATTAGTTGCCTTACAACACATGTTTAACAATCCTCACATATGCTCACATTAATCACAGCTACCATAGAAGGTTATTGAGTATGAGGATCCTGGGAGGCTCTGTGTTATTATTCAGTGTATAATTCATCACACAGAACTGTGGTGTTTTAAAGGTTAAAGAAGCAGCCTCCTGATGAGATGGTATGAAGTGAAAAAGCAAACTGACCTAGTAATACCGTCTCCTCCTCCTTAAATGTCAGAAAAATGTCCTTGAATAAAGCACTCAAGCCTAATAACCCAAGTGAAGGTGCTTAATGCCCAACAGTCTAAAAGTCATACTTAACAGGCCCAAGTGCAAGACTGTCTAAAAACAAAGATTGCTGTGAAACAGCATCTGCGCTAATCAAGCTTTCCTTGAATAAGCACAAGTTAACAACTAACCCATAATGCAATTTAGTAAAGTGCTTTAGGAGACAGACAGAAGTGAGGTACAAAAAGTAAGCTGAAGAAACAAATTGCATGGGTGAGATGTTATTTACTTTGTTTTTTTTCTCAACTAATTATAATGAATACATTGACACAACTTTGATGTTGAACTATTCCCACAAATGCACTCAGAATGTCTGTTTCGGTCGTTCTGTCTGTCCCCTTCCTTATTTCCATGCATTATGATGATATAAAGTAGTAGTAAAATAAAGTTGGGATACATACTTTGGTACTCACCAACATAGCGAATTTTGAAGCCTTTCTTGTTTGTGCCATGGTCTGAAGACCAGCTGACCAGGAACTGGTGACCTGAAGATGTTAGGTTAAAGGGTGTTGGCAGGTCTCCGCTCAGCGTTGCCAGAGTGGGACTGTTGGATGTTGGACCTGAGAGAGATCAAGACAAAGTGAGAGGAGAAGGAGGAGAGAGAGAGAAAGGAATGAATGAAGGAGACAGCACAAATAAACTGTGATTTCTTCTATCTTGGAACTTTAAATTTTTGTGGTTATGTTGACCATCTTCACAACTTAATAACTTTGAGAAAGAAAGTGTGTTTGTGTGTGTCCACATTTGTATTTGTGTGTGTGTGTGTGTGTGTGTGTATGTTTTGCTCACATGTGGTTCTAAGAAATGCTGCACTTCTTAGCTGAAATTGTACTAAATTGCATGTCAGTGTGTGTGCTTTTAAGTGTGTTTTTATTACCATCAAAAATTGTCAACACGTCAAACTCTCTCTCAGTGTGGAAACTTTCAAAGGTAACAGTGACATTGTATCCTTTCTCTACTGTGACGCTCCATGAACACATTTGGAGGTTAGGGTAGCTTTCTGGCCAACCGGGGCTCAGGATGACGCCTGATGAGTCATATCGTACATCATGCGCAGGACATTGGACTATGGACAGAAAATAAAGGGGAAAACGAGTTTTGTTAAATGAGTATGCACTAGGTCAACATCAAGTATTTGAAAAATAAATTAAAAACACTTTATTTGCTATTGCGTTGACATACACACACCTTGGCATGTTGGAGGTGGTGCATCCATCTGTAGTCTTTCTCCTAAGCGACATGTGAGAATCTCACTGCCAACCAATGAGAATCCAGGATGGCATCTGTACCTGATGATGTCACCTGAGCATCAAATGGGTATGAATGATGACAGTGTTTAGGAAGCAAAGTTAAGGCAGTGTGAAGGAAACAATATTGTTGATTTCTCTTACAGTATACAGTCAGCGGTGAAAGTAACTACCTACATGTACTCAGTACATTTACTTCAGCAGACGTTTGAGGTACTTGCACTTGATTTGAGTTTTTCCATTTCACACCAATTTAATACTTCCTTTAATAATATTTGACAGTTATTCTAGTTGCTAGCTATTTCTCAAAATAAGATTTTATATAAAAAAGATATGATCATTATGAAATCATACTTACACATTAATGCATCAGAGTAGCCATTTTTCTGCTTTGAGTTGTGATGCTTTAAGGGTTTTAATAATAATTTTTGTGTACTTTGTTATTAATTGTTAATGCAGGACTTTTACTTGCATTGAAGTAGTCCTGTAAGTAAAGTCCTATGTAAAGTGTATCCTTATCTGTGCTGAGAAGTATACATTTAAAATTTACATTCTAAATTTACATTACGTATTGCATGTCTGTATTCACTGTGTACATTAAATGAGTATTAGATGTTTAAAAGTAAGATATGTGATGCCATGTTAGAAACTGGAAAGTTACAAGTCTCAAGTTTACTTCCTTCATCAAATTGACATGTCTAGAGGCATTGCAGGCAGACAGACTACTCACCTATCTCCAACTCTCCGTCTTCCATCAGCATGTCAGCATTGGGCACTTCTGGAGGAGGCTGGCAAACCCTTAATTGGTAGGCTAGGAGAACAGACACAGCAAAGGAAGGGAGACAAAGAGAGGGACATTATATAAGATGGTGTGAGAGAAAATGTGGTCTATAAACCTAAGCTTGGTAAGCAAGGGGAAAAAAGACTTTCTAATGTTTGGAAACTGACAAGAACTCACTTTTCTTTACTGTGATTTTTGCACAGTAAAGAAAAGGGACCAGCAATAATGTGTACTAGACGTTTCCAAGTTGTCTGTGCCTGTAAGAACTGAGTGAGAAATCTTTACAAAAACCAAATAGTGACTCAACCTGTTTTCTGTTTATTTTATCAATCTTGCTTGTTTCAGTTTAACTTCACTTTTAAAGTTCAGATGGTCAGGCCAGCAAAGCATGGAATCAAAAACAGACCGGCTAAGCAGATACACAGATACAACACTGCCTTGAATCATAAAAAGGAACTCACTTCACAGCTACTGAGCTGAGGGCTGTAATCAATATTACTGCATGACCATAGATCACTCACTAACAGTAAGAGAGACAGAGAGAAAGAGAGCGAGAGAGAGAGACACAGAGGGAGACAGGGCTGAAGGCTATAAGTCAGGATGAAATTGACTATGAAAATGAGACCTGCCAATAGTATCTGCTTCTCTCAGGCATATCAAAGCCCTGTGATCTGTGTGTGTGTGTGTGCCAGCCAGCATGTGCGCATATCTGAGTGTGCTTGCATGTGTGTATGTGTCTGCACGTGTGTGCAGCTATGTCTATGTCTATGCTTCTGTGCGCGAGAGGAGAGGATCACTGTGAGCAGTCATTGATCTCACTAAGCTCCAGGACCATTTTTTATAGCTACTTCCACATTCATGTCACATTAGCTTTCTCAGTCTCCCGTCCATGACAGCATTATCCACCACTGTGTGATCCTCATCACTGCATGGGAGCAATAGCATTCAGATCCTTGACCCAAAGATAAATAAATAAAAGGATAGTGACATAGATAAACATCCCCCTTAAACAGTGGATTGATGCCTCTTCTGGGATTGATTTGACATCGCAAACTGTGACATTCTGAATTTCAGTTGCGTCACTGAAAGATGCTAAAGAAATAAATGCTGAAGAAAGAAAGAAATGTTTTGACTTTGCCCCTTATTGTCATAACCTCTTGCTGAAGAAACTCTATCCCATATTTATTAATGAAGAATTTAACTCATCTCTGCACAAATCAAATAGGGTGTCAATCTCGCACACATTGTGGTTACCTAACACTCTCTCTCACACCTGGCTTTCTTGTTACATTCTCTAATAAAACAGAAGTTTACAAATTAATGCTTACAACCACTGCCATACATGTCATCCTGTCTCCCTCTTATCCATCATCCCTTGTCACTCTCTGCTGTGCATCCAATGAAGCAGAAATTGAAAATAAACTTGAATCCATCAGATGGTACTGTTCCTGTGTGAGTTTGATAGCTGACAGTTAAAAACTCGCAAACAGAAATTCATTAACAAAATGACATCTGTCTAAAAAGGGAAAGCCTGCTCAACAAATAAACCCAACTTGACATGTTTTTACTAAAGAGCACTGAACAGAAACTTTTGAGAAGAAGCTAATATAAGCTTCACGAGGGAAAGGGCGGAGGCTGTTCACATACAGTGTATAAATGAATGTGTTGTGAAGGGTATAAAGAAAGTTAGACTCATTAGAAGCCATTTCGTCAGACTTAACCTTCATCCAAAATGTACTTTTTCAGGAACATTCTGATAAGGATGAGGAATATAAGCAGCGTTTACTGTGTAGTGAAAACCTTGTATTGACAAAATAAAAGCTTTCATTCATTCTTTGTTAGTTTGATGATAATGTTTTATAATGGCTGTTAAGACATGAGGTTAATCTGTTATCTTTTTGTTAAAGTAAAAACATTATGGGATTAACTTTATACGATTTCCACATTCCTATTAATAATAGACCATATACCTTTTGTAATCAAGGGACAGTACACTATATCTAAATGTTGGACAGACTTATAGTTTTAGACAGCGGAGATAACATACAACCCGCTCCTAAATATGAGGATTTCTTACATGAAAGAAAGGTACCTTACTACTTATATGAGTTTGCTTTTCCAAAAAAATGAGTAAAGGAATTTAACAAAAGACATTGTCACTTGGACAGTATGTACTTTTTTTTATCAATTATTTGAAATAATTGAGTTTATGTGACCATCACAAAAATGAGCATGTGATTCTTTAAACGGTCAAGTCAAAGAAAGAAGACACATGGAGTCAAATGTTTTCACATGGCAGTCAACGGATACAGACAAATAAAGCCCAAAGTGTCTAAAGATTGATGTTGCAGGTGAAACAATGAAAAAAGATGATTGCAGAAGGTTTTCATCTTAAACTGCGGTTGAAAACCAAGGTACATTTAAGCGCCCTGAATGACCACAGCAAAAAGATTGAAATGAAATGAAAAACTGAATGGCACAGACAGTTTTGACATGGAGAAAGAGCAGCACACGAACAGAAAAATGCAATCTTCACAACTGTTTGTGTGCACTACAGCAACATAAAAAACGAGGCTATTGTGGTCAGAGGCTATTGTGCAAAGAGAGACCAACTAATGCACAGATAATTACTGAGGGCATTGTTTTATGAAAATATTTCCTTTAGAATAAATAGTTTCATTACAATAGTATCAAATTAAACAAAATTATTTGAAAATCATCAAAATGTCAAGTTTATTATTCTTTAGATTATGTCCTTTTTCATGTGTTGTTGAACGTTAAAGCTATTACAGTAGTTTATTTGTTATACTTAATATTTAATATGATTGTTTTAAACAAGGAAAATTGGAACTGTAGGTAAAGAATGCCAATGAAAAACAACAGTCATATTCACAAACAGGTTTAGTTTAAAGATTAATAAACTTTTCACCAAAACTTAGGTTTTTGTTTTTTAACAAACCAACTTTGTCCAAAGCTACTTTACTTCCAACAATAGCAATATGTATATATTGCTAATGGCAATGGTAATATGTTTCTTACCTTACAGTATTTTAAGTATTTTATTTTTATATTTGGGCAAGAAAACCACTGGTCAACGCATTCTGTAATGAAGTCTGGCCAAACAGTAAATCCCACAAAACAGACTTAGCTGAAGTATCTGTAACTCATTTGTGAACCCAATGGCTGTAATTTAAAGTAACATGTAGCAGGAGTATTGGCATTGAAATAACGCCTCATACAGTTCACTAAAAAAAAGAAAGCAGATTGATAAAAGCTATGAAATGTTGACCAAATGTTAACATGTTCGATAACTCTAAAGAGGAACTTTGTAGAGAACCCATGACAATGTAAACTATCAATAGCACCACTAATGTTTTATGTCTGTGGTAGGCTGTGACCCAAACACCAACTTCAGTCAGAGAGTAAAAAGTTCTGGTGAAAGCCAAAGTCCTAATGAGTCAAAGGAAGCATGTCTGAGTGGAATGTAATAAGGAGGAATTTGAAGATAGTCTAACACAACAGCAAACAGATCAATGCCGTCACTGCAGCTACAACTAACAATAGCATTATAGTTTTACTGCTATACCTCAAGACAACAAAGCCAACTGCAGAGAATGGTATTTTAACCTGAACAAATACAATCAATGTTTCCATCACTAGCTCTGTGACAAAATTGATAATGTAGTTACTGTCTTACCGTGGTAGCTTAAGACAAAGAAGCCGGCTCCAGAGAAGTCGGAGTGGAATTTGATGAGGATGATGTTTGAAGTAGAGTACACAGACTCCAAAGCTGTGTTTCCACTAAACTGGCCAATCTGAGGAGATGATTGGTCTGGGCCATCCCTACAAAGAAACGAAGAGAGAAACACACATCCATACAGAAAGCTTTTGTTACAAAGGGGGTACTCAGACACTAAAGACCCATAAACGAACTGATGTGATCGTTCTTTACAGAACAAAAGGAGAGAAAAGTCAACCTAAAACATAATTTGAATAAATTATTGCAGTCATCTCTGGCAGTCAAACGGCTATTTGTGATGAGGAAATGGTTTCTCCAAGGCTAGAAACAAAGATAGAAGAGACTTGACAATATTCATGAGGCAAAACCTGGAGCTGCTCCATTGACTGCGAATGGAGTCGGACATTGTGTAATAAAGTGCCGGCACCCAGAGTGATTGTGCATTGGTATGGGTATGGGCTCATCTTCCCTCTCCAAACAATCCAAACTACAATGTCACAAAGCTTATTTAGACATAAAGCCTTCACAAACTCAGATTTCACTTCCCTTACAAAAGGACAGCTCCCTTTTTTATCTCTCAATAACAACACAGTTCAGAGCTCTGGCTCCCTTATTCTTGCTTTGGGACACTCAAGTTCATAAATATTGATTGAACCGTCCGATCATAATATAACAAACACAATAACAAATTGCAAACTTGGCTTTAGTTCTGCCACTAATATCAGCCTGGCAGTCATGAAAAGTTACACAATTACTCTAGAAGGCAGACAGGAAGATATCTGTCAACTGGGAGGTCAGGCTCTCTGTGCAATGTCGTGAGCATATTTCACCTTTAATGACCCACCAGCTGTCAGACTGGAACTAACCAATAGCCGGCTCATTATCAGTGAAAAAAAGTGTCATCATTAAGTTAAATGGAATGATTAGTTCCTGCTGTTAAGTGTTTTTGGATGAAGCCAATTATACCTGTCAGGTTATGCAAGGAATCATCCCCTGCCCTGATTCACATTGAGTGGTTCAGAGTCTGAGTACTTTCATTCATTGCTGATTATTGCTAATGCTCACACACTAACAAAAAATTAGCACATTATGGCAACATATAGAGTACAGAGAAGGTAGTGTATGAGGTAGCACAAGGTAACATCTGTGACATATATGATAATCTTTAGAATGGAATCATGTAGTAAGGCTCCCAGTATGAGACCAATTAACAGACTAACTGAATGTCAGGTTGGCTGGCTCTGGACTGAGGAGACTACTGTGAAAATCACACCTTTACCACTGACACGGTGCTCTCTACAGGGAGCCAACTTTGTGAATGTGTGACAGAGATTGTGATCATTTTTTGAAGTGGGTTTGTATGTGATTGCTGTCTTTGCTTTGTGCAAGTTGAACAGTATGTCTTCTTTTCCAACTGACGGCAGTGTCAGAAACATGCTGTGCAACCAATCCATAGAAGTCACAGAATCACTTGTGGGTGGACAGCACATGGCTCAAGATGGTTTGGGGAAGTCTCAGCCCAATGGTTGAAGAAAAGCTGCTGTACTTGATTGTATTTGACGCGGATAAAAAGCTGTGCAGCTTAATAGCACTTACCCACTGCTAGTACCAGATCTACTCGGCTAGACTGCGGTGCCCCGTCCTTCTTTTTCCATTTCAGATTTAGTACAGCTTCATGCGTGAGGCTAGCGTGGCTGGTCGTCATAGCGACGCCGCAGGAAACTGTCGTGACCTAACCCGACAGAACGTCAAAGAGGTGTGTTGTTTTTGATTCTCGACATGTGGCTGTGCCATGTTGCCACAGCCAGAAGACAAAAAAAGTGGGCAGGTACCAGGTACTTTTTTCATAATGGAAAACCAAAAAAGGCAATTAGAGTCGAGGCGAGTCGAGCAGGTACCATGTAATGGAAAAACGCCAAAAGAGAAGCAGTTCTCAGATGTTCTCCAAGTGTGTTTTTGACAACCAACAAGATTAGTTGACAGGATTGTGTTCACTATCCAGCAGCTGATAACTGATTAATAGTCAATAAGTCAATTATCAAGCTAAAACGTCAAACATTCTTTGGGTCTAGCTTCACAAATTTGATTTCTTGATTATTGCATATTAGTATTCGTTGGCTTTGGATCATTGGTCGGACAAAAAAAGCAATCTGAAGACAGCATCTTGGGCCTGTTTAACTATTTTCTAACATACATAGATTAAACAATGAATCAATTGATATCGAAGGCTTAAGTTAACTGATAATTTTGAGTGTGTCAAGAGACATCTCTGGTCAAGACTTATTGATCAATGTTGAGTAACATCTGATGTTAGCTGTTGGTTTGGTGACTGTGAGATTGTTTCACCTAAAATGTGAAAAACTGTCATAATAATGCTATCACAGCAGACAGTGATACCTAAACATTCAGACCATTGTTGGCGATAAATGGGTCCTGAGACATTAGGTGGTGCATATAGCAGTGAACCCTTATGCTTTTATTTGCATCTAAATTAGAAGCTCCTAGTGTTCTAGTGGTAGATATAATTGTAACTGACTTGGAGTCACTTGCTGGAATCATTTATTCAAGTAGAGAATAAGGGCACTGTTTTTTTAGCTTATAGTGTTCTATTTATTGGTGATACACACGAATTACACAAAAATCCTTCTTGTCAGCCTTAAAGTAATGTGTCTGTGTCCAAAACAGAAGCGGACTGAACCAATAAGTGTCCGGTAAGCTACTGGCAGGTATGTGTGTGGTTTAGGTATGTGTGACGTACATGACTGTTTGTTTAAAACAACAATGGCAAACGTGATAGACAGATGGCTCATTCAATCACCTGCCAGGTATTTTTTTAGTTTCCAATGACGGCTTCTGATGGCCAGACTGTCTAGATAGCTAACAGAGTTTTTAGTTATAGTAGTGTGTGATACTGCATCCTGTAGATCTAAGTGTGTGGATATCTCTTCTATCAGTTTGGATTCATCTGTGCTTCTAGCACCTTAGCTGAGATTAAGCCAGATGGAACGGTGGTCATCCTGCATTAGTTATAATTATTTAAAAGGGCTTTTCTAAGTGCCGTGGAAGAAACGTGGAAGGTTGGCAGTGCTCACATCATGACAGGCTAACAAAAGTACACGACAGACATTTGGTCCTTCTGTGTTGGTCTAAAAATACCTGGGAATGCATCAGCAGCAAACCATGTCTCACACTGCTGTTGTTGTTGTTTTCCCTGCCTAGCACTGCCTCTACATGTCTGTATGCCAGGTGATGTTTCTAAACTGTTGATGCTGCACCCTGTCGTCTATTGATAGGAAACAGGCTTTAGCTATAGAAAAGGGGCAGCAACATGGCAACAATAGAAATAGATTGCCTATTTATGGTTCTGCTGCCACCGTGTACTTGCAGATAACTATGTAACATGCTACCTAAGCACTGTAAAATATTATAAATTTTGCATTGACAAAACGTCTGCGGTGGCCAATGGCTGCTCTCCTTAAGAAGAACAATGACGTGAGAAGTCAAGGCTGGGAGAAAAGGTTGTGTTATACATTACATATAAGACTGACTATGACTTGGAGATAGCAGAAGAGGGAATGTGAGAGAGACTTAGGGGTAAAGAGAAATGGATAAAACATGACAAGAAGTAAATTATGTCAGAGTAGCTTTATATTCAAAGAGAGACGTCTGTAGTCACAGTAACCCTTGCAGGAATTTAGCCAATTAGTAGCCAGCTCTGAAAAGATGTTAAAGAGCATGACATCCCATGTGAGAGAGTTGGAGTGTGTATGTGTGTAGCAGAAGTTCTTTGCATGTGGTACAAATTACTCGCTTTTCAGTCAAAAAAGGAGAGAACAATGCTAAGGGAAATGAACCCTGCTGAAGCAAGAAAAGGTGGAACAGACTGATAAGCAGTAGCACATAATGAGGATGAACAGTGTCATTTAAGCTGTAAAGTATACATGTGGAAAAGCAATTAAATTAAATAAGTAAATAACACCTACCAGACAGTAATGTAGTCATAAATGGGCTCAGTGCTCAGTACAGTAAAATTGATGTAAATCCCGTGTCCAGGAGGAACTCTAACACTCCACACACAGTCCTGGAAGTTGGGGTATTCCTCAGGGTGACCAGGAGAGTAAATAGTCCCATTTAATGATGTGATGTTGCCACCACAGAGAGCTGTGACATAGAATAACAGAATTACCCTTAATAAATTACCAGCAAATTAGTATTACCATTGTGAAGCTTTAGTAATTGTCTAGATGGCTGAGAGAAAACACATTTCTATCAGTCATGTAATGACCACAGGATAACACCTTAATGACGTTAATAAATTGTCATTACAGTTTTATTTTAGCCCAGCAGCACAGGTGTTCCTTGGGAATGTTGGTGTTGCTCATCAGTGGTGTGATGTTACCACGGCCGAGAGCTATAAAATGGAATATTAGTTTTTTTAAATTAAGGGTCCTTGAATGAGTGTTAGTGCTTTAAAGTGTAGCCTTAAAAATAAATAAATAAATAAAACATTGTATTATTGTGCAGATACTTTAGGATAATATAATGTAATGATATAATTTCACCACTGGAAAGTATAATAATAACATGCAAGACACCTCGCTTACGTCTTCCAGATTTATTGTATACTCCATTGTAATTTAGATTTTCACATTCATTAAAATTACAGGGGAACATATTTCATTTTTGTGTTAAATAAGTCGTATATGCTTGTAATTGCTTTATTTGTTTATTTTCCCACTAGTTATACTGTAGTATACAACATGACTAATAATCACAGAAGTGATGATATCAGTGCTGAAATGCTATTAAAAAGCTGCAATGAATGAGGGTGCTTTTAGGATGGTTAGGGGAATACATAGTCTCTCAAAAACTACTCTTCTGGACTGAAAGAATAGTTCACCAGCATACATGTATATTTTCATTTTCCTTGGGATTTGTGTACATTATGGTTGCAAGCCCCTTATAAAACATAAATGATGTTCTTCTGAGAAAGTGATATATTCAATAATAGCAAAACTAACAGCTGTGAAGTGCCTAACACAATTTGTATTCCCTTCACAATACACCATGTGGTCATTTTACATCGAGCTGTAAAACACATGAAACAGTCATTTTGACATCGTAATAGGTAGCTTTCTATAGCTTCAGTATTACCTTCACAACGCGGTAGTGGGTGATTCCAGTTCCTGCTGATACCATGTAAACATGTGAGTGAAGCCTCTCCGATCAGAGAATATCCAGGCAGACATTCAAATGACACCGTCATCCCAACACTGAAATCTGTGCCAATCACAATGCCGTTTCGAAATGGTCGAGGGTCTGGGCAACTCTGGAGCTGGTAAGCTTGAGAGACAATAACCCAAATTAGTAAAAAATAGGAACATTTAGAAAAATAAAATTGAGTTATTTGTAGAAAGAGAGAATGCATACATCCATTCTAACACTGAATAACCAATAGTCAGTACAGAAAAGACTAACTCATTATTCCTTTGTTCTTGTTTAAACTCAAATAACACTGACTTATGAAATGCTGGAGAGACACAAAAAATAACAGCGGCAGACTTCTAGATACAAATTAAGATTACTAATTTTATGACAAAGGTACCCTGCACCAAAGAAGCACTCAAAAAATACTCTCAAATTAAATCTTACATCCTGCCATTTAAATGTTCTAGTCACAGTGACCTTTCAGAGCTACAAGAGGTACTGAGAAAGACAAATATTAGTAGAAGTCAAAGTAGTAGAAATAAAAAAATTACTGCTAGTATTAACATTCTTTTTTCCTGGTTTGAAAGACTTTGACAGTGCCCTGTCATGAGATAAAAGGAATTATTTATCAGTGTGTAATTTGCACATAAATGGAATTACCAGTAACACATTTAGGCCATCTACAAGATTTGTCATAATACATATAAGCCTGCTAAAAAAACTTTTACCTTTTTAGTGTCAGATAAAATAAATAGAAAACTCATCTCATCATTGAAATGAATCAAGGACTTGTATGCATGCCGTAATGTTTTAGCAACTGCTTTAAAATTCAAAAAATATTTTTATTGTTGTCTGAACAAGAAAAGCTATCATTGTGTTGTTAGTTGCTCCTGAGAAATTAAGTCAGAGTCAGATGCCTGTATAAATCTAACACCCAAGTTTCCACGTTGGCAAACGGTGCTGTTTCTAAGCAAAGCAAGAGCACAGTCTGACATCTGCTCTTATTTTTCTTTGCTTAGCAAATGATCAGTGCACACAAAATGTTGGATAGCAGCTTGTAGAGACAACATTTACCTTGATATGTGATGTGGAACCCTGGTTTGTTTTGTGAATAGTCACTGTGGAAAAAGAAGCTGGTCTGGTGAGTGGTGCTGAACAGAGGCTTGGGGATGACTGGACCGCTGAACCGGTCAATGACCGAGCCCAGCTCCAGTGTTCCACTGCGGATCTCCAAATAATCATGGATCGCTTCAGTAGAGAAGTTCAGAAACTGGAGATGGATACCTGAGAAACATTTTGACATTTAAAGCAATTAGCAAAGCTTGACTGACTCATAGGCTGGCAATAAAAGCATTTGTAGATGCTTCATGTACAGCCACTCATGAATGACAGACACACAGACACATACAGACACACCATTGACAGTGTTTCTTACCGAAGCCGACAGGTAAGTTGACTGTCCATGTGCAGTCTAATCCACTGGGGTAGTTGCCGGGGAAACCAGGACTTAGAATCACTCCACTTACATCTGTCATAGACCCACCACACTGGGCTGGAAACACACAAATGCAAACAAATGCATATCAAAGGAAGACAGACAAAAGAAAAACAGTGGTTTGGTGTTGAAAGCAACACATCAGAAGTGGTAAAGTACTTCTCCTTTTATAAGATGATGCTGCTGGCAGGACACTAAAGTATCTTCAACCTGACAGTTTGCATCATTCTGAATAACATATTCATTTTCTAAGTCTTTAATAAATACTCTTTCTGAATAAATTACCATTGTGCAAGTTGATGTGGGACCAGGGCTTGTTTCCCCTCAGTATGCCTCAGTGCATGCTGATGCTTTAGCACACTCTGCATGTTTATGGCAGACTCTGACTTAGCTTTGCATCAGTTTAAAAGCTTAATCATATTCTGCACAGAATACTAAATAATCAGCTCATCACAAAACAGCAAATTGATCTAACGGATCCAAAGAGTCAGGGTAGGCAAAAGAGACTGCTTGCATCATTTCTGCAGCACTGAGGCTTTGCACGTATCTCAGTATATCCAGGCTAGATTGCATGCATGTGTGTATGTGTGTGTGCATATTTGTACTGTTGGAAAACACCTACCAAGACATAGTGGTACAGGGTAGTTCCATCTTCGAACAGGTCCAGGCATGCAGGTAATATGGGCATTGCCCTAGAAATGTAAAAGCAACCACAATCTGTTATCATTTAAATTGAGTTGGGAAATTGCTATGGATAATACAGAATTTGGTTTAAAAGTAAAGTGTTTATCTCCTCAGCAATACTGTAATGTAATGTAATGTAATAATACTGTAGAGCAGTAGTGATGCACATATGTATATATATATATAAGCCGCAGGCAAAGCAAGAACATTAGAGCTGTATACTGTACTCAACAGAAATTGGCAGACCACACCAGAGAAATACATTATTAAAGAGTTGTGCAAACCACACCAGAGTTGTACGTTTAGTAAGAGCTTGCAAAACCACCCGAGAGTGGGGTTTCCTTCTGATTTACAGTTTAAATAGTTCTTGGTTTGTGCAGCCAGGGGATGAAAAGAGTGAATGGTGGCACATCAGATAAGCTTTTAATGATTCCACATACTGACAGTCGGTTTGAATTAAAGGTCCCATGACATGGTGCACTTTAAATGCTTTTATATAGGCCTTAGTGGTTCTCTAATACCATATCTGAAGTCTATATCCCAAAATTCAGCCTTGGTGCAGAATTACAGCCACTAGAGCCAGTCCCACAATGAGCTTTCCAGATCAAGATTCCAGATCAGCCCATCTGAGCTTTCATTTTCTCAAAGGCAGAGAAGGATACCCAGGGCTCGGTTTACACCTATTGCCATTTCTAGCCACTGGGGGACCAAAGGCAGGCTGGGGGAATGCATATTAATGTTAAAAAACATCATAAAGTGAAATTTGTGAATATGTGAATGTGTGTTTTGTTTATCTGAAATGGCTATTATCCAATCCCTCTCTGTTTCTCAGTATGACTCTCTGCCAAAACACAAACAGTATATAAATATAGGTTGTATTTTACCTGAAGAGAGTATCCTTGTTCACATGAAAACTGTACAACATCTCCCACCATAAATCTGTCTCCTTGTCTTATTCCATAGTTTGGAGTCTGAGGCTCTGGACAAGACTCCAGACCAATAGCTGATAAGAAATGTGAAATAAACATGTTTGTAAAAGTTTCAGACATCATCATGTATATATAGCTTATATATATATATATATATATATATATATATATATATATATATATATATATATAAAGAAGTATGTTACCTGTATATTCCAAGTGAAAACCAGCAGCTGAGACACTAATATCAGAGTTGAAGCTGAGATAGAGGCTGTTAGATGTACTATTCAGGAGAAGGGGGATGGTGGTGCCTGATAGCAAGGAGAGAGAAAGAAAGCAATAGACTACCACAATCACATTTGTTTAATTTCTCAACTGAGGGTGGAAAGCAAATAGTCTTAGTTATCTGACAGCAAAGGAACCAACAAAGCCCCCCCCCAAATCTACTTTTTTACTTTTTTTTGTGTTTTTGATGGAGTGAGAAAGGAATTACTTTTATATAAGACATCTGTTTTATTTGAAACCACTTTTCCAATGTTGGCTTGACCTACTTAGCATGGCTAGGAGAAGTACAAAGTAAAAATGGGTACTGTGTGATTCTGCCTGAGTCCTTTACAATAAGATAGTAGGTGATATACTCTAATGTAAAGGAATAATTACCTGCTCTAATCTTGTTATCAGTGAAAATGTAATTGTCTTGGCTTGCTCAAAGATGCAACAGCATCAAAAGTGTCTTCTGACACTAACCATTTGAGATTTAACATTTTCTCAAGGCCAGTGAGCTTGTTTTGACGTACATGTTGTCTTATGTTCAGTGGCAGATGTGTCAGCAAATCATATACAATCTTCTAAATCCACAGTGAATCAGGCCAGCAAATGTGATTGGCTGCCTGTTGTGAGGGGAAATAATTAGCAGCTTTTGAACAGTCAGAGGCCCCCCTGCTGGTAGCGCTCTTACGCCAGAGAAATAACATTCATTCATTATCATTATCGACTTCTTTTTCTATGACTCACTAATAAATGATGAATGATGATGAATAATTAACGTGGGTGGATTTAACCATAACAGTTATTATGGGATGTATGACAATAATAATTAGCAGTTGTAATTAGCCCTAGCACCAAAAAGTTTTATTATGCCCTGTAAGTATTTACTCATTAATGACTTTTATATAGAAATACTGTCACTGTCATTTCATCGCCAACAATATAATATATATTTCTTATCCAGTTTGTCATAAAGATGTCAAGCCCTGACATAGACTGTCTAGCAGATAATCATATGACATTGCTTCCATAAAAGCAGTAATAGTATCCCCAGAAAATGCTAACTCCCCCTCTGGATGGCTGCTTGTGTTACATGAGTGAATGAATCCAGAGGAGTGCTCAACCCAAACTGAACCATTTCTTTGGTTGAATATGAGTTTCTAGAGCAGAGGGACAATATCGTGAATGTAGTTTTCTTAGGCAAGTATGAATGAAATATATAATATATATTTCATGTATAAAACAAAAAAATTTAAATCTTGCAATTAGGGTTTAAACCTCTTATACATGTATTTTATTGTTGGTAATCAGTTAATAGTAAAAAAAATATATATAAAATGTGAATAATTACCACAAGTTAAAAAAATAAATCTTGCTCTTCCCATTACAATTAACTTAAAGGTATCGTTAATTATATTGTGCAGTACATTCTGGGAGCATTTAGAACTGTGAATAATTGTGTTTTTTTTTTTAATTAATGTGGTTGACACATCATGGCATAGGTTGCTGAGGGAATATCTATTCCTAGAAGAGAATTAGAGTGTAAGGAGATCCATTAGCTATGCAACAAAAGATTCTCATGTCTTTCATGGAATCACAGATAAACAGGTGTCAGTGGGTGTGTTCTTCAGCTCCTGCTGGGAGACTCAGAATGCAACCAGTTTAGCTCTAATTGCACTCTCAGCAGGGGGTCACATGGCCAGCATTTTGAACGCCTCAAAACATCATGACGAAGAAGAACACTGCATGTTGTAATAATGCAATTAACTGTCATGCTATATTTGTTGTGATCAGTTCCAAGACAACAAGAGTTCTTTTTGTTCTTTATTTTGTTACATGTATAAATGCTTGTAAAGGTTTTTTTTGCCTTAAAACATATATTTATTCTTCTCTATATACTCAAATCTAACCTAAACCATGGGATTAAAGAAGCCATTCAGATTGGGTTGCCCTTCCTATGTCACATGCCGGCTCATTACAATAACCTCTTTGCAAAGGAGCACCATAATTGGTTCTTACAAGCCAATCAGAGCGGACTGAGCTTTTTTGGGAGGGGGGCTGTGTTTCAGACAGAGGTTAAATGCTGGTATAGTCAGACAGCTAGAAATAGAAAAATAATGTGTTTTTTGAACATGAATGCATATAAACATGTTCTAGGAGAAACACATAATACAAATATAAACCTAAAAATGAGCATAATATGTCTCTGGTTATTCCTAATAAAATATTTGCCATATTGCCATTAAAATTGTCACAATTCAATATTAAACTGTATGATTTTACCATATTCCTTGATGAAAATAACTGTATCATGTAATACAACTTAGATAATTGTTTCCTACTGGCTAATCTGTTGCAATTTGTCTCACATGTAAACACAGTCAATTTCTAAATTAGTTTTTGGCAAGAGAGGGCCTTGATACGTGTAACTTTTTAAGGAACACCATAAAAATTACTGAACAAACTGTTTACCAGAGTAGCTGCCCAGTCTTGGTCCATGGTTGTCTGCCCCATCATAAAAATCCAAAGAGTCCCAGTTATGCTCAGTGGCAAAACTCACAACTTGTATCTGGACAGACAGATAAAGATGAAAAAGACATACATGTAATTTGTTAGAAAACAAAAGCAGGTAAATTGTTATTTGACTGCATTTGATTAAATGGTCTACACATTTGCTAATTCAACAAACAAATTCAGAAAGGAAGTAAAACACAAGATGTTGTGGGTTCATTGCTGTAAATACTCAAATGAAACTAAAGATGTGAGCGAATGCTGTTTGTTGCCTGTACTTGTAATGCAGTGAGGTGCCGGTCAAATATGTGTAACAGACTCCATTTTGTGTCAGAGGCATCTTTGCCTTTGTATTTGTCCGTGAGAGCAGTTTGGCTTACACGCAATCAGGCATTATCTCTTACGATTAGATCCTATCTAGTTATCTCTAGATGGTCCCTCTCTCACAAGCCATCCATCAATTCATCCTTCTAACAATATCTTATCTTCTCTGACATCCTGCCTGATCAGCTTTTAAGCCAATGATACATAGGTCAGCCAGGAAGCAGCGTGTGACAGGTTCTACCTGTATTCCAGCCCCTTCTGGAACGGAGACCTTCCACACACAGTTCTGATTGTTGTCATAGGGCTCTGGATATCCAGGCGATAGGATGGTCCCACGACGAGAGGTCAACATACCCCCACAGGGAACTGAGAGAGAGAGCAGAGAGTAGAAAGGAGAGAAAAGCAGAGGTTAAAACAACACGTTGTCGAGAGAAAGTCGTTTGTATCACTACCCTGCAGAGGAGGAGACCAAAGAGCCTGAAGCCTCGGTGACAGAATTAACATTACAATGTTATCTGCATTTAACGTGTCTGTTTTTGTTATTGTTTTTTTATTTTTATGGAGCATCCATTGTGTGGCTGATGTGCATTCTGAATCAAAAATATGTCTTCTGCCTAATTTCTGGATTCATATTTACCTATGCATGTTGGCAGGGTGTCATTCCATTGTGCAAGGTTGTCAGGTACACTCTCACACCGTATGCCAGTTGAGCCATGCAGGACATAACCAGGGTTGCACTCGAACTGTACCAATGAGCCAACTGCAAAGTCATTACCGAGACGCTTCCCAAAGCGCGGCTCCGGGACTGAACTGCACTGGGTGGAGCTGGTTCTCGGGACAGCTGCAAAAATATAGAAGGCACAATGGTTAAAAAATGTTAATATCGAAAGAAATGCCAAATGTGAAGTTATTGCTGTCTATCTTGGCAATGACATCCCTGGTTAAAGAAAAGTTATACAGTATATACATAAAAAACAAAAAATCACTGTGGTGTTGTATGTAAAATGAACACGTCACAAAATATAAGAGTTAACCCATAATACCCCATAGCCCCTGAGAGCTAAGGTTTATGATCAGAATCAGAATCAGCTTTATTTGCCAGGTGATGATGTAGCAATTACCACCTCACACACAAAATCTCATTGCTATTGTAGGAAAAACAATTCAAAACTGCGTACAATGTTGGACATAAAGAACACAAGCCTATTTTGAAAACCCTTAAACATAAACAATCTAATTTATTGGTTTGAAAATGGCTATTAGCATAATAATAATAATAATAATAATAACAATAATGAAAACAACAACTTTGGCTACTTGTGATTGGCTGACCTTGGTAGACAAAGTGAAAACCCTTTGCAGTTTCTGGTCCGACCGTGGTAAACTTCACTGTGATCAGATTTCCAGAACTGAGAGGGAGAGACTCACCTAGGGAGACGGAGTCAAAGAGAGACAATATTAAAGCTATAGTGCGTAGTTTCTGGCCGCCGTGAGGAATTCTAAGTAATGACAACAAAATTGTTGGTGCGTCCATATGATCCAAGCCTTCCATTATCGCAGACAGCCCCCACCCCTTCTCCACGCAGTTGCTAGTAGCCAAGTAGGACACAGAGGACTAAAAAAATATGATGGACTCTTCAGAAGAGGTAATTATCTTTACTCAAGTTTCTGCGCGCAAAAGTCGCCGGAGGACACAATCTTCTGAACATAGAGAGTTGTGTGGAGCTGATACATTCATTAATATCAAAAAGTTATGCAGTAAAGCTTTAAGAAGAAAGCCAGTTGGTTAGCGCTTAGGTCGATCCATCTATCTATCCATATTTCAAGCCATCCATCCATCCTTACCAGAGTGGGACCCAGAGAGAGAAGACAGTAGTGTGTTTTGTTGAGTGGGTCCATCGTAGATTTCCACCACATCATTTAGAGATGTCTGGAACAACACAAACTGTCCAAAGAGGACTGGAGACAAAAAGGGTGGAAAACAGATAGAGGATGAGTTAACCCCACTGCCTGACCTTAAAATTAACCTGTAATACCTAATCTAAATGTTATTGAGCTGCAGTGTCAACCTCTATCTAAACTAGGGTGACCATATTTTGATTTCCAAAAAAGGAAGACACTCGGCCCAGCCTTGAAACACCAATTCAGACAGGTTTCTCAGAGGTTAACAAACATGCTTTATTATGCCTCAATGGTACAAATAACTTATGTAATAAAAAATAAAATCTATAACAAAACATTAGCTCTCTTTTCAAATAAATAAATTAATGTGAAATGTTGTAAATATGTCCTAATCTGTGTCAACTAAATATTTTTCGGTGTCCATGTGAGCTTTCAGATCGCCACCACCTTTATTAGACACTGAAACATGTGTGCTAGCTTTGCACACGTTGCACTCTGCCTCCCACTTGTCCAGAACGGGAGGGTAGCCTACGTGGAAATATTTTTTGCAGTTCAACTAAGAAGCTGCACTTAGGCTTTGGCATTTTGTGTTCAATGCTCCGCTGTCTGATCTGCTCTCTGTATGTGCGCTTTGCAGAGCCGCCCACAAGGCAACCTCTCGGGAATTACATCACGCAACAAAGTACCGTAGTATTATGTGCAAAGCACCAGTCAATTCAAGTAAACGATTATGGTCCCATGAAAAAAAGCAACATTTTCAT
This sequence comes from Percina caprodes, assembly GCA_013375575.1. NCBI lineage: Eukaryota > Metazoa > Chordata > Actinopteri > Perciformes > Percidae > Percina > Percina caprodes. The sequence goes on along the minus strand of JABXJD010000021.1, from coordinate 1,579,208 downwards.
GTCGGACAGTACGTAAAAATTGGACACGTCCGGGCAAAAGAGGCCGTTGTTTCACCCTAATGTTAACTACAAAATGTCCCTTAGGATAAATTTAATTTTAAATTTATTTCAGCCTCAATGGAGCCAGCTCCCTGGCTACACACACACACACACACACACACACACACACACACACACACACACACACACACACACACACACACACACACACACACACACACACACACAATTATATATCACTTTTCCATCCATCCCTCCCTCTGGCCCCAAAAGCTGAGGTGTAAAAAAAAAAAAAAATAAGATTAAATCTGAACATTGCCAAGGATATCTGGCTATAAGAAGGTCACTGGTCTCATTGTACAAGACTGTTTCTGTTTGTGGAGTTCTTTTACGTAAAACATGATCCACATTTTGCTAATACATTGCCCTGACTCACATGATTCCCTTTCTGCTTTCATGTTCAACCTCATTGTTGTTAAAATGATGGTACAAAGAATAGAAACAAACAGTGGATTTTCAATTGGTGTTGAATTGTCCCTGTATGTGTAAAACGGGATCTGACAATAAGACAAAATCATCAAAAGAGAGCTCTATAGGGCAGATAAATCTAACCTCTTATACTTGTATATTACAGCCATGCCGCGTTTGTACATGAGAATGTGTATAAGGGCACGCTGTTGAGTGGTCATAAAAAATGACAAAGATTCTGCTTGTCAGCAGAAATACTTAAAGCTCCCACCGGGTATAGATTTTAAGGAAACTTGAGTGATTAAGGTTTCCATCATGGCCTGCTGTAATATCGACAGACCGCATAGCAGGTGGAGGAGTTCACAGCTGAGAGCGTTTCCAAACAGAACAGATTTCAGGCAGGAGGACATACATGAATCAAGATTCACACGCAGACTCATAAAGCATTAACGCACACAGGGAATAGCTTACACACTGTTAGATACTGCAGTGGATTTTACTCATACTGAAATAACAAGAAAGAACAACATATATCCATACCAATACAGAAATACTCACACAAAAACAAAGCCAAACACACACATAAATTCACACAAACAGTGATAAGTTATCATGGCAGTGTTGTCCCACGCTGTGTTAACCACATGGCTTGGTAGTTGGTAGTGAAAATCCCTCTGCTGCGGTCGTCCAAGTTGTAACGTGTTCAGCAAAGTTTAAATCCAATCATCATGAAATGACTGAAATGTGTTACTGTTCATTTGAAAGGCTTCAGTTTCAGCTCTGACATCAGATGGAAAAAGAAATCTGGCCATTGATCCCTGTGAAGCTGCCATGGTTACAGATGAGCTGACTGAATTGGTGGCCTCTGCCACATCCTTATTCAGGAGGTATAGCATCTCCACAGAGATACGTACATGCCAAGAGTTTTCCCGCACCTGGTGTCAAAACTCAAGCAGCCATTTATATGAAAGGTAAAACATCTTCAACCATTTAATAACCAGACCAGTGGATATCTGATAATCAAACTGTTGAAACTGCAACCTTGATTCTGTGACATTCAATTACTGTAATTTATAGTTATAGACATGCAATTTTTATTTGGAAAATGAAAGCTGCTTAAAAACAAATCTCTGCCACTTGCTCTGTGTGGGAGGTGTAGGGAGGCTGTCTGAGTTTTAAACAGTATGTACGCCAAAATGTTACCACGTCTCAGTAAAATTGTCAACATGGAGCTAGGAATATAGTGAGGCAGCAACCATCAACAAGCTCAGTAAAAGCCACTATTTATTCATAACATCACAAGGCATTATTGAACATTATATCCACCAGTTACTGATTGTTTGTAAAAGCTCAAGTCAGACCCAATGAGTTGTTCCTAATCAGTCAACCCATACCATATAATGTATATTAGATACAAATGTTAATTTACATAATTCCAACCCAATGCCCATTTATACATTATTATTATTAATATTATTATTATTGTTATTATTATTATTATTATTATTATTACACAAGTTTTTTCTGGATTTTCAATTGTATCTGCTGATGAAGACAATGTCAAACTATTTCAAATCCAACCAATCCATCTCCATGACAACTGAGCAAACTCAAATTGCTCATGAAAACATGTGATATAGGTGAAAGCTCCAGGAAAAAAAGCTAGTAAGTGGATCTTAAATTGGGATTTTTTTTTTTTTTATCAAACTACTATTTCCAAAGATAAGAATTTATGACCTGTGACACTGATGATTCAAATTTGATTAAATTGCATATTCAACCCTCTATCCTATGGTTTTAAAAAATATTTCACATTTGACACACATTTTAAACACAGTACACCTTCCAACTCTATTTCCTCCATATGCCCCCTATTCCCAACAGCCTCACTAAATTTGAAGAATCCTCTACAATATTCATATCTTTATAATGCCTCATTTATGTCTGACTTAAGGGCCTCCGATCAAATGTGGCAAGATAAAAAACTGCCTCATTTTTAAATGTCACTTCAATGATGAAACCCTGACCAGGAATCAAATTAATGGCCAGCAAGCTATCTTTGATCATGTGTAATATCTCTACTAGTTTTTCAGTGGTTTAAAAACCACAAAGGGGGCCTTTGGGGAGTTTCTCCCTTAAAATCAAACAAGTTTTAATGTGACTTTGTTTCGCTGAGTAAAAGAAAAAAGAATACATGTCAAAGAAAATTGTGATCACAGGTTTCGTTCTCGACTATTGTCTCTTCACCTACACTTTTTAAAATTCTTTTACTTACTTTCTGCTTTTCTACAGCAGTTTCACACTATAGAACACCCAATAGATTCATACAGGTACTGTATGTAACTGGGAAATATTCTTAGATAATATACAGTCACATAATATTATGTTGAATGCTTACCAAACTCTCTTGGTACAGATATAGAGTAGACACAGGTCTGTCCAGAGGTATAGTTTCTGGGGAAGTTTGGAGATAAAACAGTCCCTTCGGTTCCTGTTGAACGACTTCCACAGGGAGCTGGAGACAGAACGTAAATATGTGCACACACATAAAGACAGGCAGAGAGGGACATAATCATACACACAAACACGTTAAATAACAAAATTAAAAAAAGCTTAAACTGTGTGTGCGGGGATGTTTTATTCCAGTTTGTGTTTTAGTGTGTGTTACCTTGACAACTAGGCAATGCCCTGTTCCATCCAGGTCTGCCATCATCTCCCATACTACAGGTTAGGGTAGAATAGCCCTGAAGACAACAACCAACCACATTTTACTGCAGGAAAAACTATCTCAACAAACAAACCAACCAGTCAACCATTCATCCATCCATCCATCCAACCAATCAACCAACCAACGCACCCATTTAACTAATAAACCAACCAACCAACCAACCAACCAACCAATCACCCATCCAATCAGCGAACCAACCACCCACCCAATTGACCATCCAACCAACCAAGCAACCAACCAAGCAGCCACCCATCCATCCATTAATCCGCTTTGTATTTGTACCTGCAAAACATATCCAGCCTCACAATAGAAGGTGACAGTAGAGCCAAGCTTATAATCGGATCCCAGCCTGGTCCCATTCAGAACCACACCTGGGTCGAAACATGATTCTCTCAGCTTAGCTAGACAGAGAGAAAGAGACCGAGCAAGTCAGTGAGAGAAAGAAAGAGGATGAAGCAAAGAAAAAGTGACAGGCCCACATAAATAATAAGTCTAATTAAGAATAACTACATCGTTAGCTATAATCAAATGAGGCAGGCAATTCGTTGGCCTTTAAAACAGTCTGTTTGACTTAGCTGCCTTTGCCAAAGATGGAGCAACAACGAAAACTTTATCCCCCGGCTTTTGTATGCTGCATGAACCTTGGAAATCATGCCGTGGCCTCCTTCCTAAAAGATTAGCGGCCACCCTGCATCAACTCAAGACTTAATTCCTGAGTCCACGTGAAGCCAGTAATTATTCTTTTGTGCAAGTAAATCCAACTCACCCCTCTGTCAAACTATGTCAACAAATACTTATTCAACAGGGACTTTATGGTGAGACCCATCACTCTTTCCCATCTTAAAATCAGTAGGATGCACACTATCATCAGTGTGGGGGAGAGGGGGTTGTTTAGGGATACTGCAATGGTCTTCTTTGTTCAATGTGAAAATAAATAATTCTAAACATCCTGTCATCACAGGAGACATCTTAACACTTCATATTGCTTTTGGAAAACAGATAAGACAGAACATAGCCCCTGATGCAATTACATCAAGCAGAGTATACTAAAATTATGTTTCAACAATCGACAGTTGCAAAGTAGCTATAAAACACTCCCAGTTGGACTAAGCTTACTTTCTGTTTTTTATATCATGTTATCATAAAAAGACATGTACACGTGTTAATCCATTAGATCGACTGCAGAATAAATGACAGGGTAATTATAGTGTAGATGTGTTAACTGATAATACTGGAGTGAAATTTGTCTCTGCTGTTTAGAAGTCCCCCTGCTGTAAATGATTCTCAAATAAACCTGAATCTCCCAGAGAATACAAAATCTGGGGTTTGTACTGTTTGCCTCTTGTAGCCTTTAAAGCTATTCTAGCACAAAACACTAAACAGCCTTTAAGGATGGGAGTAGTATTGTGAGAATATTTTACCTTTGTATTCCAAGTGAAAGCCAGTGTAAGAAACAGATCCATCACTGCGGAATGCTAAATGCATCGTATTCGAACTGCTCTCTATCCGCTCTGGGAGTTTGCTGTCCTGGAAGCTACCTATCAGAGGACTGTTGCTATCCGGACCATCATAGATATACAGGAAGTCGTAGTTTGGCTCAATGTTGAAACTAGAGATAAATTAGGTAAATAAGACAGAAATACGGACAAGAGGTAGGGGGAAGCAGATGGGGAGAAGAGGAGCACAGAAAGAGTCAACACTGCCATTTAGGATTTAGGTGCCATTAGAAATCTGGTTATTTACAGCGTTTAGTTTACATTTTTTAATAGAAATAATAGATAGAAAGAATATGTGCAGAAAGTTCCCGAGAGCAGATTTAAAGAGTGTGTTCAGAACACTAATGGTAAAAGTAAAAATATCCACTTTTAGAAAACAGTGTCATGGTCTGAAATGGTTACGTTAAGTGTTCATGAAGTACGTTGACAGTTTTTGGTTAAGCCACAATGATTGTCGCCAAATAATCAAAAAGAAACCTGGTAGTTTCAAGCCCTTTATCATCTCATATGGAGTTATAATTTTATTTCACCAGTCCTAAATGTACCAGATCAAAATGTCCATGTGACGTGGTTCATTTTGATTCCACATTTGTTTGGTTGAAGAATGAGACAGAGTGATAATACAGTATTTCTTATCAATGTCATTTAACAAAGAGAGGGCATTTCACTGTGGAAAAATACATTTTTGACAGTAAAAAAAGTTGATGAATTTGATTGTTAGGTAATAAAGGAGGTTACCCAATAAAAGCCAGTGACAGGACATAGTCAGAGTTGACAGCAATGAGCCAATCACAGTCCTTGGAGTGAGGGTAGGGATGTGGGTAGTTAGGAGACAGTATAAATCCATTGGAGCCAGTTAGGTTTCCACCACATGGAGCTATGACAGGAACACAAGCAAATATATACATTCATTCTAATAGAGTCTAAAAATGACATAAAATTCACATTCTCTAAAGCTCAACCATGTAGAATAAAAACTAATTTCATTGTTTTGAGTGAATATTAGTTTTAAAATTCTAGAGAGAGGTGGGCAGGATAATCACATCAGCAGGTTCAGACCACTAAATATTATCTTCTTTACACAGCCCTTCTATAAGTCACACACAGATGTGTACTTGAGCAAGGTACTAAACACAACAACTGCAGTTGTGTGTGCAGCACATCTGTTCTATGGCCCTATAAATATATGGAATCTGGTCTTTTCACCTATGCAGACAGGCGGGCTGGGCTGCCAGTAGTATCTGTTATCCACTTGTATACAGGTGATTTTGTCATCCCCCTGGAGTTCGTATCCTGGGTCACACTGAAAGGACACTGAATCCCCCGGCTCACGGCCATCTCCACTGCGACTGCCATTCATTGGTACACCTGGGTCCCTGCAGGCTGTAGCTACTGAGCCTGGACAGAGAGAAAAATGAGTGAATGGAGGAGAAAGTGGGGAGAGCAATTATTATAATTTGTGTAACACTGGATATCTATATCTAACTAAGCTAATGCATAAACTCAGTGCAAAAAAATCAGGGCTACTTAAAGTAACTGTTTGCTGTCCTGTATCATGAAACATCTGTTAAGATAATTTCTGGCTGGTCAAATCAGATTTTTAACCCTCATGTTGTCCTCGGGTCAAATTTGACCAATTTTCAGCTTTTTTCCTCACAAAAAAATGGGCCTTCGAAATAAGCTGAAAATGTCAACATTAGAAATATCAAATAACTTTGGAAAAAAACATCAAAAAAAGCTCCCACAACACTGAAAAAGTGACAAAAATGTCAGAAAAAGCCATAACTTTTTTTCATGGTTCATTGGAAGACAACAAAAGGGTTAAGTAGCAACAAGTAGTAACATTTATGCTCATTTCAATTCTCAGTTGTGTGAGATTTTGATTTTTAGTCAAATAAAGATACACTAAAAACATTCAGTATTGGTCCCTTTTAAGCACACCTGAAACCTACAATCTTACACAAATTAAAGACATATTAAAAGAAAAATTATACACAGAACAACAAAAGTAGGTACACTTTCACAACTTCTCTCACTTTACTATTGAATATAGTAGAAAATGTTTGGTACTTTATGTTATGTCTCGTCAAGTTTGTTAAGTTTAGTCACTCATTTCTAGACTTGTTGTGCACTTCCTGTTTTATTTTGTATTCACTTTCCCTCTCGTTCAGACCCTGACTTCCTACCTTTGTGTGAATTTCCTGCCACTGTGATTGTCTACCCCGCCCCTGATTGGTTTCACCTGTTTTCCCTTACCTCATGTATAAATAGTCCTTGTCTCCATTTGTCTTGTTTGGTCCATGTGTTAGTGTCGTCTCGTGTTCTAACCAGAGCCTTATGTAACCAGGTTTTTGTTCATAGTTTTTGTAAAATTGTTCATCCTCCTAGTGAGTGCTTTTCTTTATTTTAACATTTTGCCAAGTAAACCTTTTGTTAAACTTTCTTCTGTTTATGAGTTGTTCATTTGAGGCCACCAATGTTGTGTCTAAGGTCGTTACACATTAGTTCTGCACATAACTTACTAGAGAACTGAATAGCGAATCCTGACTTGCTGATGTAAAAATCAGTCTCAAACTGAACAGTGACAGTGTTCAGTGTGGAGTGGATTCCCTCAGGTAGCAGTGACCCACTGAGCTCTGACAAAGACATTTCATTCTCAGGTGGTCCATCCCAAACCTTCAGCATGTCGTGGCTGGCTTCCGTATCAAAGGCCAAGAACTGCAGACTGTAATTTGCAAGACAAAAAATAAAACACTATCAACAATATAAATGTTATCTCTTCATTAAATCAAAGAGCATTTTCTCTAGCTACTACTAAAAGAGTGACATGTCAAAGAGCGACTATTGTAAAAACCTTATTGGATTTAAAAAATATTATGGCTGGTGAGTTCATATAAAGTATCCAAATCCAAGTGAGATACATTTCATCATTATCATATGATAAATACAATACTAACTTAGAGGAAATCCTTCAATAGCACATTTTCACAAAAGAATAAGGCACTAAAATGAATGACATTGTTCTTTTAAATAAACTTCTAGGAAGACTTTGGGTGGTTCACATTACCTCACAATGTTTCCTGAGTCCACCTCGATGGTCCATGTACAACGCAGATTATTGTCATAAGGAAAAGGGTACCCAGGGGAAAGAATCCTCCCTGAAGACTCATCTTTAAAACGGCCACCACACTCCGCTACAGGAACACACACATACACACAGTTATAAGACTGTTAATATGTTACAAATATCAATTCAGCCAAGCAATGGGCAATAGATGAGTGTGTATTTAAGTGTGTATGTAATGTATGACAAGTCAACCAGTTATCTGTCGGTGGCAATTGTTTATCAAAGCAATCAGATCCACCAGGTGCACCTCGGTAGCCGCTGATCAGTGATTAAACAATCGCCACGAAGACAAATGGATTAAGGAAGAACTCTCTTTTGCTGTGTCCCGCTGTCTTTCTCACGAATAGATAGAGAAGAGAAAAGGGAGAAGAGGAAAAAGTGCTGATCCTGCATTCATCCCTAAAGAAACTGCCACACATTACATAACAGAAAATAATTCCCCTTTCTCCCTTTGTCTCTCTCGGTTATATATTTTCAGAATCTTCATCCCTTCTCTCTCTTCCCCTCCCTCCCTCAGGCTCCCCTCCCTTTGTCACTGGAATATATTATCTCGAGTAATAGGAGTAATATTAAGAGTTGGGGCGGAGAAAAAAAGAGGAGAATAAGAAAAAGTAAGCCAAAAATGGAAGAACCAAGGGAGGTTAAGAAGGGAACACTACGAGTAATAATAAGAAGCAATATAATATTTAGACTGGAGGTTAGCTGAGGTCACGGCGTGTCACTGCTAAAATATAAAGTCAGAGAATATCAGCCAGTGGTTTTATGAGTCTTTCATTATTGATAGTGAGAAGGAGAGAGACTTACTAAGCTGAATCCAAAATCAGAAAGTTCACAAGCAGCGACAAAGAAAGAAAGGTCCTTAAAACATAGGGCTTGCTGTTATGCTTATAGCTCTCATCTGGGGCATAGCTGCAGCAGCCATTTTGTGTGTCCTTCTGTACAGGCTTAGCATTTGTTTGGGTTTAATTAGAAAATGTAATCATTTAACCAAATACCTTCCTCCAAATAAACTTTAGGTACTATACAAGGCACTTGTTCATGTAAATTTGTAATTTCTTGAGCCCTGATATTGCATTGCCTGTAAAAGACCATTATTGACTTGTTGACATCAATATTCAGAGCTGTGGTTTGTATTTCCCATCAGTTTGAAGCCATGAAAAATGAATTAAAAACGCAATGGTGTTATAATGGAATATTTAGAAATATGTCAATACTCAAAGAGTAGTTGCTTCCTATTAGCATAAACTGGTCTGCAATTTGATACAGCAAACGAAATCGATTAGAATGTGTTTATGAAACATTTATTTTTTGTCACTTAGCCCATTACAGAGTACAAATGACATAAATAGGGGTTAAAAACAAGCAGAGAAACAAATTTAATACATAGAGGTTGGATTTGTGTGTGTGGGCAAGGAAAGCATTGGGTGGGGACAAGCAAATCACCCACTCCAGGGATGGAAATGGGTCAATTGGGCAGTAGAGGTCCAGGTGGTAAACTCTGCTGAACAAATAGGCTTTTAGGTAAGACTTAAAAACTACAGCAGTTCTCATGAGAAGGCTATTCCACAGGATATTGGCCTCCACCTGCTTTCTTTCTAGATTAGTGAAAGTCTTCCTGTAAGCAGAGACTTTGCATAACACAGCAAATGGCTGTACTTTATTGTAGAGCAATTTTTCTGCTACTTTAAATGTGTATATGCACCAGTTGAGTTGTGGGTAAATTAGATATTCCAGCTTGAGAACAGCTCATTGCCATAATCAACTACGGAGGAAAAAACACACAAAAGAGAAGCAAGGTTTAAATGTAATTTCACTGTATATATTCTGCTCTTGGTTTGTGCATTAAGCAAATGTGTCAAAAATGTCTGTTTTAAATTGAAAACCAATACATTTGACAACTGTGCTGCTATTCAACAAATGGATTAATGTCTGCAGATGGCAGCAGTATGGACCATGCATCACGCAGCAGAAAATGCAGTGATACCTGCAAGACAAGGTAACAATGAACCCTCCTCACTTTTCCCTATCATGCTTATTACAGGTTGTTATTAAAGGTTCAACCCACAATAAATGTATGTGTCCCTTTGTATGTCTGTATACATCTATTTGTGTCTTTTTAATTAACTTCTTTTCAAAAAAAGTAAACAGCTACAAAACGCAAGAGACATACCAATACAAGAAGGCAGAGGGTTATCCCAGGCTCTCCTTTCGCCAGTCATGCACTTCAGTGTGGAAGCACCATGCAGAGTGTATCCGGGCTCACATCTGTATGTGATGCTGCTCCCGGAGAAATGACCTTGGTCATTGACCTTGAAGCCGAACTGAGGCACGCCTGGGTCCTCGCAATGAGACAACTCAAAACCTAGAGAGATAAAAAGATAGTTCAAGATCTATGCAGTGTGTACTTTAAACAATACTCATTAACTGACCCACTAGATCTACAACACTATTTCCTTAATATCTGGTGCACTCAAGTATTCTGTTCATGAGCTTTACAATATCACAGATCCTTTAAGCTATCATCCAGATTTAATTAAAAAATAAAAAAACAGGTAAAGATATGTGAGACATCACAATATTAAGAGCAACACTGGAGCATACAACTTATACAATTTAAAGTTGTTTTTCATAGTGTCTTCATCATTTGAGAATGGGATGTGAAGTTGGTGTGTAAATCCTTAAAAATGGCCATTTCTGCTGTTCTTTAACACAATACATCTGCCATCAATCTGACATCTACTGTGAATCATCTCAGATTGTTCTATATATGTGAGAGATGGAAAGAAAAGAAAATAAACCATCATGCATTATTTATTGAAGCACACCTCCAAATTGTATTGAATTCCAATACATATATAATTCCTTCATTAATATAGTGAGGCATAAAGTAGTTTTTCAGTACTACATTGTAAGCCAATGTGTCTCGTTTGCATCGCTAACTATCTATCTCTGTATCAGTATGATAAAGTTGAGGTGCAGAGGAGTAATTAATGCTCCACTCTTTAAAGTGGTATGTATATTATCCTGCATGACTACATTTAAACACATTAGATTTTCTCATTCCAACAATGCATGAAAGAGGCCACTGACAAACGTGGGTGTGCTTAGAAAGCACCTTTAACACCCAATCCTACACTGGAATCAGAGGTCTCTTAAATCTTTGTTATTCAAACGCAATGCTTTTTTTGTGATCATTTCAGCAGGTGGATCAATTCAGTGATGGTTTCACAAATGAGAACTGTTTAGAGTTAACTTCACTCTGCAAGTATGTTACATTTGTCAGGAATTAGTACAGCTGTCACGTGGCATTTAATTGCTGAATTAATATGACTCCCATACTGACTCCCACTCCACTCTATTTTTTACCTAATTTAACAGCACATAACTACAGTAAAAATGAGATAAGATGTAATGGACAGTCAAAATTAATTACATACAGGCAATATATGTGAATAGGGCAGACTTTTTTGTATACTTTAAAAGTTTACCCAAATATTTACACACCAGTTTGAAATCCAGGTTTCAATACTAGAGTTGTGTATCTGGGGGAAGTTGGTTCTTTACAGTATATTGTTGTTCACAATTGATGTCAGCCACACACATTCACGTTTTGTCTAGGTTTATTTACTGATAAGCTGTCTGCACTTACTGGAGTAGACCAGTTTGAATCCTTCCCCTGTACTTTCTGCATCACTGTAAAATTCCAGCCAAAGATGGTTGGAAGTGGAGATCAGTGTCAGGCCCAACATAGACAATCCCGTGAATGCTCCAAGAACTTGGGCTGTGCTGTCTTTGCCATCATAAATCTGTAATAACAAAGGCACAATGCATTTGCTATGCAAATAAAACATAATAAACAACCAGTAATGGCCAAGTATAGTTTTCAATGGCATGAATTGAGTCTTTTTTATCATCACTGATCAGTTTTAGACACAAATATCAGGCAAGAGGAATGACTGAATCTCTAAATGTGTGTGCATGTGTGTTTACCTTAAGTATATCCCCTTGGGCAAGATGAAAGGTTCGAGCAGAGATGTTGATGCCTTTCCCAGCTTGTACCTGAAGTAAACATGAAATCCAAATTATATTTATTGACCAATAAAGTAGACATAACCACAAACAGTTGGAGCTAGTTATTACCTCTGCTCTAGTTTCACAATGATTGGTAAATGTGTGCCAGAGTCTCTATTAACATGAGTTTGGATGTTTAGATTAGTTACCTGGATGCTGTAGATGCATTCGTGGTTGTTGTCATAGTTCATTGGATAGTTTGGAGAGAGAAGGATTCCTTCATTGTTCATAACTGAAGAACCACACTCCGCTGATGACAAATACAGTAAGAAGAGCATTAAAGATATAAATGAAAAAAAAAGATTTTATTTTTATATACACACACACACATATATATATATATATATATATATATGTGGTCTGATTACTAAGAGTTTTATAATGATGCTGTAAAAAACATCTTACAAACAGTTTGGACCTACAGCATAACAAGTTTTAGTCCAAAGTATGAGCAGTTATAGAAAACACAGGCTGTCCTTAGAGAAAAAAGAAGTCTGAAGATGACAATTCCTTATTTTCCTATAAATGGACAAATATGTTGGTGTGCTTGTGTGTATGTGTGCATTTAATTTAACAACCCTTTTAAACAGCTGTATTTTCAGCCATCTCATTCAGTTGACGAGAATGGGTAGGCTGTTAAAATTGAGAAACTAATTTACCTAAAGATGCCCACTCTCAGCACATCTCACATGTGCCCTCTATCTACAGTATCCATGTCCCATTCCTCTATTTTTACCCATCCCTATCCTTCCCTCTCTCTTGTGTCTCTGCTGGTGTAATAGTCATATTACAGTTGCCATATCATCAATAAATCAGGCTGCTACAGTTTCCATTTAGAAAATTACCTCTCTACCCTCTCTCTCTTTTCTCTTATACTCCCTTGCTCTTATTCTTTCTTTGTCTCCCTCTCTATGAATAGTGCCTCCTTTACCCTCCTCTACTTCAATCAACCTACCTCTTCCACTTCTTACAAGTTTTCTTATCGCCTTTCCCTCCTCTTTTATCCTGTTCCTTTTTCCTCTTTTCCCTACTGCTTCTGTCTCATTTCCCTTAACAAATGTGCTAAATAGAAGATATTGTCCAGAAATAATCAAAGAGTAGAAAAAACAAAACAAAGGCACATTTAATTTTCTGAAAAAGCAAAGACACCTCTTTGACACCTCTCTTTCTCCCTCATGGACAGTATTTTATTTTTATTTTATTTTTTTATAATTTTTTTATATTAATATTTTTTATAAATAATATTTATTTGTACAGTTTGACTCACTAGGCAGGTAAAGAAAACCTTGTGTAAACCACTAACACAGGGCACCAAAGCAATACTTTAAACCTGTAACGTACTTCTCTTGGTCAGTGAAAATCAAAAACACAAAAGCAAAGCACAATGCAAACATTTGCAGTGCTAAGATATTAGAAAATGTCACATTAAAGGTCTAATCGTCCCTTTCCTCTACTCTTCCATCCTCCTTTGTGACGTGCATCACATCATGCAGCAATACAACACAACACACAGGCACTAAATATAGCAAACCGCACTACACCATGGAACACCAGCACGTAACACCCCTCCCACCTCTTTGTATTATCAGTCTTTACACGTTGACAAAAAGCCAAAGACGTACAACACAACACTGCAAACATAACGCATAGCTGAAAATAGGATGTTAAAATATTTTCACCAGCAATCTGAAATGAAAAAGTTAAATAGTGTATCTTCTCTTTTACTAGAACTGCATGGTAATGTCTGTCTTTCTACACCTGTATAGTCCCATGTTTCTCACAGTGTTGCTAAAAACAATCCTGTGAAGGAGTGCAGAAACATTTACTGTCGTCTATTTAGCTTTTTATTTAGCCCTCTATTAGTTCTACATTTGCAACCACATAAAATCGGATTTGATACATTTCTTGCTTGCAAATAGAGCTGCAGCGTGTGGATGGTCTGGCAAAGCGGGACTAAAAGTGCGTTGATATGTCGTATTTTGTTCCGATAAAATCTGACACCCGCACGTCTGCTCTCATCCCCAACTCTCTGAAGCTGCTGGCATTGCCGAGGCATGGAAGTCCCAGGGGGTGCTAACTAGCGGGCGGTTGGCTTGACAGCTAGCTTGCTAATTCCGCAATGTTTTCATGCTACACTGGTTAACGTTAAAGAAAGCAAGTCCGAAAAAAGTTTGGTGATAGGTGTGAAAGGATTTTCTGAATCTCTCTGGAGAGCACCAGCTCTCAACATTAAGGCCGGTGTCTTGGTCAAGGACAATGACTGGAGTACTGCTAATACACCAAGAAACACCCAACACAAACACAGAAGGAGTAGTCAAACTTAAGAAACTTGAAGATTGAAACCCATGACTCTCCAATGTCAATTTCTTTTTTTGTTGTCAAACTTGAACAGTAGTGTGTTTTTTGCTGTTGACTAGTGTTCTTCACCTGACAGTTACAAATGTTTGGTGTGAGAAGACCTACTGATCATGTTTGGTGAGCATGTGTGTGAGAGTAAATGTTTTCAATATCTAGTGATAACTCAATTTTACCTACAGTGGGGCTCGAAAGTTTGGGCATCCCAGGTAAAATTTGTATTAATGTGCATGAAGAAGCCAAATAAAGATGGAAAAATCTCCAAAAGGCATCAGATGACAGATTGGACATTTGTATAATATGTCACAAAAAGTTAGATTTTATTTCCATCATTTACACTTTAAAAATAACAGAAAACAAAAAAAATGGCGTCTGCAAAAGTTTGGGCACCCTGCAGAGTTTATAGCATGCACTGCCCCCTTTGGAAAGCTGAGACCTGACAGCGTCGTGGATTGTTCTCAATCATTGTCTGGAAAGACCAGATGATATCAATCTTAAGGTTTTAAATGCCCAGACTCATCTGACCTTGCCCCAACAATCAGCACCATGGCTTCTTCTAAGCAGTTGTCTAGAAAACTGAAACTGAAAATAGTTGACGCTCACAAAGCAGGAGAAGGCTATAAGAAGATAGCAAAGGGTTTTTAGATGCCAATATCCTCTGTTTGAAATGTAATTAAGAAATGGCCGTCATCAGGAACAGTGGAAGTTAAAGCAAGATCTGGAAGACCAAGAAAAATATCAGACAGAACAGCTAGTCAAAACCCACGATTGACTGCACGATCCATCCAGAAAGACCTGGCAGACACTGGAGTTGTGGTACACCATTCCACTATAAAGAGATACTTGTACAAGTATGGTCTTCATGGAAGAGTCATCAGAAGAAAACCTCTTCTACGTCCTCACCACAAAAATCAGCGTTTGAAGTTTGCAAATGAACATATAGACAAGACTGATGCATTGTGGGAACAAGTTCTGTGGACCGATGACGTTAAAATAGAACTTGTTGGCCGGAATGAGCAAAGGTATGTTTGGAGAAGAAAGGGCACAGAATTTAATGAAACAAACCTCTGTCCTACTGATAAGCATTGGGGTGGATCAGTCATGCTTTAGGGTTGGCACAGGGAACATTTCACGAGTAGAAGGAAAAACGGATTCAATAAAATTTCAGCAAAGTTTGAACGCTAACTTGATGCCATCTGTGATACAGCTGAAGTTAAAGAGAGGATGGCTTCTACAAATGGATAATGATCCTAAACACACCTTAAAATCCACAAATTACATTAAGAGGCGTAAACTGAAGGTTTTGTCATGGCCTTCCCAATCTCCTGACCTCAACATAATTGAAAATCTATGGATAAGAGAGCAGTGTATGACACACAGCCCAGAAATCTCAAAGAACAGGAAGACTTTTGGAAGGAAGAATGGGTAAAGATACCTCAAACAAGAATTGAAAGAATCTTGGCTAGCTAAAAGAAGCGTTTCCAAGCTGTGATATTTGCCAAAGAGGGCAGTACAAGGTATTAACTCTGCAGGGTGCTAAAACTTTTGCAGACGCCATTTTCTGTATTCTGTTATTTTGAAAGTGTAAATGATGGAAATAAAATCTAACTTTTAGTGACTTATTATATGAATGTCTAACCTGCCATTTGATGACTTTTGGAGATTTTTCCATATTTTCTTGGCTTCTTTATGCACATTAATACAAATTTTTAGCTGGGGTGCCCAAACTTTCGAGCCCTACTGTATAGATCCTTTTTTTTTTTTGCTTCTGTCTTAGTACATTATTAATTAGTGATACAACTCGAGATTAACATACATTTTCCACTCAAAGTAAAAGCTTTTTTAATTCTAATTGATACATCTTCACTGCAATTTGTGTTGCCTCCAGCATATGGTTCATAGAGAGGTTCTTTATTTTCCCATTTGTATGCATGCGCACTGCATCTAAATTTCACTTTGTGTTGTCTCCACAAGCATGTTTTTGTTTGCTGCTTGTAAACACTCCACTGTAGATGACAGATTGCCTGAGTTACTTAATTATGGATTAGAGTTCAATGTAGCGCTTGAACCTACTGTACAGCTGATAGCACATTGGACCATAAGATAAGCCCTAATATGTTCCGCCTCTTCTGTCATTTTCACTTCAGTTTAATCAACATGTTTGGAAAGCATCCAAGAACATGATAAATCCTAAAATGTTCTAGTGTTAAATAAAAAAGTCAGAGTCATATTTTTTATAATGTCCTTGAGGGGTGATACAGTATTGTGAACAAGCCAAAATTCTCTGCCCACTGATGATTCACCTCTAAGACGTACTGTATCACTGACATTTATTGTTCATTCAATAACTGAAATTTGGCGTGTATAAATGTGGCTTTTAGTGATAGTCCTATTCAGTATTGTGTCAATTTTTCACTGTATTTAGAAGAATTGTTGGAACAAAGTTTAAAAAGAATCTAATCAAGGAAAGGGTTACATTACACATTTCAATTTACTTCCAAGGTGAAAGTATACCTAAAGTTTTTCTCTTTAATTTCTCCTTTTGCATGTTACAATGTACAGTAGACAAATAAGGAGGTTGGTTGGAGGGGGGGGGTCACAGGACTTTTACACAGGAGACTGGGGTTCATGTCCCGTTCTTGACCGGAAATGTACATTTTGTTACCTCACCCACGATCTTTTCCTAAACCTAACCATCCCGCATGTCAGTTCAACGTATACATCCCCACTCATAAAGTGACACCAAAAGTCCTGACCTAGCACGTTTAAATGTGACACCAAAGGGCTAGACGCTAAAGGAGATTTTTGCGTCAATACCAAGCCCTAAAGGCACCTGACCAAGCATCACTATTTAATGAGATGGGAGTGAGAATGTGCTAGTTTAGTCGTCTGTTACACAATTTAAATCTTAATTCTTGTGAAAAAGGAGATAATTGAGAGGGTAACATACAGTCTTCTTCACTGTAATGATAACAATAAAAGGCCAACTAAACACTATTTTAATGGCAGTGATTACTAGTAAGACATTTTCAAATGTCTCCACGTCTTTAGACACTTTTCCTGGAAGCTAAACTGCCAAAATCCTCAACAATTATTATTATAAAAATATTTTACTACTAAAAAGGGACAAAAGGTTAGATATTAAAACAAAATCAGGAGTAAATTTACCACGTACCGACACATCTTGGTAGAGGAGAGCTCCACATTCTCCGACCTCCTCCTAGACAGATTACCTCTGGCACCCCTTCTAGGCGATAACCCATATTGCAGGAAAAAGACAAAGTGTCTCCAATGCCAAAACTGTAGCCGTTTCTTCTGCCAAACCGAGGCATCCCAGGGTCCTCACATGGCTCCAAAGTATATTCTGCAGAAAATAGATTGCAACTGAATATGTAACACATACAATAATAAACACAAAATATAGACCACACAAGGTCAGCACTCTGAAATCTGCCCTTTCTACGCTTCTGGTAAAAAACCAGGGCTACAAAATAACATTTCTATATAAAGTATAATAATTGCTAAAACTAATGATGGACTATGTCCGTGAGTCAAAATATATTTTAAAACATGTACATTTATTTAGTGATTTTTTTTTTTTAGGAAACTCTTTGCTGAGTCTTACAAAAGTGCCATACGTGTAAGTAAGAGGTGATGAGATTAGAGTGTAAGTTAGAGTGTCCTTAACTAATGGTGTTAAACCAACAAATCAATATTTTTCACTCTAAAAAAGCCAGAAAAATCAAGGCCAATATCTGAAGTAAAACCAACAACATAACCATTACATGTTAACTGAATTGAACAAACGCTTCATGTCCATGATCTCTGAAGAAACACTTTTCCATAATTCAATAACTCTTGTGATCAAAACTCTTGAAAATGCAGTCTATTAAAATACAATTGTCGCATTAAAACAGTTAGTCTAAACGTTTTGAGTTTAATCCACTGTGTCCTAAAATGCACAGATTTCTTGTTATGTTTCTAGTATGTTAAAATGATGTAAAGCAGGAGATTTGTTTTCAGTGGGCAAAGACTGAGCATGTGATGTGTATTTTAAAGTGGGCTGCAGGAGTAGACAGCATATTGAGCATGTTGAGATTGGCAAGTCATATCCCTGGTGACACCTTCCGTGTGCTACATTCTGAGTATCATCTTATGCCATCTGGGAGGCGGTAAAGTGTCCCTCAATGAAGACTCAAATTTCTTCTATATCCCAGAGTCAATGAGAGAAAGGCAGTTAGGCAAAGGATTTTGATTAATGAAGGGCAGCTGTAGCCTTGGACTTTGTCTTATATTCTGCCCCTTAACCCATTCCTTGAGTTTGGATATGGTGATGGTGAAGTAGCCCAACTCGGGGTTTGGACAGCACCTGTAAATTGTACACATTTGGCACACTTGGCTATGAGGAATCCATCTCCATTTCTCTTTTTCTTATAGTGTTGTTTAATGGGGGATTACAGTGATTTTATGTTGTGTAACCTCTCTCCTCTGTTTAGCTTTTTTTCTTTAGCTATTCTCAAGGTTTTATGGATACTCAAGGCCAGTGGTTTTTGTAAGTGAGAGCTAAATATTCACTTAACACAGCAACAGTCTTGTGTTAATATCCATATAGGAAATATGTGAAACTGTTAACGTGTATCACAAGAGGACACAGACAAATTTCTGTAAATTCAAAGAAATGTACCCAGCACTCCCTGAAAAGCAGTATGGGAACTACAAACTAAATGCCAATTTCACAACTGCCATTTAAAACTAAAGTTTTAAAAGTTGCCAAGAAGTTTGTATGTGCATTGTATTCTTGACAGTTCTGAGTCAAAGCTGCTGTCGGTTCCACTCCATTGAAACAGCTCTTGTTAAAATCACCAATGAAATCCTGATGTGTGGTGATGAAGCAGCTTAGTTTTGCTGGATGTCAGTGCAGCTTTTGACAGTGTAGACTTATGTAGGTAGTGGGTGGGTTCTCTCTGCCCTGTGACACTGACTCTTGGTGTTCCTCAAGGCTCTGTTTTGGGTCCCATTTTTGTGGAGATAATTTGTAGCTTTGAAGAGTTACTCCACACCATATTTGTATATCTACGGAGGGAAATTATATACCCCTTTAAAGAGTGTTATGTATGTTATATAATACATCTCATTTAATCCACTCACTTAAACCTCAGAAATGCAAAAACAAAAAAGTGTTAAGTTCTGCAAAGTCAGGCACCCACCTACATGGGTACTACCTGAAATAAAACTCAGACAAATCTTTTTTTTTCACAATACATTTGAAGAGACTGTAATTGTCTATATTCCAGTAAAGGTCACCATCAACTATTTCTTCACCATTTTGCATTCAGCACCTCTCAACAACCAACAGTATTGCTTTCAATTGTTCCAGTATGAAAAGTAAGACAAAAAAACTACTTCTTGAAATGAATACATTCAGTCATCTAGACCTTTCTGGAATATAATAGTACAATATGACTCAAGTAAATTACCAGAGAACGTTATGTTGAACCCCTCATATGAAATCGAAAAGTCAGAGATGAATCGTAGCTGGGCTTTGAAGTTGCCATAGAGACCAGCATTGATGTTGCTAGGCAACTCGTTGCCGGTCAGGCGAGCCAGTGGTTGCAGGAAACTTCCGTTTTCAGTAACCAAGAGGTAGTCATGTTGGTCCTCCAGATGAAAAGAGCTGAACTGAAACTGGACTCCTGTTAGAGTCACACACACAAACAGATAACAGAGAGAGAATCTGAAGATGTTTGTTTTATTACTAGCTTATCAATATACCAGTAATAATAATAATCAGTAATAATAATTAACAATAAATAAAAAGGGAGATTACAGCAGACACAAATTCTGCATTGATAACATAATGCGTGGTTATGTAATACATACAATATTTTAACATTATTTGAGTTTTAAAGCAACTTCTCACCATAAACGCAGTGACTATAGCCATACACATACACATGAATGTAAATATGCCTCTCAAAGTATACTATAAACCATAAAAAACACTAATAATCAAATGTATAAGAAGTTTGTGTTTTTAATATAGCAGTAGCTGCACTACTGTGAGTGCTAATTGCTGCTGTCTCTCACTCAGTCTCTCTATTAGGCAGTGTGGATCTGTGTGTCTCTTGCCTTTCCCATGGCTGACTTCAACAGTCCAGGTACAGTTGAGAGATGAAGGGTAGCTGTCTGGATAGCCGGGACTAAGGATGGTTCCCCAGGGACCTCTAACATCCCCACCACATAGAGCTGGATTGATTGAGAGAGACAAGTGTGGAAGAAAGAGAGGCAGAGAGAGACAGAGAGAGAGAGAGAGAGAGAGAGAGAGAGAGAGAGAGAGAGAGAGAGAGAGAGAGAGGCAGAGAGAGAGAGACAGAGATGTGCAGAGACAGGGAAGGGAGGCAGAGAGAAGGTTAGCATCAGATTGTTGATAGCTAAAACAGATAATGTTTCCCAGTGGACTTTTAATACCACTTTTGTAGTACATACACACTTGTATATCCACACACATAGGCTACGAGAGAGGGAGAGGTAGACAGAGATACAGAGAGATTAATTGAGAGAGATCCTCTAAATCTTGCGGGTAGAAAGGTCTGCAAGTACTGACTGCTACAACATGTGTCTTGTCACACATTTAGAAATGAGAAAATATTTCAATGTGTAGGCGCTACACATTGAAAAGTAAAACTTTACTTTAAATGTTTAAGTCAGATTTGTTTTCTGATTTATTCCTTCCATGGTATAATGACATAAATAATGTAAAATCCACCACATACTAGAATGATAAATAATGGATTATTTGCTATTTAAATAGTTTAATGTCCCTGAAACTAACCAACCCCTGACAATGATTAACTGCATAGGTGATTCTAGTCATTCCTCATATATGTTGACAGTGCATAAGGATCCTTAGCGATGAACTAGAAATGCGTTTCTTCTTCTTTTTAAAGAAACAGTCTACGTTTTATAGTGTGGATTTGAATTTTGCAAACTTGTTTTTACTTGTTTTACTTTGCTGGATTGTGTTGCATATAGAAGACAGCTCTTCAACACATCTACTGGAGGTCAGAATAAGTGGCAGTGATGACAACATTGACCACAGTCATGCTGCATGCTGAAAATGTGACATGCTCACTAGGCAGAGACAGTTCCTGGATAGTTAGGGTAACAATCCGAGGAGAAGCACATACACGTGTAGGTACACACTGTACTGTAGGTGCTAACACGTAGTAAATAAATAGTTGTATGTAAATGAAAACATCTGTCTCTAGCAAAACAAAAACGTTAACACTTCAGCTTCTCTGCTAAGCCATAATAAGCTCAAGCTTTAAGATCCATGCTGCTAATTTACTTCCATATTGTAGTGACTTATCATGACTTTCACTGTGTCCTAACAACTGTGTTATTATCAAACCTGATCAACCATATTTCAGTGCCACCTTGTATATATCAAAATATATGCAGTGGATATGTTGTGAGTCTAGGAATGTGAGTAAAAGGTAATCGGTGTAATTTGAGTTACTGGCTAAATTGCGAAGTTGTTTGTTATATAACAAGTGACCATCTGGACAATAAGTGTACTTTGTTTTAGTGTTGGAGAAGTGAATTGTGTTGCTTTGGGATGTACAGTCTCTGAGCTCCAAAATGTTTTGAGAAAGAACACTGCGACATGAAATTTAAATTCCCAACTATGCTTGAATATTATTTAAGCTAGTTTTCCCAAAACTTAGTTGCTGTGCAATAGCTGCAACTTGTGCAAGAACTGGTAAATATCTTTTGTTTCAAAAATCTTTTTCCTGTTAATACAGTTTGATGCAAGTTTTTTGAAGCAGTGATATTCAAAGCAGTGAATTAGTGTAAATGTTTCTTAGAGACTACTTAATATATTTTGAACCTTACAGTGCAGCCGCCGGATGACCCTGCAAGTCCTGCACTCGGTTCAGCCGTGTACATTGTTATGCAGTAAGAGACCTGTGCTGGCACAGAGATGCTTGAAGTTGAGTCCATGTCCTCGGAAAAGCTTGGAAATATCTGTTGCTCATTCTATGCATTCCATGTATACTAATGCATGCATGCGTTGCAAGGTGCTTAATTTCTGCTCGCTCCAATTGGTCCATCTTACAGTAAGCCAACAGGCTTGTCATTTCCTCTTATAATAAACCTATAAAATACCATAACATTACCTCAAAAGTGCAACAGTGACAGAGGAGCTGGGAGAAGGTTAAACCTGAAAGTTGTGCTGAAGTTTCCTTGACCAGGTTAGTTTAATGGGAGCTTAGATAACCAACAACACTGACAACTGACACTGACAATACTGACAACTGCAGCCCAGAATACAACCTGTACAGATCCTCCCCAATGGTGACCACCACTACTACTACAGGCAAATCAGACACTGAAAATGTGCTTAAACCACAACAAAATATCAGTATCACTCTCAACCACCACCGTTTTTTTCCAATATCAGCATCCCTAAAAACAAGGGCGAGGAGTGAGTATATTTCCAAACTATAAAATACACAGATGCAAGCACACACACACACAAATCTATTAATTATTAATCATTTTCTGCCAGGGAGCTCCTAATGTTGAATGCTGAGTTACTGTATGTGAGAAATTTGAAACACTGCATCACATCTCTATCTCTTCCAGTTTCATTTTCTCTATCTCTTTCTGTCTGTCTATTTTTAAGATCCCCTTCTCCAACTCTGTCTGTTAGTAATTTATGTAGTTGTTATGTAAATGAAGTTGGGTTGAGAGATTCCACTAAAACATAAATCTTTGAATTCAAAAGAAGTTGACAATTTGAATCATACTTTTTTTTTATTGGTTTAAAATTAAAGGATTCCTCTGGTTTGGAAAAAATCTGATTTATTGTGGTCAAATCTTCTATAAATATTACATAAACTAGTGAAGTTCAAAATAATAATATGGTCATTTTGTCTGTCATTTTAATTATACATCAAATGAAGGAATGTTGGTATCAGTCTACCAGTATGAACAACATTTGAGTTTTGTAACATTTTCCAGGGCTGAGTCATCTGCATTATCGCTGTCTCACTTATATTCATTGTTTATTAATTGTCAATCATCCCACTAGACCATTTCTTACTAGCCACAGCAGTAAATAGTTCTTATATTTGTATGGGTACATACTGTGTAAACACAGACTAATGGCATTTAGCCTGCAAATTCCAGGCAGCATGTTTGATGTTTATATGCTCAAACTGCCTCCTTAGAGGAAACCACTGCCAGTCCCAGGAACTGTGCAATTCAAATGTGGTTTACAACCGAATGAGCCAACAAGCCTAACCAAGCAAGCCACCACAAAACTGATGCAGCAGTGCTGCATCTTTCCTTCCTCCCTCCTCTCTAGCTCCACCATGATTTGAATGAGAGAGAGAGATCTCCCCTTAGCTAGTCTTGTGGCCCCCCCCACTCCTTGATTTGAGAGAGCAGAGAAAGGAGGTGACAGCCAACACAGGCTCTCGTCAACCTTACCTCAAACCTTCCTGTGTTCACGGTTTGCAAAGGAGAGGAGATGACAGGAGGCACATGGCACAAGCACACATACCGTATATATGCTGACATACAGTACTCACACACGCGCACGTGCGCGCACACACACACACACACACACACACACACACACACACACACGTGCACGCACGCTTGCACACAGTTAATGCCCACAGATCTCTAATCTTCTCCTTAAATCATCCCCTATCAGCCACAGCAGGCTTCACTGCAAATTGCTCCTGCATACGCCAAAGTGTTTGCGAGTGTGTGTGTGTGTGTGTGTGTATGATTCAACCAGTGGTTTTGTCGCAGAACAACATGTTCTATGTGACTCAGCCCCCCATACAGCAATGGCGGGCTCCACTGCTGATCTTTTTCACATGCCTTAGCTGCTTTGAATCCTTTTTCATGTAGCAACTAGATAGAATGTTTTGGGTCTCTAAAAATACTTACAAAAGCATTATTTGGTTAGAGGGAGTGACATTGTTAAGAACTAGCTGAATTTCATTTTTGAACAAAATTTCTATTGTACTATAAATAGCAGTGTACTGTCATGTTGATCATTTGGCCATGTCATGTCAGTATGTGCTCCCACACTGCACTCTGGGTGTATCATTTCTGCACCAACACTTAGATATGTTGTGTTGGATTTCATGTATTGGTGGAAAAGATAGTGATCTTATCTGATCTTTGTAAAAAAATAGAACAAAGTCAAAGACTGTAAAGTTATGAGGATAACATCTGACAATTTATGATACAGAGTTTAGGATGATGATATACATGTGGGTGTCAAATTAGTTTAAGATATCAACTTACCTCATCCAAAAAGTCTTATTGTATTATGTGCTATGTCATTATGTCAATTTTAACATGCCATGACCAAATTGACATGCCAGCTTGTGATTATGAAGGTTGACTACAGCAGTGTTTTTCCAAGAATCAGTATTTGTTTAAACATATGTAATGAGTGCTACAACAAAAGCAGTTATTATGTTGAGCAAGGAATACTTATAAAGATCCATACATCACTTATATTTATAATTCACTTGTATGAGAGGTTATTTCTTCAGGTATTTACCGTCACATGTAGGTAAAGGGTGGCTCCACCAGTGGTTCTTCTCACATACTAGCGGCTCCTCATGGCTGAGTCTGTAGCCAGAACCACAACCGAATGATACTGTGGACCCGATGGAGAAATCCTGTCCATACCGAATACCATTGACAGGAATACCAGGGTCCAGGCATGAGTAGCTGTCCACTGTAACACCTGAAAAAAAATGGTACATATGTGTTTTGCTGATGTGCATACTCTAAATTCACAGCTGATTTAAATCTCCACATAAAGCCCCATGCTATGCAATCATGGTGCTTTTCTTTTCGCAGGTAGCTTGTGAATCTCTATGGTGGGCTACAATTGAAATGTTGCGTCCTGACATCATGCACAGCGACTGTTATGCATAAACTACATCTGATCTGTAGAAGGCATACCGGTAGACAATATTTTAAAGTCCGCTTTGTATCTATGAAAACCATACCTATGTTAACATGTATATATGCATTAATATGCTTTATTTGTTTTTGACTTACTTTCATATAATATTTTGAAGCCGGCATTTGACCTGCTGTTATCGGTGGTAAACAGTAGATAAAGAAAGTTGCTGGTGCTGAACAGGAACTGGGGCACCTGGGTTCCATTAAAGGAGCCAACCAAAGGAGACAGGAGGTTTGGCCCATCATGGATTTCCAGAAAATCATAACCCAGCTCTGTCTGGAACCTATGAGAGAACAATATCAGAATATCACAACGATGATAATAATTTCACTTAAAGTGACATTCTTTTTTTGGATGAAAGACATCAGACTGTTAGGACAACACTAAACCAGGAAAACGTTTAGGCTTATGTTTATGCACATAATGCTGAATCTGTTTGCAGCATTAATACCCACACACAAGTGAAAGCTTGTCAAAGCAACGTGAAGATAATATTGTTGTATATTATTTTAGTATATTATATATTTCTTTGAGGTGCTTAAATTGAAGGCTAACAGGATCACTTCAGGGCAGAATCCCTTTGGTGGCCAATTTGTCCTTAAAACCTGTTAAATTGACTTTAAAAATATATTTTAGAAATCAAGAACAATTACAAGCAAAAACATGGACCTAAGAACATGACCCAGGGACAAAAAATACAGAGAGGAAAGACGGGGAGAGGGGAAACAAACAATAATATATGCAGAAAAAAGACATTAAGAAACACATACATAAACAGACACAAGGGACCAATCACACACGCAAACAGAAGTAAAGGCTGAAGGAGTTTTTTTAAAACTACCAATGATCAAGAGAAACTCACAGCCATTAAATTCATACTTTCTTTTCATGCTGCAGGAGCAATAAAAGGTTAAGAGGTCCAGTCCTTTAAGCAACCCACAGGTTGTTGAGATAATATTGTTAAATGCACTTTACAATGAAATAAAGTTCAAACTCAAACCAATGAAAAATTGTATTTATAAGATCCGCTAAAGTCTTATTTCTATTACCGGTTCACAGCTCAGAGTGCACATAATATAAACCAAAATATTAACCGGCCTTCCTGATCAATGTACAACTCCCAACATTAATTATACAAACTATAAAATTTAGGCGACCGTTATTATATTCCCCATAAACTTTTAAGTCTGGTACATCACTGCTCATCAGAAGTAACTGATGGTAGTTCTGATGCATCTGCACAGTTCTGGTTGTTCAGAGCTCTAAGAGGCTTCATAATATGCAGAATCAAATAATTATGCCACTTACCTGTCAAATGTGATTTTGATGGAGCGACCAGGTTCTGATTCAATCACCCACTCACAGCTGAGGGAATCTTTATAGTAACCAGGCCACCCAGGAGACAAAATCACTCCATTCGGGGCTGAATAATGGCCTCCACATGGGGCTGGAGGAGGAGAGGGGACAGAAAGAGGGAAGTGAGGGGAAACATAGGGGAATAGAAGGTAAGGCCAGAGACAATTTGTATTAAGACCACCCAAATCTAGGTGAAGTCCAAGTCCCGTAACTGTGTGGTGAGTGAGACCTGACACCAGACAGTTCTGGAAGACTTTGGTAAGCATCTTAGGCTAATGAATCAACTTCACTAGCAGCTGACATGACGGCTTCTTGAACACACTTTGGGTACTTTGGGTAGTTATCTACAGTACAGTCCTGCTGGAAGTCTTATTGCCGTGTGATCAGCTCAAAGACAGCAACATTTCATTTGATTTAATGTATTTATTCAAACCTATATTAAATGGACTTTGCATAAGTTGTAAACACAAGAACAGTTGCCTATTTTAACACCAAGCAGACATAGAGCAACATTAGCATTCATTTGGAGCTGCGTCTCTGGCCACCTGATGAATTCATGATGATAAGTCAGATATCTATTCTCCTTTTATCTCTGTTTTGGTCTACACTGTCACAACCTGGCTCAAGGCCATGACAAAAGAGGGAACGAGGCAGCATCAATGATAAAAAGTAATTTACTTAACAAAAGAATAAACTAATGTGTGTCTCTGTAACTTAAATAAACCAAAAACAAGATGTGACAGGCAAGGTGATCAGGCTAAGGTTGAGCTCCGGATTGCAGTGAAGAGAGCGCGTAGTCTGACTAGGGGGACTTTATCCCCACTCAGCTCACAGCTGCATCAAATCTGTCATCAACTCAAGACAAAGTAATTAATACCAGTGAGGTATCAGTCCCACAGAGTGGCCTCACTGGATCATACAGAGCCCGTACTGACTCCTGATGGAAATATCCAACTCTTCCGCTGCTAAAATGCTCCATGATGTTCACCAGCAAGTCACTATCACTTTATGTGCACTTTATGCGCAAATTGCACTCCACATAATATATGGATGGCATTGAATGCAAAAGAAAATACACATTAGCTGTGGTCTGTACCTTCTGAATACAAGTACGTTGATTTTCATCCAAGTTTGGACACACATTAGCGACAGAGGTTCTGGGGACATTAAATGACCAGGAGCATAACTAAAATGCTGTTTATTTGTACAATCAATAGTCAACATGTTAGAAATATCTTAAGTTAATTATATCTGCTATTGGAGTTACAGCTAAAACGCTTACACAGTTAGTTATTGTGTTCTATCTGAGATTAACAGGTCAAATTTACATCTCTATGTTTCTGTACTTTCACAAAAGCAGTTGATTAAACGTTGCACTAATTCCACCTTGACAAATGGTTATATATTTAAATGACAATGTAATTACCTGTGACTGTATATGGATGATTAATGACAGTATTATAATGTGAATTGGATATAATAATTATGTATGGTATAGCTGCAGTCAAAATGGCGTGGTGTAATGACTAATAAGCAGACTTCACTTGACTGTTCAGTGAAGTGGTCACTGTTTCTTGTGACTTTTATAACATACCACTGTGCTAATTATATATTATCATATCTAACATGTTCATATATGTGTCATCAAATTCACATTTGGATTAAAGGTAATCTCCACAGATCCATTCCCACGTATTGCTTACAAGAGAGGGTTTGATATGCATGAATAGTGCTACTTCTATCTATTTGTAAGCTAGTAGCTGTACATGTGGCAGCAGTGTATTGATAGGTATTTCCCTGGAAATTTAGGTTAACTGAACACCTCCATATTTCCTCTGTCAAGCTGAAAGCTGATAATTTCCACCTCCTGGGTCTTTACGTTGAAGTAATGATATATTGGATGACATATTGTTCCAGAGTTAATAGTTTAATCAGCCATCAAGTCAATATTTACCTTCACATTTAGGGATGGGCCCACTCCACATGACTTTTCCTTTTTCTAACTGACAGGAGATGGTCTCAGTTCCTTGGGTTTTGATAAATCCGTCCTCGCAGACCACAGAGATGGAGCTGCCAAGCTGGAAGCTGTCTCCAAAGCGGCGAGCGTTGATTGGAATGCCAGGGTCTGGGCACTCATTATGGCCAAATGCTGGGGTAAAAAGTTACAAGGAGACACACATATGATGAGAAAGATGGTGGAGACTAATCGCCCACAGACACACACAGAGAAATGTTATTAAAGAATATGAGAGCTTTATTGAACAGGCAATAGCGTGTTACATGTTGATGACATTTCTGAGAAAGAATCAAATAGATCTATTACAGTAGGTGACATCTTTGAGTGTCCAGTCCTAGCCAGTAAACATCTCCTATAATCTGTCTGTTCATCATTCCTGCTCTGCCTTTCAATATCATTTCTCATTTCATCTCATCTCATTTCTCATTCTACAGTATATTTGCAATGTGCTTGGATTGGATCTAAGCAATGTTACTTCTAATAAAACTCCTGTGAGCATGTCTGCTTTAGGCTATGGTCTGGCTCAGATTAGAAGATTGTAAATTCCAACCATACGTTGCTCAGGTTTTGCTAGTATAAGCAATTTGGTGTGATCAGGTGATAGAGAGATTTAAAAATGAGAAATGCAGTGACCCAAAAAATCTACACAGATATCAAAGAATGGTTTGAGCTAAAGTCAAACATACACTGTGAGGAAACTTGTGGACAGAACACTTCAACATGTTGTCTGTTTGCTGTCAAACCCGCAGTCAAATGAGAAGATCAATTTCAATTTCCATTTCTGTTTGTCTGATATGGAGATGAGTTTAGCTTGAATTAGCATAAAGATTGCAAGCAGGGGCACATTGTTCGCCACCATCAAAATTTAACAAATAAGCCTTTCAACAAATCCAAAACTATCTTATTTACAAACACGTTATATCCTGTTGTCTAACCAGCTAGTCATCAATACATCTCCTGGGTTATAAAAATCTGCACAGTTGATAACTTTACAATAAAGACCGAATGGCTGAGATGTTAACTTCTCTTAAAACACTAATGTCACGGTTGCTTTTTTGACAAGGGAGGTTCTGTAAGGTGTTTTGTTCCACTTTTGACAGAGCTCGACAGCTTCTGCTAGCTTCTAGTGTTTGTGCAACACAAGGCTAAACACATCCTGGACCTCTCTTTGTACTGTCCTTGAAAGCACAAACAAGACTTATGAAATGATGATCTTCTCATCTGACTCAAGAATGCCAACAAACAAGCTAAAAAGCGCCCAAAAAGTGTTCCTTTAATGCCTTTCATGTCTTATTTCTTCTTTGTTCTGCAACATACAGTACATCTCTATTCTTAGCCGCTGTGTTGACCACATGAAACCTCTTAGATCAATAAAGTTTGTCTTTTGTCTTCTCCAGAACAACTCTTCTGAACAGTCTGATGTAACTTTTAGTGAATTAAAAGAGCTATCTATCTAAAATGAAACATCCAAACGTTAAATATTTCACGGGGGAAATATCGCACCAACTCTTTCTAAGTGATTGTGGTGATGAAAACTAAGAGAGATAATAAGTAACTATATAGTCATTTTAATTGTGAGAGTTGGATGACAGATGGATATACTGTCTTAGAATAAAACCACTGCAAATTTAATATAGCTGCTATAGGTCTTGCTGAAAGTCATAAAATCCATATACAGTCATATGAGAAGTACTGTTACATAGCGTCATAACAATGTCTCAGCCTCAGACGCTCCTGCATTATTCTGCCGCAAAAGAAAATAAATGCGACCCTAAATTATATTTTTCCTGCCATTACCATGTATTAAACTTCAACTTGTGGAAAAAAAAACCTTTGTTGGAGTATTATCAATATACTGTTGCCACATTTCACTGTTTTACAGCAAATAGTTATTTTTCCTGTATTTGAATAGAAATAGAAAAATGACATACTACTGTATGTGATATTAAATCCTCTTCCTGACATGGAGTGATCAGCCTGAAACTCCAGTCTCAGTGTGTTGGTATTGGACGTCAGATGGGAAGGACTCTCAGCTCCAGAGAACCTCCCGATGACGCCGGCATCATTTGTCTCGCCATCTTTCACCGTTAGGGAATCATAGGGTGCCTCAAGGTCAAAGTCATTAAATGCCAAGTGGATTCTGGAGCCGGGATCTGATTGGATGAGCCAGACACAGTTCATGTTGTTTCCATAGCCTTCTGGGTAATCTGGGGAGAGTACAGTTCCTGAGGGAGCTGTGAAGTTGGACATACAGGGGACTGTGGGAGCAAGAGAAGTACAGAAAAGCAGACAAAGACAGACAGAGAGACAGACAGACAGACGCACATACAAAGACAGAGAGTGGGGAGAAATACAGATTTAGAAAAAAGATAAAAAGGGGAGGGAAAGAGATGCAGAGAAAGACACTTCCTGTTAAATATTCATTGCCATAGCATCATCGGTCATCATCTGCTCCAGGCCATAATAAACTCTGTACTGTCACCATGGTGACAGGTCAGACTGAATGTTATCAACATCACAGCGGAGCACATGCCATGTTTTCTTTTCCTTCTGCAGCAGTGACCATGAAAATTAGTTAGAAAATTCTGTGGCCATACTGATGTTTGAAAAAGCAATTTTGCCAATAGCTGATGTTTTGTTATTGTACTTTATTTTGTTGTTGTTTATTCCCCCTTATGCTTCAGGAACACAAAGACATAAAAAAAAATAATACCGTTTGAAAGTCATTTAACATTTTATTACACTATCTTTGAATGAGCACAAATTCAGTTGAACACATTTTATGAAACAACCTTTAAAAATACCAATATTTCAAATGAAGATTATTTTGCATCTTTCACCTTGTGATTTTCATAGAGAACACAACATTCTTGTTGCTGATCTTTCTCTGAGACAGTCTAATACTCCAACACAGTTTTATTTGCAAACAAACCAAACGTGCGTATGGCACCTGTTGCACTGACGTGTATCCCTTCTGATAACTTAAACATGATTTTAATACTTACATATGCATATGGGGATGTTTGCTGACCACTGATTGTTGTCTTGGCAGGAGATAGTTTTCTCTCCAATCAGCTCAAATCCAAACTGGCACTCAAACCTCAGGATTCCTCCATTTAAGAAGCTGTCCCCTTCTCTTATTCCATAGAGAGGGGTTCCAGGGTCGCCACAACTCTCTTTGTCTATTTCTGTAGACATAAATAGACAAGAAGACGACATTAACATCAGAGTGTCATTCCTCTGTGCCATAAACATCCTTTGTTGTCCAAAAACCACACAGAGGTTAGTTGGACTGGGTTACATGTTTGTTCATGAGCACTATTTATTTTGAGCCAGTCCCACAATTATAATGTCCTGCTGTAAATGCTTGCAAGAGCATCAAATCTGTATTAATCTGAAGCAGAAAGTAATACCTGACTAATGTTGTAGTTAATCATTTGAGTACCGTTATATTGTATATCTAATAAATTACAATGTCCAGCTGTTTTGATTGTTTTTTTGTCTTTTTTGACTTTAGGAAAAATAAAGAATATTGCTGGGCTTATCCTGTAACATGGAATGCACGAGAATTTGATAGAATACAAACAATTAAGCAGCTTAATTATAACAAGTGACAAGATCAAAGATGCTAGTTTATTCGGCGTCTGGAGTCTGGCTTTTTTTCTTTTTGGTCACCATGCAGTGTTATAAGCCTCAAATACCCAATGGCCATCTTTCCCTGCTGTGAAACACCATGTCATGCTGAACAAGCTCATCATCCATTTTGAACAGAAATATACTGCCAACCAAATAGAGACTTGCTTGAAGATGATTGGCTCTTGGTTTGCTGCGTCAGGAGAATTTCATGAATGCTTTTTACTTCTTTGCTCACGTAGCCTGGAGCAAGTTTGCATCCATCTCTTTCTGCATGCCTCCTTCCCCTGAGTTTGCAAGTATTCACAACACCTCTTTTTTACATTCAGTCTGACCGTTAGGTCACACAGATCCTTCTCTGATTCTATATACAGGTGCCACTGTGTCACCATAATTCTCTTTAAAATGTTGTGGATAGTATTTCAGGAAATATACCCTCTATTTACCAGCCTTCCTCCTCTTTATTCCCTGCTCACCTCTCCTAATTTCGGTACTATTTACAGTAGTGGCCCATGGCAGGAAGCAAAGTGGGTGCTTTGTTCTGTGTGTTTCCCTGTTTGTAAATCTATGTGTGTGTGCGTGTCTAAGTGCATGTTTGAGATGTATTGCATTAATGTCCACCATCAACATCGTCTTTATGAGACCCACAGACTCAACCAATTACAACATGCCTAACACACGTGTTGTGCACTCACTCACTCACTCACTCACTCACTCACTCACTCACTCACTCACTCACTCACTCACTCACTCACTCACTCACACACACAAATAATCCTATTGTGTTTGCAACAACAAGGCTGACAGGTTCACAAAGGGGATTAGGTTTAAGTGTATATTTGTGTGAGTGAATGAATGTGTATGTACAACTTTAATATTATGTTTGTGATTGCACATTGAGCCCCATTCCATTCTGTTCTATAAGATTCCATCATGCTCACACCATATTGTCCATGGGAATATATATGTACACACACACATACACACACACACACACAAAGAAGGGTAAATGCACTACCTGTAAAGATATGAGAGAGTAAGGTAATAGATTATAGTGGTTATAATGAGACTGGGAGAAAAAAGCTTATTTGCTGTTTCTTTTTTGTGACCATTGTGAAATTGATTTCACGGCTAGGTTGCAAATAGTAATCGAATGCTGAATGCATAGTTGTATGCATAGTCTAGTTTGTTACATGCTATAAACTGTCTCCTGCAAGTTCTGGCTGTTGCTGTGCTTTATATTCAATATGTGTATCCCATTCCAGTGTCTTCAAAACAAAAAGCAAGATGCATTAAACAAATAAAACCATGTAAAATAATATTGTAGCAGCTATAATAGCCACAGAAGAAGAGGAATTGAGTGGAAAGTTAAGCGGATTTGCAGTGTGAGGAAGGAATGTGAAATTCAGCCTGTCTAATTAACTTGTGGTTTTCGGAATATGTGACCTAAAGGGAGTGGCTCAAATTGATTTGTTCCCAATGTAGACATCAGTGAAGATGGTCTATTGAATGAAAATGATCTAACTTATTAAATCACAATACTGACATATTTTTCTCCCTGTCTCAGGTTCCAAATCAGGCCAATAAGGAGCTTTTGAGGATTGATTTGATACGAGATGTGTATAAGAAAGACATCAATTTTCAGTCTCATTAAAACACACAATCTCTGTCGGCTCTTGTAACATGAAGTACACACTATTTTTTATACTCGATGGTGTAACTCCCAAACACCTCTAACTCTCTGAAAATTGGACTTCAAGATCACAGAAAATAATTGGACAGTTGTCTTTGATCTGGACGCATCATTGGGCAGAAATGCATTACTGAAGTCTGCTGTAAAAATTTCTCAACTACACACCCAGACTCTATCTCATGACCCTGAAAAAGGCTTGTGCTTCCAGGATCATCAGTGGATTTCAGAATGTGCCTGTCCTCACAAAGATTTTTGGAATCTATGTACAAAAATTATAGGTGGTAAAACAGGACAGCCACATCTCAAAAGGCATTTTTGTGCCAATAAGATGTTACTGTCACTCCCCCTTCCTATCGGAGAACAATATGTTAGAATATCTGAAAAAATAATTAAATAACTATTACATCAGTGAACACAGTGAGTACAATTTGTCACATCAAAACAAGGAAGTAAAACCTACACAAGCCTGCCAAGGGTATACTTAAGGAAGGTTAAAGCAGCATTTAAAAACAAATATTCTGCTAATTCTAAAAACAAAGAGTCTAATGAGCTCAGAACCATCTGGAGCTGCTTCTTGATGAGCCTTTCAAACGACTTTATGACCAATGAAGGCCAAAACGGCTGTAGGTTTTAAGTGAGTACAACATTGCTTGGTCCA
Source organism: Percina caprodes (assembly GCA_013375575.1). Classification (NCBI taxonomy): domain Eukaryota; kingdom Metazoa; phylum Chordata; class Actinopteri; order Perciformes; family Percidae; genus Percina; species Percina caprodes. Next base: position 1,544,598 of record JABXJD010000021.1, on the reverse strand, counting down.
TTTATTGTCAGAGATTGACAAAATAGGAATCAGGACAAAATATTTCACACAACTCAGTTATCCAATGCCGTACATGATTTAAAATGTTTGGAATCCTATTGAGAGATAGAATAATTTTTGTATGATGAACTTTGACCCAATGAACTACAGATATAGTATTTCAGTATCAGTGGTGGCTACAAGAGGATTGAACATTATACGAGTCAATAATTCATGACTAGAAAATGAAATGCTGTTTTCAGTTTGGTGATTAAGTAAGCTCTGCCCTTCACAGGTTACCTCTGATGCACACGTGCATGTGTACACACACACACACACACACACACACACACACACACACACACACACACACACACACACACACACACACACACACACACACACACACGTCCGGATTCGGCTCAGTGCCCCAATACTAAGGTTATTGACTGTAAAATTGAACCACATTTCTGGTTATGTTGTAAATGAATATTTCATGAATTCATATTTCATGGTGTTTCAGCCGCTCTGAATGAAATGCTGTTTAGTGCTGTGTGATGAAGAGGGCCCCCGCTCCTTACCTGGACTACAATGCTGCAACAGGATTAGGATCCTGTGGGACCAAACGCAAATCACACGGGTGCAGGAAATATTTACTGGTTGGAGCCGGCGGTCAGTTTCATCATCGCAGGATGACATTTCGTATATGAAAATTTGAGAGGCTGTTGTTATTGAGCTTGACTATGCTTTGAAATGTTTCGTCCTTCAGGAAAATGATATGTATCCAAATATGATATACCTCATAAAGTTCAGTTGCAGTTCAGTTTTTTTGCTCCTTTGTCCTCCTTTGCTTAATTGCTTTCTCTCTTAAGCTCTCCATTTAGATCAGTGTATGTATGTAGTCTACTTTAGACATTTTGGTAAATGTCAATAACGTGAGATAACCTTAATACATGGTTATATCCACAAACGGACACACAATCACTCAAAGAAAAATATGGGTGCACAGATGCAGAAAGACATGACACATAACACACATACACTACAGATCCATCCAACCAGAGGTCGATAGTGCTGTAAAAATCCACCTTCACATATTCCTCCAGTAAAATACATCACACATTAAAAAGCATAAAAAGCTGATGAAAAAATCTAAAATAAAATCTCAAAAGTAAGAGCTGACATTATGACTCGGAGATGGAATCCTGCTGAAGGAAAGAGAAAAAATAGCAGCCCGAGCAATGACATAGTAACATTCTTTTACTTAAATTTAGGGATGAGATTTTTATTTTTACTTCTCCCTGACAGAGTTTTGAGGCATGAGTCTTAGCTGCAAAATACTTAAAGTTAAGTTAACATCATTATATGAGATAAACCCAGCAACATCTAGCATGAGGAGCACACTAGATAAAACACATCTGTAATGAGATTGACACGCGTACCATACAGCCCTCTTTTACAACTGGCTGTGAGGCAGGTACTTGACGTTTTGCTGCACTTTGTCGTCTCCTAGCACAGCGTTGTATAACACAGGATGATGGGATAATGCTAGAATGATGCACTTAAAAAAGCCAGAATTTGAAGGAATGACTCATCAGCAGAAACAATGTATTTCAATGAAAATCCATGAGAGGTGAGGCAAATATTTGCACTTATTTTTCTATGTTTTTAATAACTTAAGGCCACCATATTAGAAAAAATCATTTTACATGCAGACATGTGTCCTACAGGCAGATTTAATAATGTATTAATATGTACACTATAAATTATATTGGTAATGTTGTATAATTTAGTGAGCACTTCAATATATTCAATATATAATACAGGAATATTATTACTTATATAGGTCAGATGTCCCTTATGCCTTGTTGTTAAAGGTTCATATCTGTCATCAGGAAAGACACAACGCACACCACCATCCACCTGGCAGCTTAATCAATCTGATGTGCTGACAGGTGTCTTTAGTTGCCACACCCATGGTCACAATGTGGCTTTAGTAGTTGCAGGTGAGTGAGGGCAAATGAGCACCTGTGCCTGTTTTAATTGGCAGGAATTGTAATTGGCAGGAATCAGCTGTTACTGCTGGAACATAAGGTTCACTCTGTGTGAAGTGTTGAGTCCTACATCAATCCAATTGGCAGCTGCTGCATTTCAATTATAGAAAGCAATGGCGGTGCTCTAAAATTCAACTCTTTGGCGGCCCCTAAAACCTCAAAAGTACGATGAGCTGTTGATGAAATACTGCTGAAGACCTTCACGGATTTTATAAACTCTTCTTTTGGCAAAAAAACACTGATAGAAAAATAGGAGAAGAGGAACTGAATTAGGTGCATTTTGAATATCACTGCCAATAAGGCCCTTGCAAGCCACAGACCAAACCTCCTTTTTGACTGAGAATGTGAGTGGGAAAATTAATAATACATTACTTTATGAGATGGCTTTATCTGATATCTACCCATTCCAAAATGAATATTCAGCACATTTATTCTGCCTGCTTTATGTTTTATAAAGTTAGCCATTCAGTTTGAATGATAGACCTATTGAATATGTATTATTTATTCAAGAGACATAAAGAATAACAATATCTAAATATCAGTGTGCTGTGTTCCATGAGATATTGTATTCAAGACTGACTCATACAATACATACAACTTACATAACATTACATAAAACACATTCTTACCAGAAATTACCTGAGATTGTAATCTCTTTGAGTGACATAGTGTAACCTTACTGTGAGGACTTCTATTTCAAACCATACAAAAAAAATTTGAAATGGTGCACACTCAATATCTTTTGCATTTCTTTGAAGAGGAATATAAATCACTAAACATGATTTTATTGTTGTTGAATTTACATGATAAAGCACATTTAAGGCAAATATTATGTTTTAAAAGCGCTTCTACTAAGGTAGAGTATAACTCCATGTACACACACACATACACACACACACACACACACACACACACACACACACACACACACACACAATGTATATTTGTGTGAGTGAATGAATGTGTATGTACAACTTTAATATTATGTTTGTGATTGCACATTGAGCCCCATTCCATTCTGTTCTATAAGACTCCATCATGCTCACACCATATTGTCCATGGGAATATATATGTACACACACACACACACACACACACACACACACACAGAGATATATTATGCCCTAAAACCTCATTGAAACCTCTTTATGGACTGTGCGGACAGATATGTAAGTGTATGATCAATGTATTTATTCACAGAGTAGACAATAACACACTGAAACTTGAATGTAAATGATGTCAATAATGTTTCTGTGCTCCCCTAAATCTACAGCAATGACATGTCATGATTCCGGGTAGACAGAAAGATTGCTGTACAGGCAGTCTGGACTGTTACGAGTGTGTGTGTGTGTGTGTGTGTGTGTGTGTGTGTGTGTGTGTGTGTGTGATTTGTATGCCTTGCAACGGGGGAGTAGAGTCAAAGTGTTGCTGGGTTGGTGACCTTGACTTTAATAATAGATGAATGGTGACAAGAAAAAAAGAGAGGGAGAAAGAATGTTAAGACAGAGAGAAGCAGAAACAGAGGAGGGAAAGAGTGAAAAGAGAACGATAGAAGCAGAACTGGTCCGCTGAAAGACAACACACAAGAAGAGAGGAGTTTGAGAGAAAAGGGAGAAGCAGAGAAAACAAACTACAGTGCATTAGAGAGCAACTGACTGAGAAAATGTTGTGGTTTTAGAAAGAAGGGAAAGAGAGAATGGCGATAGAGAGATGGCTAATGAGGAAAAATGACACTGGCAGAGAGACAGACAGAGAGAGAAGGGAAGAGAAAGAGGGAGAATGTGAGGAGTGAAAGAGGTGAGTGACTTGTTGGTAGAGCTTCGTTGGCTCACTGATGGAGGACCTGTCTGACACACACACACACACACACACACACACACACACACACACACACACACACACACACACACACACACACACACACTGTGTAGTGCATCTGTGAATTTGTAGCAAGGCTAGAGTTACTGATAATGTTTCATAACCAAGGTCTATGGGATGTGGGTTTTGGATCTCTCTCTCTCTCACTCACTCACTCACTCACGTCCAACTTTATAATAAATCTTGTGTGTGATAGAGCCAGCACTCGGAGAAAAAGCCTTTATCTTGCACTTAGTATTGAGGCAACATTTGGGTTTAAGTGAAAAAGAGTCAAATTTAAGGATATTAAACATCCAGGTAAGTGTTTTCTACTGTAATACAAGAAAGTCTGGGGCTGGGGGTGTGGCCTTGACCAAGTGCCACTTGCTCGTTTGAAAGCCATGATGTCTCTCTCTCATGGGTGGATCAAATTCTCTGGGCGGGCAAAGCTGTTAAAGGGGAGGTAACCGTTCCCCTTATGAGGTCATAAGGGGCAAGATTTCAGATCAGCCCATCTGAGCTTTCATTTTCTCAAAGGCAGAGCAGGATACCCAGGGCTCGGTTTATATTTTATTTCTAGCCACTAAGGGACCATACACAGATTGGGGGAACTCATGTTAATGTTAAAAAAAACTCATAAAGTGACATTTTCATGCCACAAGACCTTTTAAGATGGACTTGTGGTACTTAATTATTTTTATTTGAAAAGCGGTGTAGACCTTTTTAATTTAAGTGTATATACAATATAAAAACAATAGTTAAACAGCTTTAATTCATTTGGACTATTCTTTAAATCACCATTTAGTCATTCTATTATACTCAAGGAGAATAAAGGGAAAAGATATATCAAAACATGTCTGTGTTCACTCAATAGATACTGTACTCGGCTTAGCACTGTGACCTCATCATAGCAATAAATCCAAAGATAATGACAGCCAAATGAGGAACACACAAGTTCATTTCTGCAGCAAAGCTCACCTCTCTGTGTTTCATAGACTGTAATCAAATTCCCACTACATATATCAAATAGAGAACTTTGGAAAGGTTAATATTTTTTGGAAGGCAGGAGCTGAATCAACAGAACAGATTAAAACCATTCTTAATTGATGCTAAGATGAAGGTCAGGTTTTGCTAGACAAACTGTTGACACATCATTTTTAAAAGTTAACTAAAAAGCTTCTGCACATATCTTTTCCCAACTCCTTAACACAATTAGAATCCATTTTACTTTTTCATCTCTCTTCTTCTCTCTTTAAACACACAAACATGCTCATTTCTTACCCTTATAGTTGATCTTGAATCCTATAGATCCGACACTCTCATCTGACTGTAGGTGAAGCCACATCTGGTGGGTCATACTGACTATCAGGTCAGGAACAAAGCTACCTGATAGGCTGGAGCACAAAATATATATTAAATCATTGTCATCATAATCACATTCTACAAAGTATAATTTGCCTCACTTCAATTATAATCAAATTTGTATTTGCTGCTCTGAGTGTGCACACATTTCTGGAGAACCCTGCGCTGGAGATGAATGTTTTGATTTGGTTTGCTTTGGTTCTGTAGAATGCTGCCTCAAGAAAGCAAATTGCTCAGAGTACATTCATACTATCCAGCATTTTGTCAGGCTGCCAACACCTTTTTTGGCATGAAAGTTAACAGTGACTGACTCAAAGTGAATTGAAATCATCCACTTTGTAAAGGCTCTGCATCTGTTATCCTTTCGGGCACTGCAGAACATATTCAAAATTCAGGAACAGTCCATCTTTTTAAGTGGAGCACACATAATGCAGACTGCTGTTTTACGATCTGACTAATTGTGACAAAGAATATGGAGGATTTCAGCCTAGCTGGCAGCTGATGGCATAACATCAAGAACCAGAATGAAAATTAAAAAGGAAATTTGGTAAAAGTTTTTATTCGGATCATTTAAACTTTATGTGGAACCTGTTAACTGTGTTGTAAAGCGTTTGATAGACCAACAATAGTGCTGCTGTTTATGACGGCACCTGGTCATTACGGAAACACACTGTGTGTTGCACAATCTGCTTTATAAAATCACTAAAAGAAAATGCAGTTCAGGCAGCATTTCCTGAACGTTATTGCATTCATCTTTAAGGACTTTATCTCACAACATTACTTTGTTGAGGCTGTTTTGTAGCCATAATCTGCCTGGTGCAACAGCAGACCTTACTCTGTATGTATAAGATTATTATAACTTTAAGACAACAATACTGAACTTAATAAGCATAATTTTCAAGCAGGGTAGAAGTTCTGAGTGTGTTTTTCATTAATAACTGCTTTTAATTTGAAGGACATGAGGATTTTTAATAAAGTAAAACAATATGAATTTGAATCATGGATCCTTGACTATGAAAACTTACTGTGTGTGTTTTTTTACAAGCAGCTACTACACTATTCACGTTGGCATTGTTAGAGATATTGTGCCGTGTGGCCTTTCCCACCTCTGATTCAGAAAGGAATTATGTAGTTTCTATATTTCTAAAGTTTTTCTCTGACGGGTTTACAGTCTGTCTACCTTTAAAACAAATTATCCCAAAATGGTTGATTTGGATTAGAAAAATAGTGTAATACTTACACCTGCAGTATAGCTGTGGGATCTCCCACCTCTCCTCCATCTCCTATGGTCAGAGTATCATAGGCTATCTCCAGGTCAAACTCTTCAAAGTTGATCTGGATTACCTTAAATTCACACACAAAAATACAGACACATACATGTCAGCCTCAACTCAGTCAAAATCTATCTGGGACTGATGTTTTAATTTAGGCAAGTCAGGGATATTAAACCAATAGCCACAAGAAGAATATGGAAATGTTTATTGGACCCAGTGTAAGAACTAGGGGTGACCCAAAATAGTGAAATATTCAATGCTTCAATCGAAGGAGTCTGATTTGACTGCCAATCTCACAGTCGAATCTACGCAGAGGCAATGAAATGAGGATCATGCCATTTTGGATATGTGGGGGTGCTCAATGTCAGATTTTACATAAAACTCCCCGTTTTTCTCCCAGTAAGCTAATTATTACGATATAATTATCAATAATGCTCTAAATAAAAATATGAAAAAAAAGCTTAGATCTTTATAAAGTGCGTGAGAAAATTCAAAGAATGGGTGCACTGGAATAGATGATCCAAAGCAAAACGCAAGTTGTGTGCCACCACCAGATACAGGAGCACATCCGTGGTCGAGTGCGCGGCCCACAGCACGATCCGGCCGCCTCAATGATCACCATATCCTGCACACCACACCAGCAAGCCGCGGCATTATGCCGGGTGAAGCCGCGATTTGTGGTAGAAAAACATTATGACAAGAGTATTGTTAAAGAAGTAGAGAGCGCGCACAGCAGGACAGCAGACTTTTGCTCCGTGCGCTATGCTTCTCCTCATCGGCGGCGCGTGCCAGCTGCTGACTTCTCAGTGACACGCGAGTGTGCACTCCAAACCTCTTTCAATTAATCTTCTCTACCGCTGCACCACTTATGCACTAAGAGACTCTACTCTTTCTATGTCTGTGTCCTAATTTGTTGCATATTTTCATACAAAAGGAGCAAACAACAAACAAACAAGCTTATCACAGCTGAATATTTCATCACGGTAGTCAGCACACACACACACACACACACACACACACACACACACACACACACACACACACACACACACACACACACACACACACACACACACACTATTGCTTTGGGATATTGTGATTTTTAGTAAAATTATATTACATCCAAATTACATCAAAACATTTAATATAAATCACATGAATGTCAGAAATATGTCTTTAAAATTATATTGCCATTCACTGACGCCCATCACAACCAGCATACAGTATATGTTTTATAGATTTAGACTGTCAACTATGACCATATCAAAGACACATTCCCCCTTTCATTGAAATATACTTTGACAAAATGGATCATTGGAATTCATTAATGCATCACACAATGTGGTGGGATTTCATTGAGTGTTACAAGAAGAACTAGGAAGAGACGAGAAACATTTCCTGCGCTGCACTTGAAGCTGGGAGAATTCAAAACTCTGAACGAAAATTATTAAACCAACACTTTCCGTTTCATCTAAGACCAGAGAGAAACACATTTGGCAGAGGAGAAGAGAGAAAAGGAGAGAGGGGACGAAAAAAGAGAGAGAAAAAAGGATGAGATGGACAGACGGAAGAGAGGCTGTAGAGAGAAGGAAGAAGAGGGAGGCAGATGGGAGAATGTAAGAGAGAGGAGGAGGCAACAAATAGGAAAGGGGCGGGTCAAAATTAGCACATCTTTGATGCTATCAATGTGCAGTCAGTTTTAGAATATTTCAAAATAGAATTTTGGCATGACCCTTAGGGGGAGACTGAAACCTCACTCCACTCATCCTTCCTCCTCTTCCTCTTTCCTTGTGAGGAATTTACAGAATTCCAGATTCAATATTCTGCTCGAGGACTTCAAAAACATCCAAAACATCATACAGGTCCAAGTCTCCTCTGAGCTGGCGTGTTAACAGTGAGCATATTTATGTGCATATCAATATCTTCTTATTTCTGAGCATCTGTTTGCGTAGTCTGTATTCAAACATTCCGTTTGAGTCAGGCACAATAAATATAGTTATTTTTCCCCCTTCACTATCTGCAACCTGGACTCCTGGGGACATGAAGTATAAACAGCTTATCCTCACTATAAACGTTTAATCTAAGAAGAAATGAGGAACAAATGAAAAACTGAACACACAAAAACAGTAGATGTGCCTTTCCACTCACCTGCTGTTTAACTGCTTATCTGTTGGCAGTGTCACCTGTTTTGCTTGTGTTCATGGGCTTATTTTGTAATCTGTCACACCAAAAAGCTCAGTTAATTTTGGTTAATTACGTCTACATGAAGCACAACAACTGATGTCTTGCCAAAATAACATCACCAACATCACCATCACCTGATGTGACCAGAAAGGAGTTAAAAGAGAGGGTAGAAGTCCCATTGCTCACAATGCTGACTCAGTCGTCTCGGCATGTAAGGCATATTGGATTAAAGCACCAAGAAACCTGCTAAACTCTCTCTAGCAAGTACACACACGCAGACAAAGCGGCACTCAAGCACACACTGTCATAAGCACACACTTGAAATACACTCACTCATACAGATAGGCACAGCTTTGGGGAGATTAATGTGTCTATTTCTGTGATTACATAGTCACCATTTTCACACTTATCATAATATTCCTATAAGCCCAAAGCAGGTTTTCAATACACACACTTTCAATATACATACAAGTCCAACGATAAATAAGGCGCAGGATATGTTGAGAATGGATACATATTTTATCCAAAGGCAAGACCAGATCCGGCATTTAAAGGGTTAATCATTATGACTATCAAAGTGAAAATGTGGTGTTGCATACTTTTTTAATTCTCATGCCAATAACCAGCTTACAGTAGTTGTTTGTTCAGTATACAGTACATGTTGAAAAGTGATTTCGGATTTCAAACTGAGTTTATTCTTCTAAGCTCACCAACATTCTAATTTGAAAAGAAAATATACAGCATGACATAAAACAAATCCCTCCGGACATAGATGCTTCATGGTTTCATAAATGTAGTTTTTACACCAGCCCTGCATTCACTGACAGTGTCTTTACGACAGGAAAATATTCCTGAAGGTTGATATTAAGTCACAGACACTGTGCTGCTACAGCTGCCATTCATCTGTGTCTGAAAAGAGAAACTTTGCCTCTTCAACATTCTACATTTGAGCATAAAGTTGTGGGTATTTCCTCAATATTGTTTTTGTTTTTGCCGGAAAGGTGACAAATTAACACTTGCCTTAAAAATGATAATTTAAAAAAAGATCCTCGAAAAAGCGGCGTCAAACGTGATAAAATGAAAAGGGAGAAGTTACTGATAATGGCTGTTGTAGTGGCTTAGTGTGCTGGCTATGCAATGGAGAACCATTCAGCCTTTTTTGTTTCTGCAGCAGGAAACATACCTTTTTTGTCCATGCAGTGTATAAAGGGAGGGTGTGTGTGTGTTCCGATGACAGCTACTGGTCTGTCTCCTTGTATATGTCCTTTACAGAACACCCTAATGCCAATCAGCACTGTTCACACAGTATTAAACACAGCTGGAATATAACTACATTACACTGTGCCTGTGTGTGTGTGTGTGTGTGTGTGTGTGTGTGTGTGTGTGTGTGTGTGTGTGTGTGTGTGTGTGTGTCTGTGAACATTGTACTGTAGTCAACGTAGATTGAAACATCATTACTGACAGAGTAGAGGTTAGGGTATGTGTCTGTATTCTGTATCTCTTTCAGTGTAGTGTGTGTGTGTGTGTGTGTGTGTGTGTGTGTGTGTGTGTGTGCGCGCGCAAATTTCCCCTGTCCTCTAATAGATTGGTGATCTCGTTCTCTCTCTTTCCTCCTATATTTCCTTTCTCTTGCTGTCAGCCTCTCTGGCTCTCTCCTTGTAATTGGCAGCTGCATTCCTTCTGTCCATCCATCTATGGCTTCTAGCCAATGAGGCGACAGAATTGAATTTCTACTTGATAAAGCACTTCCTTTGGTTGTTGTGGAGACAATGAGGGGGGGCTCCTCACTACCCATATCATAATAACATCTAGGGATACCTTGAAGATACAGTTACTGTAGGAATATCTGAAACACCTGGCGAGCGCCACAGTCAGTGATGCAAAGAGGGCACAGACAGGGCCGGGAATAATAGCTTGTCTGTGAGAGTATTACAGTAAACCCTCTGCCACCCGCTCCCCTTGAACATGCTTCTGCCTAGACTGTATAAAGTGCACCATTGTGAGACGACGCAGGCTTTAGCTGATGAAGACTGATAGCCAGAGACCGTTGCATCTAAGTGTTTTTTCCCTTACTTCTGTTTCATTGAACTGATTCCAGCAGTGGCCTCTTTTTTAGATCCCAACTCTGACCAGGAAACTGTGGGAAAGGCTATGCGTGTGAAGTGACGTGAAGCTAGTTCAGCATGATCTAGCATTTGCATATTTAGTAACACAGCTGTATCCAGCATGTGTATTAATGAACTAAAAAATAGATATGGTACACATAAATTGCAACAAATGGGAACATGTGAAGAGCAAAAAAAGAAACTAAATGATGGGGACAATGAAGAAAAGATAATAGTACAGTACGATCTGTTGAGAAGAGAAGAGAAGAGAAGAGAAGAGAAGAGAAGAGAAGAGAAGAGAAGAGAAGAGAAGAGAAGAGAAGAGAAGAGAAGAGAAGGGTATAGTATAGTATCGTATAGTAATGGCCATCCCTGCATGTCTTCCCCAAGGTTAAATGAGAACAGGAGAGAATGAATTGGCTCTAAAGGCTCATTCTGCCAAAAATAAATGAAGCAATAACATCAGAGAGCTATATAACCCCATTAACACTTAACCTGAGAGACAGAGGGAGCAAATGAATGGGCAGACAGAGAGTGGTAGAGGGAATGGGACTGACAGAGACACAAAGAGACAAAGAAGAGAACTTGTGTGTTTTTACCTCCAGAGTATGAGAAGGAGACGATGAGAAATGTAGAATATGTGTGGAAATGGGTGCAATGGAGAGAGCGATACGAGTGACCTCCTCTTCCTCCCTCTCTGTATTCTCGCTTTCTCCATAGTAATTTGATGGTTTCAGGCTGAGCTCTTTAATGAAGAATCTGGGTAATTCTGAGGACAGTGCCTCTGGGAGTGAGAGAGAAGAGATTGGCAGTGTAAAAAAGGGAAAATAAGGATGAGAAAAAGGATATGACAGAAACGGAACAAAGGACTGAATGGGTAGAGAGGTATACAATAACAAAAATGTGATGTTCTGCTAGTTTGGAGGTTCAGTTGGGACTATTCCTCTACTTCCTCTAGTGCTTGCACCATGACCCTCTTCAGCCTTAAACTCTCTCTTTTGCATGTGTGTGTTTGCGTATCTTGCAGGAGATCAACTGACTCGCCTGCCCACTAAACTGCCCCTTATTCTATCATCCGCCTTCTAATTGAGGACAGTTTTTAGTGCTGGTACGCCAGATCATCACCTGCCAATTCCCCACTATTTGTTTGCCTCCATCATCTGCCCAAGATATACCCTGCATTTGATCAAGTGAATTACATTTTACTCCTCATTACTTGAACCACGACAGAATGGGAATTCCTAAATTGTCATGAACCTATAAACCTGTCATCAACACAAACTGTGAGCAATGTCTTAACTAGAAGGTGACCAATGTCTGTAAATCAAACATTGCAACCTTGAAACTAATCATTACAAAGTCAGTATATGGTAAAGCCATTTATGTGACTTATTTTTCAATATATTGAAAGCGTATAATATTCAATCCCCTTTCTCATTAAATAAATGCGTACTGATATTGGCTTTGTTAAAATACAGCTTCTCTCAAGATAGTATTATTTGGCTTGCTACTTTAAATCATAATATATGTCACTTAAATATTTAAAAAATTCTAAAAATTGATTGAAACGCTATTGGCTTTCCTTGAATTTGGCTGGAAAGAAATAACACTTATCTGGCAGCAGTAAGACAAGCCTGACAGTACCAAAGATGGGAATCCATGAGCAAGATGTAGATTTACATATTGAGGTTTGAGTTTCTTTATGATATTATTAATATAAATGCCAAGACAGATGAAAAATGAATGAAGATGGGAAATGATTTGTTACTCTTTGTCATGCTCACCATTTGCTTCATCTGGCTCTTTAAAAGGGCTTAGTATAATAATACGCCTCCATTCCTCCATTTTACACAATTTCCACCATTTCAGTGGCTTTCAGGTTTGCTGGAGTTTATTGTGTTTAGGATAATTTGTTAGGCATTTTCTATAATGAAATGCTGTAAGAGTAAAAGGGGGGTGACCAGCTGGACTTGAACCAGGTACTGTTTGGCTTATGTTGTATGTGTCTTAGCCTCTGGGGCACTTCGTCTGTGTTTGTTCTAAATGGATATCCTCTTAAGGTCAGCTGCTGTACACATATCCAGACCTGTGAAGACCTCAAGTTTGATGTTGTGCCAAACATTGTTTATGACATATTACATATACTGTTTAACTGAAGAGCATATGATTCAGTGCATTATGGTGCATGACATGTACAGTACATGGAATAAATACCCTATCAATAAATAATGATGGGATATTTCCTTAATAAATTAAAGATAAGGGGCTATAAAAATGACTAGCTGCAGTTGATCTGGTGTTCATTCTGGTCAACGTGTTTGCAATATCCCTAATCATACATAATAAATAAACATTCATTTTCAACCTTTTGCACACATGCACGCATACACGCACACACGCACGCACGCACGCACGCACGCACACACACAGACACACACACACGCCACAGGGTACAGAAAAGCAATAGTACTTTAGCCTTCAACAGTCTGTTTTACTCTAGGCCATAAACCAGAAGCCTTGGACTGTGATAGGGAAAGAAGTGTGTAAGTAGGGAGGAGAGAGAGACAAAGATTTTGAAAAAAAGCAAAGCAGCAAAGTGTATGTGTTTGTGTGTGTGCTCGTTAAAAGACCTACTGTTGTGTGTTAAACACACATGTACTGTATGTTAAAGAGTATCTGTGTTTGAGTGTGTGCACGTGTGATTGTGTGCATACATGTGCATGCGTCGCCTATGGGGCTGACGCAGGTGTTGCCATTGACGACAGTGTCCTGTATCTCCTGAATACTAATCACTTTTCTCCTGGAACATCGACCAATCACAGCTATCCATCTAACCTCCAGCCTATCATCTGCCCCTTTGCAGGATTAGCCAATCACACATAATTAGACACTGATACGCTCTGACTTGCATATCATTTAAAGTAACTCCTATACTCATTATTATCAACACATATCAATTATGTAAAGGTGCCGCTAAACTGACTTTGTAAATGCCTGTTAGGGCTGCTGTGTTATATCAATTAAAATTACACTGAATGCATACAATCAAATTAAGCAAAACCTGCAAGCTAGTTCAGGCAGACGATTTGAGCTGAATTGCTACACTCACATACACACGTACTGACATACTGTACTCACTACGAGTTATAGAAGCGAGCTTGTGACCGGGAGGTTGCTGGTTCAATCCCCCAAACGACAGGTTAAAATCTGGGAAAGTGAAAGAGCAGCACTTGCCGCTCATCATCACCACTGAGGTTCCCTTGTACTGGTCATTCCAGGTGTGATTGTGTAACTGTGTGAATTTGACAGGTCAACGTTGCGAATGGGAAATTGTTCTTAGTTGACTAACCTGGATAAGTAATGGCTAAAAACAAATAAATGGCTAATAAAAAATACTTTGAAAAAATGATAAGCACTACTGACTCCACTTCCACCCCATCATTCACCTGCTGGCTTTAAGTTTAGTGGTTCTTTTTGTTTAGCTTGGATACACTACATTGAAATATCAACTACGTACATTCTCCAAATATAGATTCCAAAATAATAAAAAAGTAATTCAATGTGCGTTGGTTGACTAAAATAGTTTCATTAACTGTTTCTTTTTGCAAAGTAGAAGCAGAGATAAGTTATAAGATCTTTTATTTATAACTGTATTACATCTACATGTGTATATGTGTTTCTATGGGTATGGCAATTGTATAAGTCACACATACTCTGTGATGCAATAAACAGATTGAATGGTCATATTCCATTCAGTTACAAAACTTAATAGTAGCAATGTGTGTAAATTAACAACAATTTCAATTTGAGAGTTTGATCGACAGACAGAGAAACAAAAGGGGAGAGAGAAAAGGAGATTTACCTTATTGGGATTTGAAGCAGTAATTATCCACACACACTGTGCATTGCTCTCATATTGAATGGGGAAGTTAGGAGATGTAAACGTTCCAGATGGCCCTTGAAGATTACTGCCACATGTCTTCACTGTGAACAGAAAAATCATGTCACTGTTATTAGTAGCAACTGTGCACTTTGTGGTGGTATTAGCAAGAACATTTGTATACTGTTCAGTCACACTACAACAAAGAAATAATTACCTTTAAAATTAAGCCATTAGGTTTATTCTTAGCCACAGACTGCCAAAAACAGCACTTGAGGTTTAAAGTTATTGTGTAGTAAAAACAATTACAAGTGACACTAATACAATGCTAAGAGTGTGGTGACAGAAAGAGAAGACAAGAACAGAAAGAGGCAGAGAAGGTCAGAAATAAGTTATTGATACTGTCAGCAACATCTCTCTGGATAGAAGTACTTAATTGGAAGCTAGCAATTTCTTAACATCTATTGAAAGTCAACAACTTCCAACTACTAGTCGGGGATGAATTATATTCCCTATTGGGACAACACACATTAAATATCACAGTATGATGTAACAGATATAGCTGTGTTTGTCTACTTGAGCAAACAAGCTGGATTTGGTTGACCTGTGGTGTAAAAGTGTGCGGTTTAAGTTGAGAGTTGTAATTCAAAGAAGCCTATTACTGTATGTCAACCCAAAATCATACAAACTCAACACTCTACAACACAAACTCAGAAGCTACCCTCACTGGGGTGTTAAAAATGACACATGCTAGTTGTTTGATAAACTAACCAAACCTATATTAGGCTGTGTGTTCTGAATGGATGTGATAGAGAATCTGCTTGTCTGTCCTTGGGTCGCCCTGTTAGAGTTGGGAGGTAATTTTCTGGTTGGTTTGAAGCAGTGTTTGTTCCTTAATTAGTTTGTTCAGCAGTAGGCCGCAGGAACACATACAGTTAACAGCAGCGCACACACACACACACACACACACACACACACACACACACACACACACACAAGCATGAACGCTCAAATGGTCACATTTTCAAACAAGCACATGTGCATATGCAGAAACACATACCTTGACACATACTGTTCAGCCAAGAAACACTTAACACTGCAAAATAACAAGCTTGCATGCACACACATTTGGTGGTGTCACAGCAGACTTGCATGTGAAACACTTACAAGGACATGCATTCAAACATAATTCACACAAACTCACCATGCATACACAATTCACAGAAATGCATACATTCAAGCACTCACGCAAACACACTCCTGGCTGCTGCTGTGACTTAGTGGTAAAAGTGAAGGCAAGGGACAAGTAAAAGAATCACATCACAGTGTGTTTGTGTTTCGTTGTGCATGTAATGGGGTGCGTCTGTGAGGTGCTGTAAGAGAGTGTCAGAACAAGTACAAGAGCCCTTAGAGACAACACTATATCTCTCTTGTCTGTCTCTCTGTCTGTTTCTCTGTGTTTTCCTGTCTCTCTGTCTTCTGGATCTCTGCCTCAGTTCCCTCTGACTAAACCCAGTTAATGCTTGTTTTTCTAATTCTCAATGCATCTTCAGTTGACCTTCTCTTGTATTCAGCTCACTGCAATTTATAAACTGATGGATACATAGGGATGAAGTGTGTGTGTGTGTGTGTGTGTGTGTGTGATATGACTTATCTGCATGTCTCAAAAAGTGTGTGTGTGTCTCTGGAACAGGGTGTGTATGTGTGTGTGCGTTGTTAGCTCAATCAGCGTGGCCTGAACGAATGGCCAGCCCATCACTGTGCCAAAAGCAGAATGGGCACGGTGTTGCTATAGCGATAGCGCGGAGAGTTATCACCAGAATTACTAGAGGAGCTAACATCCCATAATTTATATTAAACTTCACCCGTTTCTCTGCATCTCCCTGCATCTGTCTATCATTCTCTCTGCACCTTCTATTCACGCTGTCTAGGTCCCTGTATCAGCCATTGTCTGTACTTCATGATTTACAGTACACTGTCATTTGCTCTACATGTCTGTATAACTCTCTTTCTCTCCATTTTTCTTCCTGTCCCTTATCATTTGCTCAACCTGCCTGTATAACTCTGTTTCTCTTTATTTTTTTTCTTGTCCTTTCTGCCTGTGTCTTCTGTATGTTCATCAACAAAGGTGGATTGATTGAGTAAGTATAATTTTGAGATACCCATTTGAGCATTTCCATTTTATACTACTTAATTCTACACTAATACTTTACAAGTCTGAACTTTCTACCTCACTACATTTAGCTAACCGCTAAATCGTTACTTTCTACTGTATACCTCTCACAGGTGCAATGTTTCTGCATATAGAGTACTCTCTTTCTTTTTGCTCTGTTTTGGTTTCCAACATTTCCAAAGAAACAGATCTGGCTCTTTATCTGCTTATGCCGCTATGTTTACTCATAAGTTGCTAAAATAGTCTGTCTGCAGTTTGTTGTTGGGCAGGTAGCATACAGTGGGTATATCAGAACTTTTTCACGGACAAAAATCAACTTGCTTCGGCCAGAAATGAGGTTGTTGAGAGCCCAGTTTGCAGGCTGGAAAAACAAAACAATGAGCTAAACAACACTTAAAAGAGGTACACATATCGGTGCCAATTCACTGTAGATTTATCACTAAGAATGACACCTTTTATAATACACAGTCATTTGATTCATAGTAAGTTTAAAATCACAGTCTGCAGCTTTAAGTTAGATTTTGAAAGCAGGACTTGTACTTGTAATTGAGTATTTTCACAATGGTTGTCTCACAGCATTTCTGTCTATCTGTGTAACTTTGTCTCTCTCCGTCTCATCATTATTTATACTGGCACACAGTAGAGAGGGCTTAATGCCAAAAGGGCCACACTATCATTGAAGTGATAATGAATTCTAGATCAAATTAAAGTTTTTGATGAGGTCTATCTGGTACTAAAAGCATATTATTGGAATCATGAGCGAGATTAACTGAATGCTTTAGGCAGGAACTGCAGTGTGTGAGTGAGTGAGTGAGTGAGTGAGTGAGTGAGTGAGTGAGTGAGTGAGTGAGTGAGTATAACAACATAGCCGCTTTTTGGTTTATGAATTCAGATCAACTGGATTCCCCCAGGATTCTCACTTTCTCTCTCACTCTAGCACACACACACACACAAATATGCACACTTGTGTAAACCACTGAAATGTGGAGCAAAATTAAATGATTCAGGCAGGATCACATTGCCAAAGCCTATAGTGTAGCTCCACTGCCCTTCCTCACAGTTCTCCAAAGTTTTGTTTTATGGCTTCAGAGCATAACTGACACACCCCATAAGCACTGGGAAGTTTGCTAAGAGAGAGTCTGAATTTCAACATTGTTGTTGAGCTTCACAATGTTTAGACTTGGTTCTTAGTAGTGTCTTATTGTCTGATTATCTAATCACTCAACTTTGTAAATCATGTTTTAATCCAGAAATTAAGTGAAAGGCCCCTGGGCCACCTATTTTATTGTTGACCACTAAATAATCCCAAAACTAAAGATGCCTGATTCACAGGTGATATCAGATAATGAGGCTATTCTGGTACAGGCCACTAAGGAAAAGCAAACATAGGGGTACCTGTTTTTTAGAAATCAAGACTGTTGAGAGGTTCTACACGATGATACCTAACGCCTTACATAACATTTAATTGGTATATGGTTATTGATAAACCAAGGTTAAGGGTATAAAAAAATATAATGGTGGAACATATCAACATTTTTCTTTGACTAGCATTAAAGAGACTGCAGGAACCGAGTGTATTCAGTGCGCTTCTCCCTGGGACAGCTCTCACTTTTTCTGTATTAGTGCTAACAGTACAGTGAACTTAATATTGCACTGAATGTTGCCAAATCCAGTGTGTTTATTTCATTAGTACAAACTATTAAACTGTGTATGTGTGAATTCAGTTAAGAAGTAGTGCGGCAGGCCCGAGGGCATCTGGCCCAGCTGACAGTTTTTCCCACTACATTCATATAGCAGACACTCATAAGTGTTTCCTTCTGTTTGATCTCTGCCTTACACTCAAGGTCTATAACTGCTGCTTTCTCAGCAGGATGGCCTTTGCGATTAGTGAGTAGTCCCCACAGTGGAGGGCTGAAGTTCAATCATCCATACGGCAATACCTACTGAAGCATAGCAAGGACACTTAACCTCTACCTGTTCTAGATTATCTGCCTGACCCTGCACCCCAGAGAGCATAAATATCATTCGGGGTGAAGTAAATAAAATAGAAAATAAAATCGAGAATCATACGGATGAGTTTTCAAAGGTACACAATTCATAGGCTTAAAGTTTGTGGGCATCTTCTATTTTTATGTCGATAACAAGGATACAAATATTACTTAAGGCTTTCATATTCATTTTTAATTACAGGTGCCCTTTGTTTGTATTGTGTTTTTATGGTACCAACAAGTCTAGCAAATTTGAGTTTAGATGAATATTACAACGGCAGAAAACCTAATGCACAGATTTTATTTGGTGAAAACCTTTCCAAAGTGAATGTGTTCACACTGAGCCTTAGATCATTGTGTTGGGTCAGATTAGAGATCAGAAGTTTCTGCAGGAGCAGACTGACCAATGGACACAGAGAATGATTGATGACATCATTATGCTGACACACAGTGTTACAATGGCATTTAATGGGTACACAGACGCACAAATGCCGATATTAAAGTTACTTTCCTTTTTTTTTTCCTGTTGGAAGTCAAAATATGTGCATTTGTGTGTCTGTGTGTGTATCAGGTTGACATATAGCACCCTTTATTGAGTCAGTATATTCAGGCAGATCAACTGAACTCCCCTGGAGCTCGTGCACGCACGCATACACGCGCACACAGACGCACACACACACACATGCACGCGCACGCACACACATGCATGCACATGCACACACACACACACACACACACACACACACACACACACACACACACACACACACACACACACACACACACACACACACACACACAGTTGGCTTAGTGGCCTTGCCATCTGTCCATTAATCAAGGTGCCACATGGACTCTCTCTCCTTCTCTCCTTCTCTCCTCTCTCTCTCTCATAAAGTAGTGTAGAAGTGGCAGAAGGGCATTGCGTGCATTGCATGGGTGCTGTGTAGTTTAGTTGCTGTATTTAGTTTTGTAACTGTTTTTATTGTATTTAATAAAGTGATTACCACCCTGACTCTCTCTTTTTATCTGTATCTGTCTCTTTCTATTGGTTCACTGTTATGCTATAAAGGGCACATTTTCAAGATGCATTCACTTTATTTTCTCACTAATGTTCCAAACGACACATTTAGCTGTATTTAAGTGTTTTGACACAGGTGACCCTTGAATAAGTCAGCTGGTGTGATGCTTCCTGACAGATTGCCTCTCTCTCAATGTTATTCATAAGTTTCCACTTTTGGCTGGTCTGGATGTAAAGGTCAAATATGAGCTGTGTTCAGCTAGACACAGCCTTTCTCTAATTGCATTTTTATTCCACAGGATGAAACTAAGTAGGCTAAATAAGGACACTGTGTGTTAGAGAACACAGTGCTTTTTCACTGAAGATCACATAAACATGTAAAAACAACTATGCCTGCTCTGTTCTCATATACTAGTTTACTTGTTGAACTCATTCCAAAATGTATGTTTGTATTATGTCTGCAAGCAAAGCCAGTGGAGGTGCAAACAGAGGCAAAGATTTATTGAGATCAAGTACATGTTGCAGCTCTTCTGTCTGTTTGGTAATTTGGTGGCTTAAATGAATACACTTGTGCCAAGGTAGATGGAGTAATGCTGCTCAGGTTGGTTTGACACATTTTGGACTATACTGTAAGCTCAGACCACTTTCAAACATGGCAGGTACCTAGATTAAAAATCAAAAATAGGTCATTTTGTTCCGGTTTACAAAAAAAGAGGAAAATGAACTGTTTGTGATGATGATATGTAACCTGTATTGTGCAATTCCTTCAATACAAAAACAAAAAACATGTTCCATGTTTATTTAGTGCCAATCTTTGGAGTATATCCTTTAGTATAGAAACAGTAAAAAAGTTGAATGATAATAATACTAGAACAAATGTATTGTACTATAACTTACTGTTGAAAGATATCTCTGTCTTCAATCAAATCTTTGTTTGCATTATTATGCTTGTTAAGGAATGTCAGTGTCTCTGTAAAAGTAAAGATTAAAAGAGGTTCTGTAGGCATTTCTGGTTGCTGTATAATCATAGGCAGGTTGTGTTTTAAAGGGCAGAAACTGCAGCTTATACAGATGATTGGATGGGCTGATGTCTGACCACTACTAAAGCCCACCATCAACCCACCTGCTTATACTATTGTATTGAACCAATTGTCTAGATTATGCCACATTTGCCATTGTGTTTCTTTAACATCTACGACAATGAATTGCCACACATGCCCTCTGCAATTAGTGTAATAGAGAATGATGTGTCAGATGCCTAACAAATCCCTATACTTCTTGATTGTTCATGTCTACACAATGTCAATATTGTATCCTGGTTGATAACTGGTTAAAAAAAAAAAGGCGTCCGGCAAAGGTAGAAAATAAAACTTATGAAAGTAATGATAAGAGGCACAGACCACAAGACCACTAGACAACAGCAAAGTTGATTCTACTCACAGTCTATTAGCTTTACACTAGCCACTATCTCTTGCCTATTTTCAGATATTTCAATATTGGATTTTTGTCCCTTGGGGGACAGGTTCAAAAATAGAGGAGTAGTCTCTATATTCTTTCAAGGCTTATCAGCTAAGCAACCGCTACCCTAACACCCTATTTCAAGATTTGGATGTATACTTGCAATGTTTATCGTTGCATGGTATTGTTATTTTTCTTTTCTCTTTTGAGTGATCTGGGCATATAGCTCAAATAAACCCTCAAGATTGTTGTCAAAAAGATATGATTTCACTGTTATCACTATTATCTTGTCCTTCAACCAACCTCAATGTGGTTATCCTGGGATTTATGGGTTGTTGTTTTTTTTTAAGATGGATGTCTTTCTGTTTCACCAAAGTAGGACAGAGATACTGCATAACAATGACACCCAGCAGTACTTGAATGAGTAAGCGTAAAAATGTGTCTTCAATTCCAACAATATTGTCTAAACAAGCATGAATTGTGGATAATGTAATATCATTCATGGTTATAGGTATATTCATGAATAGTTGTTCTTACTGTTTGCCTTTAAGCACAGGATAGCATAAACTGAGATGCGAATTGTATTAAGCGACCAAGGTGGAGTAAAAGTGCCCTCTGTTGTGAGATGCTTAAAATAACTAAGATCAACTAGCACAATCACTAGTTACTTAGCAACAAACATGGAGCAGGATGGTGCACTTTGTTATGGCTTTGTCAAAAAGTTGCTCACTGAACAGTTGCTCATGCTGGGAATACGAGTGACTGTGTTTTAAATTGAAACAATGCACAGCTGCTACTCAGGTGCTAGAATAGCTTGGTGAAAGTTTCTCACCCTGCCCACACACCTTTCCTTTTAAAGATTGCAGCTGACTGACGACTGATGGCTCTGTTTCCCAGTGATAGAGATCATTCTTTTTAACCATTTACTGCTTCAGGTGACAACGTGAGTGACTTTAAATGTTACTGGCAGTCTCCCTTTGGGGCCCATCATCACATGCGGGTAAATGTGAGACTTGATTGGCTTAATGTCAGTGGCTATATTTAATTGCTCATTATAAAGTATTTAGTGATGATGAATCCCTAACAGCCATTAACAATCTTAAGGAGCGAATCAGAGGGTATCAGCACTATAATATCTCTGATAATGAGTTGGATAATAAGGTTGATTGGCAGAGACCAATCAGATCCCAAATGAGACAGTCATATCCAAACTGCATTGGCCAGGTTTAAATCCTGCAGGCTTACAAGGATCTTTGCTGTCATGCTAACAAAAAGCTTAATAAAGGTCAGTCCCCCTGTGTGTCTAGCTGAACAGAGAAACCGAGGGCAGCAGTCAAGGCTTGTGGTTAGACTGTGTCCTTTAACCAGAGGGCACAAGTGCAAGGCCCACGGCTGGCTGGGATCTGCCTACCCTACAAACTCCCAGGGTGCTACTCTGTTGCTGACCTTGCACACGATAGAACGAAAGTCTCCCTATTAAGCAAACTATCACATGACAAAATCAACACACAGGTTTAGGTTGGATCCAGTGTTTCCTTAAGGTTCCTCCTACACTGAGAGTAAAATGGGGAAGTTGCAAATGGTTTAATTTAAAGTGCCCATATTATGCTCATTTCTAGGTTTAAAATTGTATTTAGAGGTTGTAACAGAATAGGTTTATGTGGTTTAACTTTCAAAAAACACCATATTTTTGTTGTACAGCACATTTCTGCAGCTCTTCTTTTCACCCTGTGTGATGAGCTCTCTGTTTTAGCGAGTGAAGCATCTCACTTCTGTTCCATCTTTGTTGGGAGTCGCACATGAGCATGGTGTGCCACTACAGCAACTAGGCGAGCATTGATACGTATGTTACAAAGTGATGCATGTTTGTCACGGAAGTAAAGGATTGACTACAATAGAACTGTTTTGAGCAGTTAGCGAACAGTATTTTTGGTTGATGATGATGAAATGGTAAGTGCCTTTGGGGTGGACTTTGGGCTTTTTCACTTTGTAAACCTATAACATGCACAAAAAAGCTATATAACACAAAAAAGGAAAGCATATTATGAGCACTTTAATATTTCGTTCTTGGAATTATGTTGCAAATACTTTAAATCTGTTTAAAAAAAAGAAAAGTTACATCACTAGGTTATGCAAAATTCAGTGTGTTTGGTGTTCATATGTTAATAGCTTGTGATGGATATGGTGAGTTTTACTCACAGAGGCTATAATTTAAGCAAAAGAGTGGGTGTGACATTTTTCAGCTTTTCCTTGCTACCTACCGATTCCCTGCCCTCACTTTCTCTAACCCCACTTTTTTCTCCCTTGCAATTCTATGTCTCAGTGATTATTAGTTAGGTGCTGAAGCTCTCTTCTCTCTCTCTCTCTCTCTCTCTCTCTCTCTCTCTCTCTCTCTCACACACACACACACACACGCACACACACAGTGAATTTTGGTTTTTATGTTAAAGAATGTGTCTCCAGCCACAGTCTGAAGCCTAGTGAAGGGAGACATGACAAATGACTTTGGCATTTAACATGACAGATGCCCTCTTTCTCTCTCTCTGTCTCACTGTGCATGCGCGTTTGTGCAAATGTGTGTTGCAAGTCTGAGACTAATACAGAGGCAGATGTGAAACCGGAACTAGTAAGGAGAAGATGAAGAATGAATGTCTGAAACATGTTAATTATCAGAGCACTCAGAGAAAAACATTATGAAAAACATTATGAAAAACACACACCTGCCCTCATACATTACAATATGTAGTCACTTTTTATGTTGCACTGTATGCATGATTACAGATTACTTATTTTCTGTTACCTTTAAATTGTGTTGCAAATTGCAATCTGTATGGTATATTGAGCAATAATGATTAGAGCTGGTGCTAGTTTATAGTGTTTGTCTACAGTATATTGTGTTTATGATAGAGAGTGTAATGTTGGACATTTTTCCACTATAAACTCAGCACTACAAACGGATCTAGAGAAGAGGCCAAGGCAACACGCTGGCAACATTTTGAGGCAGTGTGCATTTGTAGTTGAGGGTTTTCTTACCTTCACATGTATGGTTACTGCCTCTTTCTATACCTGTGTCTGTTACTGTGGTGTCAGTCATTTGTATGCTTGTGCAGAAGTATGTTGAGAGTGATAGTTATGTATTGTAACTCCAGAATATTTTCTTTCCCATCCTTGTGTCCAGCACGAGCTTCAACTATGTCCGCCGATACTGTATATAAACAGAGCGGACCCGTTGCTCAGCTCCCAACATCAGCTTTTTCTTCAGCCTAGTGTTCTAGGAGCAGGTGGACCGAACCTTAGAGGGCTACACCTATACTCATAGAACCTGGAGTTACAAGACGTAACTATCGTTTTATTTTGTATAGGCTTTTCCCTCTAAGGACTACGCTATTGGGTTAGGCCAAAGCTGATGTGGTCCATGCCACCTGCGACACAGTGCTCACAAGCAGAACATGGACTAAATTTCTCCCAATGCACTTCGCAGGGCTTGTATCAGATCATTCATCAGTCATCATTCTGACAATGGCCTAGGTAGATTACAAGGCTCAGTCATAATAGCAGTAGGCTAGTGCATGATGAGTGGAAAAAAGTTTATGGTTCACACTTTTTACGCCTGGCTTTCTCTCAGCCCCCCTGTGAGCAGGGAGAGATTGCAGGTGAAACACATGCAACGGCCTGACATGAATGGGAAAACCCTGGGTCCCTCCTTGCACCTAACAGGAGAAGTGAGGACAGCAGAAACACACGTGCGACGGTGCCTTATACCATGATTCTAGGCACACATGCAACAGTGTGTTTATTGGTCATTGAGTTTGGACAGGATCGAGTGGGTCATGGAGGAATGAATGGACACGGGGAAGCCCAAGAGGCTGCCGCACAGATGTCGGCTACTGCCATGCCCCTGAATAGGGCCGCAGATGCCGACAGTGCCCTAGCAGAATGTGCCCGGATGCCGTGGGGGGCTCTGCGTTATAAGCATGGTTGATAGCTTCGCACAGCCAGTGAAAAAGGCGCTGTTTAGAGAGGGACGCTCCTTGGGATAATAATATAATGTAGAGCTGCTGTGTTTTCTTGATGTTTGCCGTGCGTATAACGTACTGTGATAAAGCTTGCACCGGACACAAATGATGAAAAACCTCCTCCGCGTCATTGTCATGAGGCGAAAAAAAAGGAAAAAAACCCTGGAGGGAAAACACCCTCACCAAACTTTCTGTGTGAAGGAGGGATTTGGCTGTAACGTGATTGCGCTCCCATCTCCTCTAATGGATAGGCAGGACGGCGATACTGACAGCGCACATAAGTCGCTCACTCTCTTGGCTGACATTAGAGCAAGTAGAAGCAACAGTGGTGACAGCATCTTGAGAAACGCTTGTGCCAGGGTCTCGAAAGGAGGCTTCCCCAAAGCTTGGAGCACCAGGGCTAGGTCCCTTTGAGGGGTGAGAGTGCACATCCGGGTTCTATCGCCTGACCCACTTCAGGAAACGCTTCACCAGGGGGTGCGCCAAAACGGTCCTCTCGCCATAGCCTTTGTGGCAGGATGAGATGGCTGCCGCGTAGGCTTTGCCTGTGGATGGAGCCAAAGCATTATTCACTAGTGTTTGGAAATAAGTCAACACGAGAGGCAGGGGGCACGACGTGGGATCAACACTCGTTGTCGTGCACCAGTGCTGGAATGCAGACCAGCGCCCTGCGTAACAGGCTGTAGTGGAGTGGCTCACGCGCCCTGGATGGTGCGCACCACAGTGGGGGTAGCCCTGGTCGCTGTAAGCATTCCCACTCAGCAACCAGCCCCGCAGTTGATGGGTTATCACTGAGGGGTGAAATATCTCGCCGTTCAGCTGTTATAGCGCGTCCTTGAGCCACAAGAGTTGCCAGGGCGGAGCCGCCAACAGCTGAATGAGGATCGGGAACCAGGATGCGCTTGTGCGTTCCGGCGCCACCAGAATGATTGTCAGATTTATGAATGCCGCCGTCGTGATGTTGTCTGTCCACACAACGTCATGTCTCTGTGCCACCACTGGTGAAGTGTTGACACTTTCAGCACCGTGGACAGCTCCAAGCAGTTTATGTGGGGAAGAAGGGAAAGAGGCCACCCTCCACCCACCACCTGTGACTTGCACATTCCTACCCAGCCAGTAATTGACGTGTCTTTGTTCACCGTCACGTATGACGTCACTCTGCCCAGGGGAACCCCGGTTGACAGGGTCCGTGGGTTTTGCCAGTATGTCAGGTCTGACTGAAGGGAATGGGGGATAGTCAGTATACGTCACCTGCGGCGAATGGGATTGAGGTGTTGGCGATGAAACCACCTCTGGGTTTTCCTCATGTAGAGGACACCCAGGGGGACCACCACGTGTCCCGCGGACATCATGCCCAGGAGACGCATCACAGACAGCGGTGCCACTGTGGCATGCGGCATAATGCGGGACAACAGAGAGGTCAGTGTGTCTCGCCTTGGCGCAGATGGCCTGGCTCTCATGACAATCGAGTTTATGTCCACGTCCAGATAAACTATTGTTTGCGTGGGAACTAGAGAGCTTTTTTTGTCCAGTTTATGGCCTGACAATCAGCATGTGGAATGGGCGCCCTGTGATGTACCAGTTGACTTGTGAGAGGTTGAGGATGGGGCGCAGCCTGCCTGTCTTCTTCGGTGTGAGAAAATAGTGGGAGTAAAATCCCTTGTTTTCCTCCCCTGGAGGGACATGGGAAATAGCACTGTTCTTCAAAAGCTCCTCTAGCTCTTACGTCATGGCGTCTGACTCAGTTTGAGATGACACGGTTTTCTCCAACACACCTGTAAAGCGAGGCGGGAGATAAATTGGAGTGTGTAGCCCTGTGTTATGAGCTTTGACATCCATGAGCCCATGTGTCAGCCTCAGTCATGCTGAGCTCTATTGTGAGATCAGCCAAGCGCATGTCTGTGTGGAGCCAGATGTTTCTCTGGGCCACAGTCTGCCACACCATGACTCTGGACAACGCCACTGTGGACGCCGTGGTCAGGGTGACGATGGCAGTCATAGCTTTGCCAATCTCTGAGGCTAGCTCCGGAGGAAGAGCTCCTGGAGGGGTGGCCATGAGACGGGGGAGGCTAGCAAAGCTATATTGTTCTGTGCCGCGAGGCCCTGGACCGCACACTGGTGTGACCGTTCAGTGACATGAGCACATACCTGATCCTGGAGGGAGAGAGGCATTGGCTTCCGGTGCTGGAAAAAAATAGGCTTCTGAAGCAGGATGGACGGCAGACCGAAGGGAAGCCTACCTCCGTGTCGCCTTGAATGCGAGTGAACGGGGCGTAGTGAGAAACGGGAGCCTTCAGTGTCCCGGGCTGGGAGAGAGTTTCCTCCACAAACGGCCAAAGCTCCGTGAAGCACGGCCAGAGTGGAGCCCATGAGGAGGGCAGATCCTGAACATAAACATCCCCGCTCAAGAGGCTGCGAGCATGGGCTGCCATCGGACTCGTGCCCGTCGAAAAAAACTTCCTCCAGCGGGTCCAGGGTGTTGATGGATTCCCGTCTGTCTGCCCAGCTGCCATCCCCTTCCCCGCTAGCCTGACAAACATCAGCCCACCGGTTAAGCTCTTTAGAAGGCAGGCAGGCGCAGGACTGGCAAAAGGCGTCAGGGGTGAGAGCCAGGCCGGCGGGAGTGGCGCCAAGGTATGTCTCACATGGGGGATGGAGGTCTGGCAGGAGAGGGCAGATGCGAGCATCGCTGCTAGCTTGAAAAAAAAAAAAGGAGCAGAGCAACTGCTCCACTCTGTTCATATATAGTATCGGCGGACGGAGTTGAAGCCCGTGCTGGACGCAACGGCGAGAAAGAAAATCTTTGCATGCGCGAAGGGATAAACCCCAATAGCGTAGCCCTTAGAGGGCAAAGCCTATGCAAAATAGAACTGTTTCTTACCTTTACAGACCGGTCTGTGGTCACTCCAGGCTGCAAAGACTTCAGCCACTCTCTGGCAGGTGATGGTTTTACTGCCCTGAAGAACATAGTCTTCTCCACAACTGAACTGCACCACACCGTCGATGCTATACACAAAAAGACACATATAATCATACACAGAGGAAAGACACTGAATTATTGTAAATGCATATACATGTATTTGTGTCTATCAAGGTGTGAATACAAACATGTCATTTAAAGTTTGTGTGTACAAATTGTACCTGAAATCATTGCCATGGCGTTTTCCATTCTCTGGCTCTCCAGGGTCAGGGCAGGAGTTAGACGCCTGTCTCACACCACCTTCATTTACTACACAGAGAGACAGACAAGTGGAGAGCCAGGGGCAGACAGGTAAGAATGAGGCACAGACAAGGCTTACAGCAAAGCTACACTGGGTATATCAAGCAGACTATCCCTTTACAGATCAGTGTCTGTGTCTGTTATTCTATTAGAAGCATTCAGCACAAGACGACTCCTGGAATTTCCAGCTCTACACTTTCAGTTTCAGGTTTTGGAAGCCAGCCTGCCTCATCACTGATTCAATTTAGAGGTAGCAGAAAACAGGTGGTAGGAAAAACATGTTAGACAGACCAGGAAACAGATGGGTTAGACGGTTAGGTGGGACACCACAGCACTCCAGATAGATCTTAATGCTCACAGAAACACAAGAGCTAATCTTGACATTAACACTCCAAACATCACAAAGACAATAGACGGAACTGTACAAATACTGCAACATCACAACAAACATGCATCTCAACTTCCAATATGGCTGTTCACAGCGTATGTACTGTATGTGGATTTTATTTATTTTTTTGTTTAATTTATTTCTTGTTTGGTTATTTAATCTTTTTCTGTAACTCAATCTTGTGCCCCCTTTTTTTCATACATATAAATAACCCCACAGCTACATTTCATTGGCTCTCCCTAAAAGACACTAAAGTACAGAATTTGTAATTTTATTGTATGTTTATTTTCAGAAACTTCAACCAGTCACAGTCCATTCTTTCTACTGAGCATTTAAAAGTTTTAAAACTTTCAAGAAAAATAGCTTGTGGGTTAACTATGAGTAACAGTGTGTGTGTGTGTGTGTGTGTGTGTGTGTGTGTGTGTGTGTGTGTGTGTGTGTGTGTATGTGTGAATAGAGAAAGAAAAGGGAAAAAGCTTCTGCATCTCTCAGGGAAAGCCAAAGAAACATAGCTGTTAGGCAAGTGAAAGAATGCAAAGCACAAACAACTCTATTCCAATTCAAAAGCTTTACATTTTAAAACTTTTCTAATTCAAGACACATTGTACATTACAACTCTTGTTTTCTGTGGTACTGTTTTCTAATATCAAGAGGCATCCATAATGTGCCACACTGCTGTTTCTAGCAGTTTGACTCACAACTAAATTATAAGTAGTAATACAGCATATTAATGAGCTGTAGTCCTTTGATGACCTATTTTTACTCAATTTAAGGCCCCATGTGATGTGGTATCTTGTATTCCTTATTGAGATCACAGTGAGAGTAAAATTATTTGAGTAATCCTTGAGTTCCCCTCATCTCTCATTTACACCAATGAATGTAAAATTAGGCCACTTTGAGGATGTGTACGTCGTTCATCCTTGCCTAATGTCTGGTGTCAGTAGAATATTACTAGAGGGATAGGGACTTTGTGTGCTTATTTACTTCAGCTGCAGTATACAGCAAACAAAATACCCCATGGTGTATTTTGATATTCAAATACATAGACTGATATTCAAATAAGAGGGAAACACAACTTATCATGTACTTTGATTTGGGTTGGAACACAATTCCTATTTTCTGTCATTTGAATGGAGATGGACGATATCCTCATGTCTCATTGTTTTAGTTTTCTATATATTTTCACTTGATAAATTTAAACTCACCTATCTTTTACTGCGTGTTTGGCTACAAATGGCATCTTTGATATTTGAATAAAGATATAAAAATGCAGTGTATGTTATGGCACTAGTTGCAAAACAAGTACAATTTTATCTGCTGTGAACTCAAACTTAATTTAAAAAAATACAGTCTGAGAGACAATATTGCCCATTTCTACTTTCACCCAGCCTATCTGGGCTATTTGACTAACATGCCTGTGCATGTTTAGTTGTTTCGTGTGTGTGTGTGTGTGTGTTTGTTAGAATAGACAGTTTGTTGCTTTGTTGGAGCGGCTAATTTGACCATCTGGACTATTAACACCATAACAGAGGGACTGGTTACAGTATCAGTACTGTGCACACATACAAACACAAACACACACACACACACACACACACACACACACACACACACACACACACACACACACACACACACACACACACACACACACACACACACACACACACACACACACACACACACACACACACACACACACACACACACACACACACACACACACACACACACACACACACACACACACACACACACACACACACACACACACACACACACACACACACACACACACACACACACACACACACAATGTACATGCACATATACAAAAACAAAGAAACATAAGTAAAGCAAAATAAATAGGCACAGACAAACACTAACAAACACACACACGCAAGTGTTGTGCTTCACTGGAGAGCTAAACCAGTCAGAGCAGAGCAAATTAACATCTGAACCAATCACAGCCGGACTAATTAACATACAAATTCACATCGGTAGAATCAAACCTCAACCATGACTCCCCAACCTGTCAGGAAACCTGATGAATCTGGGAAGTGTCTTTGTGTTGTGCTTAGCTCAGTTAATATAGTATTTAAGAGATTCACACATAAATACACAAACACATAGTGGACAAGCACATAAGGAAAACAAGCAAATAAATCAAAAATGTTAAAAAAAACATCACTAGCCAGCATGCAAAACAATTTACGACGTGGACAAGTATGTGAGCATTTTTGTGTTTGGCATGTATAGTTTAAGTCCTTGCATCGGTGCATATGTGTATGTGTTTATACATGTCCTGTAGGTGTGCAAATATGTTCATATGCATGTTCAATATTATGTATGAACCTCTGGGTGTGGATTAAATGTGTGTACTGTGCTACTTGTGATTAAACTATGTGAGAACGAGCGTACATATCAGCATTATAAATACAAGTATAATGTGTCAGGGTTTCTTCTTTTTCTGTGTGTGTGTGTGTGTGTGTGTGTGTGCGTGTGTAATATAGACATTGGGAGAGTAAAAGAGCTATGATTAAGAGACAAAGAAGTGAGAAAGAAATAAAGATGGAATTGGATATGTAACATAGGTCTGTTGATACTGGCAACTGTGGAACTTCTTCAGTTTTGAATGAAATACTTTTCAAGTGACCATTTTTGCATTATGGTGCGTAAAATTACTTATGGACCGTTAGCGCCCTTACACTTGTACTTCAGGCTGTCTTATTACAGAATTAGTTTCCAAAGTCCAAAACATCCAAAGATTTCACGGATTTAGAGAACATTGTTGTTTTCCCAAAAGACGAGCAGTACATTAACAGGGAACTTTTTGTACTCATTAAGGGTAGACCCCTGGATTTTAGTGTATAAAGATTGAGATAATAAATCCACAATAGTGCTTTGATTTGCCATTAACTATGAGAGATATGCAATACCTGAGTTCCTTTTTTATTATTTTATCATTGGCCTCTATTGCAGAGGCATGTTGTTATAAATTCAATAATTGCTTTGATGCCCTCAAATGGCCAATGTTTAAAGGTTTACAAAAATGTGATCAGAAGAGAAGAGAAGAGAGGGATGATGAAATAAAAGAGAAGAGACAGGAGGGGCTGTAAATAATATTACAACAGCTGATTCACATCCCCTGAACAAGCCCAAAGCAAAGCAAGCAAAAAAAAAACATGATTAAATATTTCAAAGCAAGCCATGAAGAAGCATGCATAAACCAAAACACCATGACAAAAATACATACACAAAACATCAAACAACAAAAAGAGCAGTCAAGCAAAATGCAAAAGCATGCTCTTAAAAAGGCTGTGGCATTTTCAACACATTTCTTTGTAAAAAATGTCACATTTTAATAACAGTATCAAATTGTAGCACTTAATTTGTGTGAAGTGATGTTACCACATATTGTCTACAAAGCAACACAATATGTATGTGTTGTCAATAAACAGAGACACACAGTGTTGAAACTAACAAATTAACAGCCTTTTAAGAGACAAAATTAAAAGAACAAAACCAGACCAACAAAAAAAGGAGTCCAAGCCAAACCAAGCCATCACACGTTTGTTCATTAGCCATAATGACATTAAGATGTGAACTCACATATTGAAAACTTGTTGCTGGAGTCTTTGCCAGGGAATAATTTAACGCCCCGCGATTTAAAATCTACTGATCGCTTCACTGCAGAGGAGAACAGATTACAGAAAAGAGAAGAAAAATCAAACAGATTGGATAAAGTGGACAAAAAACGAGACCCACTGGAGGAATTAAAAAAAGATTCTTCTCTCTCACAATGCTGAGAGAGAAGAGTACAGTGAAAAAGAAAGTTACAAAGGCAAAGTAAATTTTAAAATGGTGGAAACAGATAGCGAGAGAGCCAGAGAGAGACAAAAAGAGAGAGACAGAAGCAGAAAGAGAAAGGAAAGTAGGAAAAATGATACCAACAATAGCACCATTCAGGGTTTTTTGTGCATGAGAAGCTTAATCTTTCTCTCTCTCTCTGCCACTCAGACACATACATCAGATGTCGAGGTGTTTGGTTGGAAGCCCTATCATATTCTGAACAAAAGCTCGTAAAGGAAATTGCAGCTTTAATCAAAATGACAATGATGCAGCTCTGCAATCAAAGCATTCAGATAATGGTACGTTAGAAAATAAATGGTTTCTTTAATCAGAGTAAATCAAAGACAAGAGCAGACAAACTGACGGAGGGTTCTTGTGAGCATAAGCTCTGCTTTCTAACATGGGGGACATCATTTCATTGCGGGGTTAGCAGTGATGTGTCTTTATGTTACTACAGCTTATATAGTTGGAAAGATACACTATGGAAGACAAACTGAGTGGTTGAAGGCTGTATTTGAATCCATGCAATAATAATAAAAACAAAACACCCTGGGGTAATCTCAATTTGATTCCCTCCAGATTTGATTTTTTAACTGCTCTGCCCTGTCAAAAATAAATAAATACATTACCAACATAAATAATGAAAACCTGAAGACAAATACATTTTGTCCTTGATGACAGAGTACAGTGACAAATCAGTTCAATGGACGTCTGACAGACGTATTCATAATGACCTGACTAATCCACTTGATGGTGACAAATGGCAGATGAGTTAATGTGCTACAATTATCCTAATGGTATACAGAGGCTACATATATGTACATACATCAATTACATTATATTTGACAGGGTTAAATTACATCATGTGTATTTTATGTCAACAATTATCCTAATGCTGCTACATGTACAGTATGCACATGTATTAGTGGTACTCTACTTACCATGTTGACATTATACCAAATGTTATTAATGTGCTAACAGTTAGTCTAATGTAAAATGGCTGAAAATTAGCTCCTTTTGTGTATTATTGTGTTAATCTACCAGCATGTGTGTGTGTGTGTGTGTGTGTGTGTGTGTGTGTGTGTCTCTCTTTGTGTATACGTGTGAGAAGAGCGAGAGATACCGACTGCCACCCAATAATACTCAATTTGAATGAAACAAGTGCTAACACATCATGTTCTATCACAAACTACAAGGGATCCCTCCTTAATTAAACCACACCTCTTTATCCCTTTTTCTGATATATGATAAAAATACACACTTCAACATACAGTATAGTATAACTTACATGGTTGTCATCTAACCATAGGCAGTGCAACTCAAAATAAAAGCTAAACTTTGTGACTCGATTTATTTCACTTTTCTATTGAGGTTCAGCTAAGAATGTCCCTTTGTGGGAGCTGAGGGGATGGAAAATCATGTTCTTTTACTGCTGTAAATAAAAATCCAGGATTTTGTACTTTAAAAGGGTCACTGTGATACCTTCAGATCACAACTTAATAGAGTTTGGTTTCAAAGCACATTAGCTTTAGGCCTGGATGTATTTTGATGTGGTATAATGTTCACATTTGTAATGATGTCACCTCTAGGCGTATACTCTTTTTCTCTTTGTCGTGGCACACTGTACTGAAAGGTTTATACCTCGTCAAAGACGTCCAGGGTTTGAATCTGACCTGTGACGATTTCCTGCATGTCTTCCCCCTCTCTCTCCCCTTTCTCACTTAACTGTCCTGTCAAAAAAAATTAAAGGCGGAAAAGCCCCAAAAATAATCTTAAAAAAGTTGAAACTCTAAATTAAACTAATCATAAACAAATGTGAATTTCCCTTACACCCCCTTACACCTTAAAATAATTTCTGTCATGAATTCTCCATTAATGATCTGGCTCCAAGCACATCATGTATCACAGCGGTGAAACACAATACACACATAAACGAAAGGCAAAAACACTTTCACAACCTTCACAGCACTCCACCTACACAAATAATTCAATGTATTAATCCTGACACTTGTGGCATAGCTATTCAAAACAAGGGGGAAAAAAAAGCTTGATTTTACACTTACACCGTGTTTTATTCATATTTAACAGTAGAGATTCAGATGTCCCTGTCTTATCCATATGTCTTCAGGTCATTTCACCAACAATTATAAACAACTACGGACAGCTGTATTTAAAAATATAGCTCACAAGAAATAATACATTAATACATTTTCCGTTCCACTGCATTGCAGACAATTTTGGGTGCATTAAGCCTTTAGCCCATCTACAGTGTAGTTGTCATCTAAGTACCTAAAAAAAAAACATAGCACAAATAGTAAATGAGAACATAAATGAGTGAGAAACAAAATGTTACATATTTTGGCTGCCTTTAAATTATACTTGTATTTGACCCCAGTGTCAGAAATTAAGAACATGCATCCTGTTATTTATGACAAAGAGGGGAAGCCCTGATATAGATCAAAGTTTTCAAACCTGATTGTAAAACCTTTTAGGCAGCCACATCGAAAGATCTGGGCCAAAAATGGTTGGAAGTGAAATTAGTTTGTATCTGTGCAAATTCATTCACTGTAAAACCTGTCCTGTGAGTAGTTTAGATTGGATCCATTGGCTGTTTAAGTAAAAAAAAAAATGGTTAAGATTGATGACTAATCAGTCATAAATGAAACCATGTTGCGATAGGTGTTAAATCAGCAACAAATGCTTATGAATTTACAAGCAATAGTTTGACATTTTGGAAAATAGAGTTAGAGAGAGTAATATGAGAAGGAAGTTCAGCATATATAAGCAAAAACCGAGCCAGACTAGCTGTTTCATCAATCTTACAGTCTTTATGCTAAGCTAAGATAACCGGCTGCTGGCAGCAGCTTTACATTTAACAGATACAGTACATGTGAGAGTGGTATTTCCTAAAATGTCAAACCATTAATTTAGATGACATGAAATCTGCTAATGCTAATAAAAATGACTTCTAGAGGACACAGGACCAGAAGGTTTAATTGTGCATTTTGTAATTTACCAAGTGTCACATTTAATATATGTATAAAATATGTTATTCTCCATAACAACTGATTTGTAATGTATGTGTTTAATACATACTGCATGTACCTGGCTGAAATGGTATTTGAACTAGGCAGAAGGTGGTAATAGAAATATTAAACTGTGTAGGCTGCAATGCTCAATATATACCTCAGTCTACCTTAAGTTAATCACAGTGTAATTATATACAATTAGGGAGTGCAATTAGTGGGTGGAAATAGTTGTTAGTGCTTTAGAATCCTCAACATCTGATGAACCATTTTGTAACCACAGACCAACAGTTACCCAATATCACCAGATCGTGTATGTAGTACATTCCCTGCCCTTTTGATATAGCAACAGCAGAAAAATGAGTCAACAATGAAAGCCAGTACTGGTCAAATGCAGGCTCCTAAATAACATAAAAGATGATAAAGGAGTAGTTTATAGATTTATGAGCTCATATGAACCCCCTGAGGCCTACAGTGTCTCTGTACTCAGTTTGACTAATGGTTCTTAAGCTAAACTTGACAAGGAATAAGACTTGGGGATTTATTTACACAAAAACTAAATGGTGTATACTACATGTGCTAAATGCTCTGTTTTGTCTGGGCTGTAATTATTCCGAGCATTTGAAGATGCGTTCACTTGATCACAAGCAGGTTTGAGAGTCATATGAAAGGTACCATGCAGTCGACAATATCTAATATGTCAGCCTCCCTGAGGGGCATACTGTCTCACTGCTCGAGTTGAATAATGTTTCCGTACCAGTGGTTGACGGGTGTTTCTTTTGTACTGACTGACTTATTTTGTTGCCATAGCATTGGCTATTGACTGATAATGCCGTCAGTTGTTCATTAAGAGCCAATCACCGCCCTGCAGACACAGAAACTCATGAATACGTAATGAAGAGAGATGATGGAGGGATGTGATTGGTTGGTTCTGCCGCAGGGAAGAAAACAGATCGTTCTTACCGGCGTAGCAACGCATAGACACAAGACAATCTGGCACGCACACAGATACATACACACACAGCCATACATACGCACACTTAGATGCAAACAAACGCACACAGCTGCACACACAAAGAAGCACACATATTGACAGATTTATCAACTTAAAGTAGAAAAACACACATACAGAAACACACACTTGTAAATGCACAGACATGTATACAGAGCAGGAGACACGCCAGCGGCGACAAAAGTGAGTTCAGACATGTGTTTGTGTACAGGAACACAGACAGAGACATATGTCCAAGGACACAGCTCTCAGCACACATACAGGCATACACACTGAGACAATTCAAAAACACACATATTCACAGCCAGGTGTTGAGGGTGTAGGGTTGGGCATTAGAGCAGAGTACCATGCAGGGATAAGTTTGGACAGAATACTAATCATTAAACATATGTTTGCCTTCACGACATAGCAATTATTATTTTATTTTTTTTCAGGTTATTTTTTTGGGGCATTTTCTGCCTTTATTTTAACAGGAAAGCTGAAGACATGAAAGGCGAGGTCAAAGGGCTGCAGGTTGGATTCGAACCCGGTCCACTGCGTCAAGGAGTAAACCTCTATACATGGGCACCTGGTCTACCAACTGAGCTATACGGTTGCCCAGGCCATAGTAATTATTGCAGCACAAAATGTCTGAGTAAGGAAACAGTATCACAGAATGTATGAGTCCAGTTTGTCAGATCTTCGCAGATCTTCTTTACATCAAATTGAAATTGATTTAGAGGTATACATTTGCATTAAAGAAGAAAGCTGCTACATTGTATCATATTGTTGCTATTTTCTGTGCAGGAGTTATTGTAAAAATAGTCACAGGTAAGGGTCAGGGTCAAGATCCCACTGAAATAAAGGAATGAGAAGACAGGTGTGACATTTTCATTATGCTGATGTTGGAGAAAAAAATTGCTTTCTAAACATTTCAAGTTTTGAATGCTGAAAGAGCCTATTGATTTTGAGGTGATGACTGAAGGTCAGCGAGAGCAATCAGTCCAACACCTCCCCCCATTCTGTCACAGGTATAATTCCATCATGTTTCATCTTCCTGTTCCTTCCTAGTTACATTACAGTTTACACAAACTGGAATAATTTGCAAAACCTAAGATAGACCGTCCCTGTGAGCTCAACACAAAATAGTCTCCTGTGTCATACCATAACAATACAGCCTTATTACTGTAATAAAAAGGCATACAACAGCAATATAATTTATCGCGCCATCCTATTCCGGCTGAGCCTTTTACAGGCTGTGCTGTGGCATCCCTTCTTTTGTTGCTTGTGGTTTGGAGTGAAGGTGCCTCCAACAGCTGCCTCTGGACCACTCGGATAGTTGCTTACTTTTATTGTGACTGACTAACCAGTTATGTGCAACTAAAGAAAAATTGGTCAGAAAAATGAGCAAAACATTACAGGTACGGGCTATTGTTGCCCTTGCAACTGCCCATTTGCCATGATTGGATTAGCTGCCCCTCTGGCGAGTTTAAATAAACTTTCTTTCTTTTTTTGCTGTTGTGGTTTCATTAACACAACAATACGCCCATCATTACTTAAGATAAATCAAATTAAATTCGCTACATCATTCAATCTTGCCTTCAGCAATGCCCTCTGCCCCCAGTCATGTGACTTTGGTTATTTTCTCACACATGGAGCAGCGCAAGCCCTACTGCCTTCACATCAGTTTTTAATGACAAATGTTCTGCTAATAGTAACCAAAAAAATCCACTTGAGCTTTGAATAAAGAGCAGCTTCAGCTTGTAACGTGTGCATCACGTCACGCAGCATTGCCTTATATAAAGGTAAAATGCTATGTGATTAACCAAAGCTAATGACATAGCGTACGTTTCAGCAGCAGGCTAACATAGCTATGTTACGTCCGTTTCATGAGTGTGCATTCTGTAGAGAAGAGAGAGGCTCAGGGATGTGATGCTTGGGCTCTTGAATCATGCTAGCTTATACGTTGTTTACAATCAATATGTTACATGAATTCTCAACCAACAATCAGATATGACGTTAGTGAAAGTTGCCTTACTTTGTTATGAGATGATAAATGAATGTGCCAAGTGGTTAATGTAGTAAGCAAAAAGTACAGCCTAATGTTAGTTTTGTGTGCTCCTTCACAACAAAGATGAATGAAGAAGAGACAGACAGAGCTCAACGAAGCTGCTAAAAGATCTGCAACTTTGCAGAGCTGGATTAACACTGTCAGCAGGACAGCTGTGAGAGAAGCATTGGATAATGTCAAGCAACCATCCTACATTATTCATTTAATGTGAAGAAGGAATTTTATCAGGGGCATTTTCTTTAAATTGGAGTAGGCTAATGACTCAAAAACAAATGTTTAATTAATAATAAATATACAGTCAATTGTGTCTGTATCTCTCTCTCTCTCTCTCTCCATATATATATATATATATATATATATATATATACATATATGTGTCAACTGGCAGCACTAGTGTCAGTGTTCAGTTTGGGTGTTTTTTGGGCTCCTACAAATGTCTGTGCATGCCCCTGACTATAACTTTACTTATGCATTATAGCAGTAATAAGGATCCTCAGATGACCCAGTATATTTCTCTCTGAATCATATCTTTCCACCATTTTTAATTCTGCCCCTCCCTGCCGTTTGCTTCGAATACTAATCAAACTTTCTCCTTTTAAGTCTATTTAACAGATTTAGACATGGAGTGAGGTTCATTTTGTGCTTTTAATCATCGCGTTTTCAGGTAAACTGAGACATCCCTACTTTGAAGCATTGCCAGGATCTCTCCACACTTGTTCTGCCCCCTCCACCACCACTTTTTGTAATGTTAATGTTCATTAATAAGAGCCAGACATTATTTCTCAGTGTTCAGACTAAAATGTGTACAGTTAATGGAAAGACTGGCAACTATTCAATTAATTAGATGGCTAGTTGGCTGAGTGACTCGCTAAGTGGCTGACCGCCAGACCAAATGGCTGACTGGCTGGCTGGCTGACTAAACACTCTGGGCTTTTACCTGACACTGTTAACCAAGCTACTTTCACTAAGTGCAAAAGTAGAACAATTCTGATTGACTTGCCTTTCTGAATGACAATTACAATGTACGTATGTAGGTGGTTTCTAATGTGTCATGGTGTGCACTGTGCACAATAGCGTCCCACTTTGGCCTCCTTTAAGAGCCAGGTAAAGCTATGCCTTAGAGCTCACCAAACGTGTAACCACTGCTAACTTGTGTTTATATTTTTCTACTTATGAATTGTCCTGTTTTTTCTTTTTTTCTTCTTTTCTTTTTGTTTCTTCTTGTTTTTATATACTAAATGTTACTATCTTATGTTTGTTTTATTTACTGTAACTCCAACCTGCCTATTGGACTGCAGATGGAAATTAGCCCTTGGACACAAAAAAAGTGTAAGGGAAGGGACATCTGGCCAAAAAGAGTGATATCCAGCAGAATTTCCGGCAGCATAGGAGCAATTTCGGAAGTGGAATGTCATGGATATAGACTACCTTGGAAGTAATGCTAGGCTACTATAAGCTTATTAAAGACATCTTGTGTTTTTGGAAAAGCGACAACTGACCCTCCAAACTCAGTTAACAATAGTGCCCCATGCACACCACTTGGAGATATCCAAAGCTTGACAGGCATGCCGTGCTTGGTTACGCTTGCTAGGCTACGATTGGATAATCACTGTTTGGGGGATGGGTTACAATCACTATTTTTTTTATCATTCAATTATATTTTTGTATTTAATGCATATATCTCTTGCAGTTGCCTGCATGAACTGTAGTTGACTCAGTAAAAGCATGTGTGACTTATTGATTGACTAGGTGTCCACTGCTCTTCCCCCTAGTTCTTCTTATAAATAATTACATAATGAGAATGCTTTTCTTGAAAGAAATTCAGAAACTGATAAAAGTTGACCTATCTGAAGGGTAAATTCAATGTAGAATTGTGTTCACATATATTCTCCTGTGGCGGTTGACAACTTTTGTTTATTTGGCAACATGAATCACTGTTTCCTTGCTTTGGGGAGAGCTGTTAATGTTTTCATTTATTTTTATTTAACAAGCAAGATGACTGAGAACACATTCCCATTTCCATCTGCAGCCTAAGAGTATTTGCTGGAGGGTGAGACCATACTGTAACCCAGTCACATCTGGAAGCTGGCTTGATCTACCACATTGGATCACTACACATGGCAATGCAAGATCTGGGTTTCTGTGCTTTGCTAAAGGGAACATTAAGCATCACTCAGTCTTTTACCCCAACACATTTCCCAACCTGTCCAAAGGTTGAAATATGCTAACTATAGTTGCTATATAAGCTGCTCTTACGCAAGCTACCAAAAATCAAAATGTATCTGTAGAAATTAAATGAAAAAAATCAAACTTGTGACATAAAGAATCCAATCTAATGTGTTGTTTCAGTGTAAATGCCTTTAGGTCTCAAACGATAATTACAGTAATGAAGCTTTTAGCAAAAGTTCAAGCAGGAAGACAATTATCTGTCTAATTTGATCATCTCTTTAGAGTTCCACCTCAGTTATTATCCAACGACTATACCGGGAACTGATTTCAACAGATGATCATTTCTTCCCATCACCCATTTTGCTTTCTAGGGAGATGTCAGAATCGCTGCTATTTGTAGGGTGTTAACCCCATCTAAATAGGTCTAATTGACGGGTTCAATACAAAAGGCTTTTGAATTATTACAAAAATAGTATCTACATTTATTTCCTGGTTAATATACTGTTGAAACAATTGATAATTAATATATGGTAAAGATATTGTCTGAAGACCGACAAGGACTCCGCATTTTTATATCATGCATTCTTTGTGTAGTTGCAAGATTACTTGGAAAATAAGTATGTATTATTATTATATACGTATTAGTACTGGTTACACACTAATTATATACATGATTTGTAAGTTGTATCATTTTTGCATTTTTTTTTTCAAATTGTATCAAGAAATTCATAAAAAAGGACATTTTCAGTCTACATCAACAACAATTGGATTCATGTCTTGGACACCTGCATGTGGTATTTTAGCCTACAGTCCACTGTACGGATCTACGCCATACAAGCTGAATGTTTTAGTAAGCCAGCGTCCTACCGTAAGACTCCACACTTGCATAGCTTGGGTACAATCCTTAAACAACATGTAGTGAGTATGAGCATGATTAAATTAATTTACAGCACTTCCCAGGGTGACGGACTACATTTGTTCTGATTTCTTTTTCTTAAAGTACTAGAGTAAGACCCTATAGCATGTTCGAAAACACACTCAGTAATCACATATAAGCTTTCTATATGAGGGTGAACTGAAAGTGACTGAAGTGAAAAGCATTCGTTTATAGATATTTGTAATTACAGTAAATATCATCAGGGCTACCTGAGATATTGTAATTCAAATGTGGATTATGTATAAAGCAGTGACTCTCCCTTTACGAACACCACCATGTCCTTGGGAGAGATTTGTGAATTGTAATGGTTAATTCCTAATTTAGGTCTATGGCATGTTTTAAAACCTCACCATTGTGAATCATTTTGAAGCATCAATTAAGAATTCAAATGGACAATTAACTCTGTAAATTCTGTTTAGCCATGCAGAGGAGCTGCCAGCTTTGTATAACTAAATAGACAAACAGGCCTTTCCTGTATCCAAGACAACATTCGCTTTTGTTTCCTCTAAACTGGTCTATAACAGCCGTTTATGACAGCGGGACATTAAAAACTCTCCGTGTTAATACTTAAATATTCAGCCAAACCTCACTGCCAAATGGCTTGTCCCCTTCAACCACCCATCTCTCTCTGGCTATCTATTGTCTTTATTTTTGCCATTTTCTCTATTTGACTCTTGGTTTCATCTCCCTTTCTCTTTCAATCTATTTTCTGGATCTCCTCACTGTTTTACCACCTTTCCTCTCTCTTTTTCTCTGTTGTCATTTGTGATGTTCTTTTTTTCATTCTCATATCTGCGGATGAAAATCATTAGCAGATTATTATCAATTCAGAACTTTATAATTTGGGCAGCAGCTGAAGGAGGAGGGTTTTTTTTTCACACACACACACACAGTCTGTCCAGCTAGCTGGCAGCACCTAGAGCCAAACGTCTCCCTCTGAGATCTTGTAGCAGTGTCTTATGAACTCTACTAACCTTGCCAAAGCAGATTTGTTCATTTAGTCTCTCAGAGACAAATTTGGAATTGTTTTCATACAGTGTTTGCCACTAAACTTAACTAACCCTGCCGGAGGGCTTTGCCATTATAATGTATTCTCCTGGAGACAAGTAGAATTTAGCAGACCAGAACAGCATATGGCTTGCGGGGTAAAATTGTAGTCAAAGTAAAACAAAAATAAAAGGATTATCATTAAGTGGAATGGTTTATAATAAAGTGGAGTTGATGAATGTCTTAAGAATGTTAATTAAAGTGTAAATCTGAAGAGGTAGCGGCATAATAAATGCAGAGGAACAGAGGACAATAGAAACAGAATAAAATACAAAATAATATCATCTTTTAAGGTTAATGAGTCGAGAAAAAAATCCAATGACCACTTTATATTTGTAAGTTTCCTTCTTTGTAAGTGGTTTGCAAGTGGTCCTAAGTTATGGAATAAATATGGGATCTATTAATCAGCAAGTAGTGGCAATTGACAATTTTGCATTCAGAATATTCATCTATCCGGAATGCACACTGACACAAATGACAACCATTTCCCAACTTATAGTGAAGTAATGTTAACATACAGATAGCAAAACTAAATTAACCAAATTAAGGTAATGCATTAATTTTTGTCACTTGTTGGTTTATGTAAATCCATAGGCACTGAAAATAAACTATTTCAGAGAAAAATGGACTGTGTGAGATTATTTTCATGTATTCAAAAGATTTTAGAGCTTTCCTATAACATTAACCTGCAAGATTCGTAAAAATCAACAACAATTTGTTTCTCATTCAGAGTAACTTTTTCAGGCACTCAACCTGTCCTCCTGCTAATGTTTAAGAACCAATAAGGGACTGGAGATGACTGACAGCTGACAGAAGCCAATTAATCACAAGCTTGTTAAAAACTCCACTAATTAATCAACTAACCTATCACACTGAGACCCCCATTAACATGTTGATTAACCTTTTAAACTTATAAAGTTCAATTAAACCAATTAAAAGCAAATCTCAAGGGAAGAGTTTCGGTTGTCATTCAATCAATCAAGAAGAACGCCCGAGAGAGTCAAGAGAGAGGTAGTTAAGAGTAATGAGGAAAAGATGAGAGGATCAGGAAAGAAAGATGAGGAGGAAGAGGAAGGAAAAAAATAAAGGAGAAGAATGAGAGGGAGGAAAGTTGTGTTGAAGAAAGAGGAAGAGGAAAGAAGAATGATATCTTTCTAAAAGGTACTTTTGTACAATTTACGTTATGCTGCCTGCATGTCCACATTAAGTATACTGGTTTGATGTTAAAATTCAAATCTGCAAGTGGATGTTTTTTTTTTTTGGCATGGTGACATAGTTCACAGTGGACACTTCGAAGAGAACCACACAAACATCCTTTCATAGTGGGCATCCTTTAAAAATAAAAACATTTGCAATGGGGTCACATTCAACCTAATAAATTGGGCATACCCTCAAATTAGGAAATTATACAGAGTTAATATAAAATCATGAAATAAACGAATTGCAGTTTCAATTACTTAATTGACCACAGTCCTGCATGTGGCCCATGCGACCAAACATTTACATGTGACTAAACATTTACTGGGTCATAAAGAAACCTGTTTCTCACATCTAAATATTTAATGACAGTAATCTCAATGACACTAAACGCCCTTTAGAAAGGAAAGCAGCTATAATTAAATTGCTGGTTAAAGAGTTGGAACATTTATATAAACAATATTTTTACACTGATTTGGTTCTCATTAAGCTCATGCTCAATGTAAAGATACCAAGGTAAAGGTAACTGTAAAGTTACGTTATT
Source organism: Percina caprodes (assembly GCA_013375575.1). NCBI lineage: Eukaryota > Metazoa > Chordata > Actinopteri > Perciformes > Percidae > Percina > Percina caprodes. The sequence goes on along the minus strand of JABXJD010000021.1, from coordinate 1,499,808 downwards.
GTCACATACACATACTGTACATGTAGCTAAATTCATTCTCTGCATTTAACCCATCCCTCAAGGGAGCAGTGGGCAGCCATTTACAGCGCCCGAGGACCAACTCCAGATCTGAGCCAGTGCTTTGATCAAGGACACTGACTGGAGACCCTAGTACATGTTTTTTGATGGTGGGGGAAACCGGAGCACCCGGAGGAACCCCACGCAAACATGGGCCACCATGTTGCCTAATACTAATTTCTACCTTAATAGTATAAAAGTTTCTGGGATGCTACATTTTCATGTAGGGAAACCACAAAGTGTCTGTCTGAAGAAATATGAATATCAATTCAAAGATATTCAGAAAGGTTTCTCAGTGATGACAGTGAGAGCTGGCAAAAGCCCTACAAAGATGAGCAAATGACCATTACTTTAAAAAAGCACCACGACTGTAAGACTGTGTGTATGAATACCATTGTGTGTGTGTGTGTGTGTGTGTGTGTGTGTGTGTGTGTGTGTGTGTGTGTGTGTGTGTGTGTGTGTGTGTGTGTGTGTGTGTGAAAGAAAGAAAGAGTGACAATAAGTAATAAATAAATATTGGAATTCAAAAGAGAAAAATGCAATAAGAGGAGAGGAAAAATATAAACAATTGCATTACAATATTGTGTCTTTATAAAACATGGCATGTAAACACTAACATAATGTGTCTTTATTACATGAGAGGTGGCAGGTTGGATGGGTGCACACCGTATTTTTCTTGAACGAGTATGCTTGGTATTTTGTGAGTTGCTGTGAACTTAAATGTGCTGTGAAGTAAGCGGCGAGGCACAGTAGGGAGTGTGTCAGTAATAATCAAGTGGCACAGTGCAATGTTGGTGTCAAGCATGAGCATGATTTACACTTGTGCTGCCTGCCTTCTTAGACCAGGTAAATGACACGTGGAGGACGGAACACTGTACTGTTTCCATGACTTTAGCTTAAGCTAGTTTAACTTTACAACAATAAACAAACAAACATTCCCAGTATGTTAATTAAAGTGGATTAGAGGAGCCGATTGGTTGACCATGATTGATGCCAGCCCATAAAACACCTAGGCCTACTGATAGTGTATGTCAATCACACCCTGTTTCCAACTGTACTGCTGGGGAACAACATGCCTCGGCCGTGAAAATATCAAACCCAGCTCCATGCCTGGTGGACATTGTGATGTTGAATGGACTTTACGCACCATTGACTAGTGATTGTTTAAAACTACCAAACAAGAGGTAATCTGAGACTAAAACAAAACATTGGAAAGTATGAAAAACAAGTAAAAAATAAACCCTTTCTGTTCCAGCATGTCTGTGCTGTTGCTCCACACACATTCAGTTCTCATCACTGTGGACGTTGCCAAATTAATTTCCTTAATGTTTTCCACTAGTTAGGGTTTGTGTCAAAGAAATCTAACTGTACGCCTATGAGCAGTTACTCAAGAGAGAAAAAAATAGTAAACTAGACAGAGGGAGATGCCAAAGATGGAGACAGTTAGAGAAACTGTAGTAGAAAAGAGACTAGGATATTGGAGTCAACATAGTAATTAAAGGGCGTTAGAGGCAAGTTGAAGGGGGAAAATGACAGTTGAAAAAGAAAAAAGCAGCAGATGATAAGAAAAGAAAACAAAAAGCAAAAAGAGAAGAAAATGGCAAAGTATCTAAAACAGAACTTTGAAAAGAGCTGTCATTAACACACATAAATACATCTGGGGATACTGTCATAAATTAACACTGTTTATGCATGAGTGGGCAAGTGTGAATATCTAGATGCTTGTCTTGCTTCATGTAATGATCTTACCTTGATAATGTGCGCTGAAACCACGGTAACGGTGGTTGCTATCAGTCATAAAATGCAGTCGGAGCCAGTTCTTGTTGCTAACAATGGGAGAGGGGACATTACTGCCCGACAACCTGAAAGAAAGATAGAAATACAATTTTACACACACACGAGCACGCACAAAAACCTAGCCGTTACCCTTTTTCACGATGCCCTGGAGGTGACATACATGCACTGGGGACAAACATTTTTGCGAGATCCTGACTTTGTTTTGTGAGATATCGAGTTTTATTGGCGAGATCTTGACTTTGATATCTCGCAATTCCAACAAACACTACGGCTAACCTAGCTAGCGTGCTAGCGCGTAGCGTGCTACCTAGTAGCATGACATGATTACATCTCCTTGGATGTCTGATTACATCCAACGTTTATTTTGATAAGCATTACTAATTAATTCATACCAAAGTGAAGTGTTACAATTGACATTGTTGTTGACTGCAGGCTACTTAGTAGCTAACTATTATCAAACTAGTAGCATGATATGATTACATCTCCTTGGTTGTCTAAATACATTCATCTCTTATTTTGATACGCATGTAAGCGATCAGGAACAATAAAAACACAATGTTTAATGACAACACAAACTAGCGCTATTGACATCAAAAGTCAATGACAATGTTCATTATAACACTTCACTTTGGCATATATTAATTATATATATATATACACTGTATATAATTTAGCCTTATTGTTTGTTGGATTTGCAAATATAAATTTATTTTTTGCAAATGAAACTCAATATCTAGCAAAACAAAGTCAAGATCTCGCAAAAGTGTATGTCCCCAGTACATACAGCTTTTTTTCCCTCCATGTCAACTCCAGGGCTCCGTATTTTTTTCAAGAAATCCTAAAATAAAAGTAGAGACCATGCACACACATATACATACAGTATATATATGAGTATATACAAAAAAAATACTAAGATGGAGCACGGAAAACACACACAATTGTGTAGCCATCTTGTAAATTAAAGTTGAATTCTGTAAAACAAGTCAAGTAGCCAAGCTGTATCTCACGGCAACAACAGACAAAAAAAATACGCCTCAGTTTCTTTGTGTGTGTACCTGCTGTCTAGAATTAAGCAAGAACAAAGCCTATTGTGTCTGTATTGACACAGACATACAGTGTCAGGATTTCACTGCCCAATACAACCAGTCTGTTTCTGCAACTCTTCTGGGAGTAACTGGGGATGATATACTGCATGCTAAAGGGTGCCTCAACTGCGCCCAGTGAAGTAGGAAATTGGTATTTCTTATTCTTATTTCTTATCTTGCAAAGATTGACAGATCTTGCCAGCTGGTTAGGTTAGGGATTTGACCCAGCAACTTTGATCCCAAGCTCAATTATCACAGTATTTCTTGAAGGAAGTTGTTGTATTGGACAACATTATAGTGATTCTTATTTATTCTAAATATTTTCCATCACTATAAACCTATATTGTAATTCATACACTGGTATATGCAAATATAACACAGTTTCAACTACAGGACTGTCAGACTGCAATACACTACTTTTAATTATTAGCTTGTTTGCATTGAAGCAAGCTTATGAACTGAGGCTTTGATGGTGCACGGCACTAGTAGTAGATAGGACCCAATTTGCAATTATTTTATCAAGTAGAGAGGATAAGATCCCTTAATTGGCTGAGGAGATGAACAAGGCTCTTGTGGTTCGCAAAGTGAGAGGGTTAGGTCATTGTTGGCAGCCTTAGAGGAGGTGACTGCTATCCAGTTAGAGAATAAAACTTGCTCCTGTACAACTTCAAATATATGCAGCTGAAATACAATCTCTGTTGGCAATAATCCCCCTCTATACATAAGTCATTTGATGTATGGTACTTTCATCTTGTAGCAGCAGCCAACGGGTGCTGTTTCTAGTCCCATTACATTTTCATACATTTTTTTTGTAATATCACTGCTGTTACATTTGAGACACAGGTATGAGAATTAAGTGGACTGCCCTCTCATGTTTACTTCTCTCCTTCTATAAACCCCTGCTGTTAACCTTTGCAGGCCATTAACATCAGCGCACACACGCAAATGCATGCTCACACACATGTGATAGTGAACACACTACTATCCAACACCTGTACCCTTAATAACAGCAGTATAAAGTGGAGTGCAAGAATGCTGAGCAGGTGTTTTAGAAGGTGAGTGCGTGTGTGTGTGTGTGCATGTCTGAGTGAGTGAGTGAGTGAGTGAGTGAGTGAGTGAGTGAGTGAGTGAGTGAGTGATACAGAGGGAGGATCATCTTGTGCCCTAGATCAGTTGGATTCTCTGATATCTATTAGTCACACACACATATGTACACACACACACACACACACTCACACGAAATTGTTTCACGGCTCTAGATTGACACAAACTGCCTGATTAACATACAACGGTGCCAACACAACAAAAAAATAACACAATTGTGAAACTGTGAATGTACTGTAGGTGACCAACATAAATAGAGTAGGAACCTATAACATATGATTGGTTTTGTTGTTGTTGTTTTGATTCTGCATGTCTTGGTCTATTCTCTGGGTACAGCCAGACTACCACATTATAGATATTATATTCAGAAAGACTACTGAAATTGTATTAAAATTGAATGACAAATCAATACTGAATTAGTCTAAGTAGTAAAGTAAATGAGATGGAAGAGGTTCAGATAATAAAGCTGTCAGACAATGATCACTGACATCGGAGTTGATTTATTGACAGACATGTAGAAAACTAAACAAAAACAATAGAAACAAATGAATATATCCAGAACATTATCATGTATTATTGCATGCATAGATCAAGATAGCACTAAGAGATATTTTTTTTTATTACCACTGAATTAACTGACTACGGGTCACTAGTGGCCAAAAACAAGATTCTACTGACACATGACCCCCGAGGATAGATTCACATTTAAAGTAAAGTATGCAGTGTTGGACAAGAGAAGAAATAAATGTAATATCAATTTATTTTTAAATATCAACTGCTGTACTTTACTGTACTTTAGTGATAAATTATTAAATACTTATGCATGTAACTGTAAAGCTAGCTTATGATGCATACTGATAATTTTAACAAGAGGCATAGAAACAAGAATAGTACAGACTCTCAAGGGATCCACAAGTACCCAAAATAGATTAACCTTTTCCAGAGAAAGAACTCTGAACACTAGCCTCGGCTCCGACCAAATACTCTAGCAAAGGCAGGTTATGTCAATCGCTTGGATAACAATGGGCACAGTGTACCAGTCCTTCAGAGAATGTGCATGGTGTCCAAAGCAAACAGGTGTCACTTTAGACAAAACATCTTCTGTTACCTTCTTTCTCCTCTACAAAGCCTGATATAGCCCCTTACTTTCTTTCCTTTCCTCTCTCCTATTCCCTTCCATTATCCAACCTCCCTTCCTCAGCTCCTCTCTGTGTCTCATCATATGTGCACTCTCTCTAGTACGTACTGTACATTTATTCATGTTTACAGCTCTCAATTCACTTCCTGCTATGACATCATTATCCAGAGTGCATCATTAAGGGCAGAGTGTGTGTATGTTCACTCTGTTCCAATATTAAAACACAAATTAAATCATAAATCTATACCGAGAGCCTCTGTGTGTGACGTTAAAATATTAAACTGCATGCTCAAGAAGCACTTAACAACTCCAAGCTGCATGAAAAAGGTAAACATCTCTCATCTTCAGCAGTGGCTGGAAGGTTAGAGAAAGAAGCTGGCAACTTAAAAAATACCAATCATGATCCCCACAGTAGTTAAGAACACCCCGTACATAAATGTACATATAGGATGATGGTACTGAGAACAATAAACTGTGTGCTTGGTAACTACTTAGATGGATAATTGAAGCTTAAAATGACACTTTCAGCAGGAAACCTAATACTTCCAAAAAATATCAGCTTTTGAGGTGCTGAGAAGTTCCAGTAGTTGATTTTCCCAGAGTGGACAATTTGTAATGCATTATTAAATCATTCATCTACGCTGATGGCTTCTGTCTGTGACTGGTAAGTGTTCTCCCAAGATATCTGCTATAAAAGCACTTCAGAGCTGCCCAGAGGTATTATACATCATCTCAGAATGGGCTCCAATAATTTTTTTAATACCTTGGTCTGAGAAGGTGTCCTACTCTGTGACAGTTACAGGTGAAAAATACATTTGGTGAAACTAGGCTTACTACTAAGGGCTACTAATGCTTTAAAACGTCTGAAAGTGGAAATACTGTAAAACAGGATTTTTTTCTGAATGTGTCATGAACCATCAGCAAAGCTTGTGAAATAGTTTGTTTGCATGAAATCACAGACACATTAATCAAGAAACATTATGAAATATTAAAGAAGTTCAAACAAGAGCTCTTAATTGTCACCTGGGTTTACTTTACTGCTGGACTTGACTATAAAGACAGAATTACATTTAACAAAACAAAATGACGGTTATCAGTGTTGAAAAACCAATAATAAATTACACATTACAAGGCTTACTTATTTACTTTCTGTTGACAGTAACTCGTTAAACTACTTTTTATAATACTTTGGTTCTGTTGCTTAAGTGTTGCATCTTACTCATCGTGGGGAACGAGAGGAAATTACTTACTCTGGTGATATGTCCTTCTCGCACAACAATGTTGTATAAAGCACGGTAGATCCCAATGCATAGGAGTCTGTCAGCAATCAACCACCAACAACAGTTGTTCCCAGAAATGTGCAGGAAGGACACATTACAACTATTGTTCTCTAGAAATCAAATTACCAGGCAAATATAGTGAAAATGTATGAAAGTCTCCTGGGTTCCATGTTTACAACAAGTTCAACAAATTAAATAGAAAAAAATAGGTACTGCCATGGAGAGTGCGTGCGTGCGTGCGTGCGTGCGTGCGCGCGTGCGTGCGCGCGTGCGTGCGTGCGTGGAGAGTTGCCAGAGGGAGCAGGAGAACATAATTGATTAAATACACTAGACCAAAAGAGCATCTCTTCCTCTCTCCATCTTTCTGTCTACCATCCTCCCATCCATCCTGTGTGCCTCTCTTCCTCCACGGAAATACAAACCAGCTTTTCTATTGGCAGTATGGGAATGAGAGAGAGGGAGAGAGAGGAAATCAAGAAGCATGGGGCGGCAAAGATCGATGGCGGTATGGTGAGACATGGAGAGATCAAGAGAAGCAGCGACGGGGGAGAGAGACACGGAGGCTGACAGAGACATTACACATTGGTTTGTTTGTTAAGTTGTTAATTATTAATTTTAGCATTTACGCAGACTGTAATCACAAAACACAAGTGCAGTATTACTAGAGAGTGGATTTTAGTGTGGATAATTTACGACTAAAACATCAACAGCATTTAGAATAAAAAGGTTGAACACATGACAGGAACATCATTTCATAATCAAATAAAGTACTGTACACCTTCTCAAGGCTTTGTTTTTGAAATTGTAGCAGTTCACTAGGTTACTTTGATTGTCCATGTTGGGTTTTGAACACTAGGTTTAGTTCATACATAATTAAGTCAGGTTTTGACAGTATGTTTTATCTCAGCTCAAACACAATGGTTCAGTTTACTGTCGTGTCACATATGTTGTGATATACAGTGATGATACACAGAGTGCTATCTGCACCTCTCACATTTAAAAACCTCAAATTACAAATACTTTATTACCTTACTTAAGTAGAAATTTTGGGTATGTATAGTTTACTGGAGTAATAATTTTACAGCAGACTTTTTACTTCATGCTATTATCTGTACTTTCTACTCCTCGTTACTCCTATTTCAGTTTGGCTTGTTTTTTCTCCAGCATGTCATCATTCAAAAAAACACAAAAAAACTATCCAGATAAACCGCACCATCCGGATAGAGTGAATGATTGTGGTTGGATTAGTATAAAGATATAGCATTCCGACACCCTATTGGTTTGTAGACAATCCATCGCACCAGAACATGACACAAATCACGCCACACTCCAGCAAGGAAATAGCAGACGTATGTGGCCTAGTACAAAGATATCCGTGGCAGAGACTCAAGAGAACTCGAGCAAAATGTCCCAGCCAAGCACAAGCGTGGTGGTTGGTAGCCAGGAAGATCAGCCAATCCTTCTACATCCCTGACCATACCTGGAATTTTTTTTTTCGAAATGTTTAGATGAAAAATTCCTTTTGAATGCGATGCTAGCTCTGCAAACTCAAGTACCAGGAGCTAATTGTTTCCAAAACTTGCTGTCAAATAAAAAATAAAAAAAAACATATTATTATTTTTTCCCTTGCATTACTTTTATACTTTAAGTAGTTTTAAAACCAGTACTTTTACACTTTTACTTGAGTAAAAAGCTTTAGTTGATACTTCAACTTCTACAGACGTCTTTTTATACCCTAGTAGCTATACTTCTACCTGAGTAATGAATGTGAATACTTCTGACACCTCTGCCTATTTGACGTTCTAGTTGAGACAAGCTACCTGATGTATTCTGTTTTGTAAGGAGATCCCTCAACTTGTGTTGTTAATAGCATTATGCTGTTGTTGTGAGTCCTGACACATAATGTATTTTAAATGAATAGTGTGAGCAGGTCAAGGGAGGACATTTTGTGTTTGCATGTTTTTAATTGTTTGCGGAGCCTTTTATTTATTTATTTTTATTAATTCTTTTGTATGGGTTTCATTGTTGCTGTTACATGCTTTTATTTTGAAGTGTTTGTTATGTATCCTAACCTTGCCCTACCCCAAGATTTTATTTTTTATTTTACTTTTATTCATCCAGGTAAATCAACCTATCACACTCACACACATTCATTCCTGGAAAGTGCCTAGTACAACCACAGTCTGATTTGCTTGCCACTGGGCAGCTGGGGTTAAGGGCATAACTCAAAGGAACCTCAGTGGTGGTAATGAGGGAGGGACAAGTGCTGCTCTTTCACATCCCCCACCCAGATTTTATCCTGTCGGTCTGGGGATTGAACCTGCAACCTCCCGGTTACAAGCTCACTTTTTTAACCTTTTAGGCCACCGCTGCCTATCAGCACTGATGAGATTCACCTGAAGAAGACTAATTCAAAAGGAGCATGTGGCTAAACAGGGAGAAGGAGCAGGAAGACTACAGCATGCAGAACAGAGAGGCAGCTGAGCTAGCAAGGAGAGAAAAGACGGACATGCAGAAAGACGAGGCAGCAATGACAGAGAACACGGACATGGAGAGCCAACGGTAATAGTAGCCTAAAGCTGGGAAATGCAGAGATTGCGAACGCACAAGGCAGTAGCAGAGATGGTGGAGACGGCAACACTGCCACGACCACATTGCTAGCGGTAGAAAGTGGGAGAGGGTGGAACCTCTCCCACTTTCCGCACGGACCCGGAGAAGAGGAGAGCGAGGCTTACAACAGAGGAAGCTAACAGACTCACAAACTTTTGTCCTAGCGTTGACATTCTCCCACTGATTTGTTTTTATTGTCACAGATTTGTAGCTACACGCATTTGTATGTCTGCAATTGGATATTATAATTACAGTGTTTTTTTAGATTGTTTTATTTATCCTGTTTTAAAGAATAAACATTGTTATTCCTTTTTATCTTTTAGTATCTCATTTATAGTTATATTCTGTGTTGTGTGACTGATGTACGTGTGCTGCTGTAACACCGTAATTTCCCATTTTTCTTGGGATCAATATCTATCTATCTATCTATCTATCTATCTATCTATCTATCTATCTATCTATCTATCTATCTATCTATCTATCTATCTATCTATCTATCTGCTTGAGTTTGCCTCAATTTAAACACCACTGTTTTAACAGTTACAATAGTACCTTTATCTTAAGATTTATGGAACCTACTTTTTGTTGTAAAATGCAATCATAGTCATTAAGGTCTAACGTATCTATGCAATATGGCTCTTAAGTGAGCCAGTGCATTTTTCACTGTGGACTACTAGGGGACTTTAATCTCATAAGACATATTGCAGAGACAAGACAGATTTACAAGTGGAAATGGCAACTTGATACCTGACCACAGAGATATGGTTAAGAGTCTTTACCTGCTATGTAATGTATGGCTGTCCACAAACAAGCATAATCCTGTACATCTGTGGTCATGTGCATCAGAGAGTGCATTAGAGAGAACCTAGCTTGTGTGTGTGGATGTCTGTGTGCTAATAAGACAGTAGGGGAATGCTACTTAATCAGGCAATCTGTCCTAATAGCCTCTCCTAATTATAGAGAAAATGGACACACACACACACACACACACACACGAGTGCAGAATGTAGTCCGCGTGCAGCCATCATCAATCAGTATACAGAGAGTCCTCTCCAAGTTTGCGTCTGTGTGCACGCAATTGTTTAGATACACTGTGTGTATCTGAGCGTGTTGCTTATATGTGTGTATGTGTTCGTGCTTGCGTGAGCAAGCCTGCTGTGTCACTCTCCATCAATCTCAAGTGGGCAGCGAGTAATCAGTGTTCACAACAGGATCCTGCTATGTCTCTCCCACCCCTCCCTTTATCTCATTTAAATTTCTCTCCTCCTCCTTGCTCGCCTCCTCATAGAGCAGCAAGGTGTTTTTAAACTGGCTTATTCACACCTACAGCTAAAGGCTGGCATAAAACACGAGTAGGTGGCTGTGGAACATACTAGGAAAGAAATCACTCTCACGTTGATCATTTATAAATTGAGCAAGTGCTGTCGACATTAACCTTTGAAATAATTCAAATGACAAAACCACTTGTTACGTACACTTCTGTGGCACACTTTCATACTTTGGGTGAGCAACAACATGCAGCGATAGATACATAGTTTGCTTCCAATGTTGTGGAAAAGATTTGGGAAAGGCCCTTTGGTCTATGTTGCGTTTTCTGAGTTTGGTGTCGAAGAACATGACTGACCTGCCCGCTGACCTCAACCCCATCAAACAACTTTTGGATGAAGTGGAACGCCCTTGGCAAGCCAGGCCTCATCACCCAACATCAGTGTCAAACTGTACTAATACTGTAGTGTCTCTATGCAAGCAAATCCCTGCAGCCAGGTTCCAAAATAATGTGGAAAGCCTGCAACTAGAAGAGTATAATAACAGCATGTTGTTGCAGCAAATGAATGCTAATGGTTTTGAAATGAGAAGAATAACGTTCACATATGGGTGTAATTTCCCGGTGTCTGTGTACATGCTGAAAAAGTAACAGTGAGCTTAGTGATGTAAATTAATCTGTGACAGAACTACTTCACTGCTAAATAAATAAAACCTAAACTAAACAACATAGTTTCCAAGCAGAAGCAGCTGAGTTGTGTTTTTATAGAGGATCGTACCCGGTGTAAAACATTTCACACCATATGTTGAGTAATTTATGCTTGTGATTGCAGAGCAAGCAGACTGAGGTTACAAGTCTAGCTACCTTCTTCTACTCTGGAAAACACCAACACTGAGTACTGTATTACATCTAAGAAAGAAATTAAGACTTTGGCTTGTTACAGTACACCCCAGAATGACAAACTGGACTCAATATCAACATTGTTACAAATACAAACTTGTTTTATTGGTACTAATTATCATCAGGGAATAGTGTTTTTCTCCCTTGGCTCAACATGTAAGAAAATGCAGCCCTCCTTTTAATAATGTTTGTGTTCCTTTGACAAAAAAAGGAAGAACTGGGTGATAAAGCCAGTGAAGAATAGAATTCCAAACTATGACTTATTTATATAATTGTGCCCTTTCTCTTCTACCCACAATGTCTCCCTCCTCTCTTCAATTCCCCATACAGTCTCTCTCTTCAGGGTTTACTCTCCATCACTCTCTCTGTTCGCTCCTTTCTTTTAGCTCAGTCACTTCCCAGAAGCCATGGCAATTCTGGGCTGCTTCCTGCCTCTTTCCCATTTGTGTGTGTGTGTGTGTGTGTGTGTGTGTGTGTGTGTGTGTGTGTGTGTGTGTGTGTGTGTGTGTGTGTGTGTGTGTGTGTGTGTAGCCTGCAGGACAGCACAGTAATCAGAGCAGAGACATAGTACGGAAAAGAAAGTGGGAGAGGGACACAGAGAGGGAGCTGGTGTTATTATTATTACATTACATTATACAAAACACACACAACCAAACAAAGACATAAATACGTGCATACACACTCACACATACACACGGCCTGGGTTTAGTAAAGGGAATTACAATGACAACATATTCATGATTGTAGAATTAATTTACAGTGGCCAACTAAATATTGTGCTCCAGTGGTGCTCAAACACTGGCCTGGTCCGTCGTGTTTGGCTTAGCACCACCTTAGACAGGTTAGACTGCTGTGCCCAGCTACAGTGACCTGGAAAACACTGCTCCTGTAGTGGTGATATGTGCTCACGGTAATCATTGTCATCTAAATGAAAATAATATTTTCTTGCCCTTGGAGCCAACAGTAATGCCTAATGATAAAGAAAGTAAGTTGTGATTTTATAAATATGCCTTTCTACTAAGATACTGGAGACAAACAAAAAAGCAAACTCTGCAGACTTCATTCAGTGCATATTTCAGTCTTCGAGACCTTCAACCAAACAATTTAGAGTAAGGAAGTAGTCAAAAGAAGAAATGTGTTTTGGAATCTCAGAGAGCCATTGGCAATAGTTTGGATCACAGTTTAAAAACACAAAAATACGAAGATCAAATGCATATAAGATAATCGATTAGCTCTGTCAAGGTGCTCAATAAAAAATGTGCAAAAGTTGAAGATGCCTCAAAGCACTTGAGTGGAAGTGACCTATTTTTGTTTTTTTATCCTGAGAGAATGTGTATAACGTGACTTTGTTTGCCTAAACACAATAATCTAATTATCATACACTAATCTAATTAAAAACCTTACTTTGCTTCTAAGAGTAATTTGATTAAGCTGTTTACATGCATAGCAGAGGAGAATTTATCTTAATATAGCAATCTTGATACAATCTTGCATACTGTGTGTTGATTTAATTAATTGTCATGTGCTTTTACCCCTATAGGCAACCAGTAAATTCAGAAACCACCTTCATAAAATGCAAATGCCTGTTTCCTTGGCTGCCTGTTTAGCTGCTTTTTTGCAGTTTTTCCAGATTTGAGACATTTATGACAGCTATCAGAAAGTAGCTCTAAAGAATTGACACTGGTTGCACAGCTTGAAAGAACTCAGATGGACAGGCTTAGTCAAGGTATGGAGTTTACATCTCTGCACAATCTTCATATTAAGCTCCTAATTTCATAGTTCTCCACACATTTTAATCCTGAAGTGAACACGCTATATGATAAATTTAAGAACGGATGGATTACATTGTTTATGCATGGCTTTAATCTAACTACAGTGTTCTCACGATCACCTTTAGCTTCATGTATACAGACTGTCAAAAAAAGTGTATTTGTGGTTGTCTGTCCCATCTGTCCTTCTCTGCCTTTCTCAATCCCTCTCACAGTCTCTGTCTCTTTTCTTTCTACAACCTCTTTCCTCACCCATGAGTTCCCTTGATGGCTTTCTCTTCCTGTGTCTCCCCCTCCATTCCTTTTATGCTTCTTTCCACCTCTCTTCTCCTGTCAACTCTCATCTCCACCCCCCTTGTCCCTAATTCTGAACTTCTGCATTCGTCTCCTCCCTACCTCACCTTCTTACCGCTCATCTCCACTTCGTCTCTCCTGGCTCCCCTTGTCACCCCAATTGTCCTTTCTGCTCCTCTGTTCTACCCATTCCTCTCTTGTCTCCTGTCTCTTTGCCTCCTTTGTCTTCTTCTACATGACCTGAAACTGCCTCCCTAAAACACCATGACACCTCTCTCACTGTCCTCTCATTTTGCCTCTCCTCTATGTTGGCTCCTACAAATAAGAAGGTGGCTTCCCAAAAGATTTTAGTGATTTGACAGCTATCAAAGTTGTGGGTTAATATTGGGCGAATATGCATTAGACATGGGTAGACAATTGACCTGTTGAACAAAATGTTGCCTTGGGCAACCAGAAATTGGATTTATTAACTGATGTCCCCAAAGAAACAGTATGAAGGTCACAAGTATAACCTATAAGTCCCAATGTTGTAAATAGTTCCCCGGAAAATAGTCATCATGAACTTGTTTACAAGCTCTCTGTGAGAGTCGTTAGGCCTGACTGTGTCTGCTAATGGATTCTCTAGAGTCCTCCCTGACTCTGAAATAAGTGGTGGATGTGATTTGCAGCATAACTCCAAGAAAAAAAGAACAAAAAACTTTTTTTCTTTGTGTTATCTACTGTGATGAAGACAGCTACTTATTCTGATGTAACAACGCTGATCTAAGTGCAGTGGCTATATGGCCAAATCAATAAACCTGAATAATAAACCTGTGTTTGTAGTTTTTATATTTTACTTCTTTGTAGTGTCTTTGTAACCTATTAACATACCATACCAGAATGTGGTTCAGGTTCTCAGAGTAACATAACACCAGGCTGGAAAGCAGTATTACACTGCACTCTCTGGTTGGAAGGTTTAAGTCTGTTTCACCTATTTACAGGTACAACTTGTTTGCACTTGTAACAACATCCAACAGTGATGCCATGATGTACTGACACACACTGGAGTACACTTACAGCATACATCACTGAAGAAAAGTGAGGAGTTAAACCATTAAAGGTCAGATACAGTACATATGTTCCAGCTGTTCCACCAATGTCAAATCATGATACTTACAAATGCTGAAAGATACCACTGACCGTCAGCAGAAAAACTGGTTACTACCCTTTTGGTAAGTTTGCGGGCTTGCCATTCATAGCTAAATACTGGCCCTTTAAAGATAACATGCCCTAGGTACAAGCAAGTCTGTGTTCAAAATGAACCACTCATTCATAACTCCATACTCACTATATGGGGAGTTCTATGTAGAGGACTATATAGAGAGTAGTGAGTAATTTCGGACACAGCCATAGTTTTAGCCTTGATGTAGCATGTACTGATCTAAAAGTTTTGAGAGTGTTATATATGCATATACAAAACTTGTATTTATTGTATGGATACATGAGGTTTACTATATCATGAGCAGTGATAAAACTGTTGAAGATGCACTGATCTGTACACCAATTCAGTTCATTGTGGAAGTTCTGCTTACATCATTCTTTCTCATCAAAAAGCTTTGTGTATTCTTGAGGGCTAACAATATCGTGATATGAGACTAGATATCGTCTTAGATTTTGAATAGCATAATATTGTAAGTGTTGTATTTTCTTGGTTTTAGAGGCTGCTATACAGTATGGTGATGTATTGTCTGAACTTATAAGTCTGTTCTAGCTGACAGCAACACAAGACATATTTGAATCACTATACACAATTGGGAATTGGACATTGATTCAGAGGTCTGGAACCAAATTAGCCTGCCTAACAGTTTGTGTGTATTTATAAGCTTGTGTTTCCCTCTATCTTTAGATACATAGTTGAAATAATCTGATATGTGTGTGTTTGTTGTGTGTGTGTGTATGTGAGAAACAGAAAAGGTGTGTGTTTATGTTCAAGGTCACTGCTCCATTTCCTATTCGGGATGGTGCTGCTATCCCAGCATCCTCTCTGCCAGCAGCATTGATTAGCACTCGGCAAGCATAACATCACACACTCGCACACACAAACCCACACACTTAAACTCTCTTTGTCTCTTTCCCACTGCTCAAACAAATTCTTCTGCTTTGAGTAGAGCTAGAACTTGCTTCACTGTTAACATGTCTAATGTCACACACAAACATGTGATTGGTTATGATATTTGTATAGACTAAGAACAGACACAGGCGGAAGAGTAAGAAGCTGAAGACACTGCAGAAAGATGAGTTCATTCTGATTGATGACGTTGGAGAATTTGGGTTTGTATCTCTGGGACTAAGCTGGGTTCATTCCAATTGTACTTAGCTGTTTCTCTCTATTAAATTAAACAATGTCAGCAGGAAGGCCACGCTTGTAAATCACGTAGAAAATTAACTTTTTATTTTTGGTAAAACAAAATAACAAAAACAAACAAAAAGTGTGCCATGCAATTTACGGAATATGTATGTGTGTGTGTGTGTGTGTGTGTAAACAAACATCGCAAACCATATAGGTGCAACAAAAATGTGCTTTTTAGTAATAGGAGGGTCATCCATGCAGGCCTGAGAAGGACATGCAGTTGACTTAGCTGTTCTAATGTGCACATCTGAATTGAAGAATTAATCTAGCTGTTTAATGTATGTAAGCATCTGTGTCATACTGTGGCATCTGGGCAGAATTGGCTGTCTGCTAAACCTACTGTGACTTCAGGCACTTGGCAACATGGCTTCCAGCTCAAACCTGACAAAATTAAATTTCAGTGGCTCTAAAAAAACAAATCCTCGACAAGCAGAAGATTGGTGAATGATGTGATGTTGAGTAGCCAGGTCGACCATTACCATGGAGTTAGTGATGGATTGTCAAGTAGGTTCAGCTAAGAGCACTTAACAGTGTGGTATATTCTGGAATCATGTAGAGAAAGATTTGCAAGATGGGTGAAAAAAAAAAAAGTCAGACAGAAAGAAATGCAGTAAGACAGGTGAGAGAAAAACAGTAAGTGAAAGACAGAGAGGGAGGGCAATCATTCTATTTAAGATGCTCTACTTGGTTTCAAGGGCAACTGATTTTGAAACAACAAAATATAAAACTTCTGTGTGCATGTGTATTAGTGTATGTAGAGTTAGGCTAGGATTACAGGCACTTAGCTCGCAGCAATATACTACTCTCATAGGCGCAAGCACACCTCTCCGCATATTGATTCGACAAAAGTGTCTGTGTGAGATGCAGAGTCTCTGTGAGCGTGCATGTTTGTGAATGTGCATCTTTAAGGAGTAACAGTCTGTGTGTGTCAGTTTGTGTGTGTGAAAATGGATGTAGGCTATGTCTGTGTGCGTGTTGATGTGTGTGAGAATGCTGTTGTCAGCCCTCAGCAACTGATAAACACATAACAAATTGGTCCACACACACATATTAGCAAATCAACCATTAGCTTTCATTTGCTAATTGCCATTGGAAATTAGCATTTTAGCTATTAGCTTCTTTCACAAATTGCCAATGGAAATTAGTATATTAGCACTAAATGTTGTGAGGCAATTGCTAAGGGTGTAGGCAGCATGGCCAAGCTTTTTAGAAACACTATTCTGCAACAAAAAGGGCCATTTGTTAAATCCTGCTGCAGCCAGTTAACCAGCCATTTAAGGTGAACAATACCAAATGTTTTTTTAGAACTCTGTCTGGTAAAAAACAAAACATGCATAAGGCCATCTTTCGTTCATTTGCACACTTTAACATAGACTATTGTGATATTTGTAAAATTGTTAGTTAATCTTAGGACTTCTCAGTGATATGATTAACCAAGTCATCCTCCAACGCATCCCTACGTTGGTAGTTAATCTTCTGAATTTGTAGCTATCGTCCATTTCTTTCTATTTTGGAATTTGGAACTATGTATCATTAAAAAACACATGAATGCACTACACCCGATAAAATCCAATTAAAGACAAAGAGCAAAGTAGCTTATAAAGTGTGCATACAGTAATTGTTTTATAATACAACCAATTATTAATAACAATAATGATGATCCCCAAGATTAAGAAAGATGGAAAACAGAGACAGAAATAGATTTGAACTGGGAACATTCACAGTATATTAATGCATACTGTAGAAATCTGGGAAACATTTCACACACATTTCTATATTACACATTGATTCTACTGGCATGGTTTTCCAGTCAGTCTGGAGCAAGTGTGAGGGACAATAAGCCACTGAATGGGATGGCATCTGATACAACACAGAAAAAAACAAATAACATGACAACATAAAATGCAAATATTTTTGAGACTAGGAATGCACCCCAGGGTCCAAAAACATAGAGAGGAAAAATGGGAGGGAGGGAGACAAAACAACACATGCCGAAACAGACACATACACAGACAGACACAAGAAAAGGGACCAAACTCCTGCGCAAGTTAAATGCAAATATTTTTTTAAACATATTTTTTGGGCACTTGTAGGCCTTTATTTGCACAGGAGAGCTTAAACTCAAAAGAAGAGAGAGAGGGAGAATGACATGCAGCAAAGGGACACAGGTCAGAATTAAACCCACAGCTGCTGCATGCATACAGTAGATTCACAGTAGTGAAAAAAAAGTTACCAGCCACAATAAATTGCTAGGAAACCTAATAAATTATTATTATTGGCCTTAATCACTGCAGAACAAGTTCCAAAGACATTAACGGGTGTTTTTATTGTCTCTTTTTATGTAAACAGAACCTGGCCAATATTTCCAATATGCACGTGCTAGCTCCAGTAGCCCTTGGGAACACATTATTTCCAAGGAAAAGACAACTGACAACATATTACTGCCAGTTTAAACAGAAACAGCTGGGCCTGATTCCCAGTCTGCTAAGTGCTAACAATGGCATTCTATTGGCATTCACATTGGTGCAAGTCTGTATTTAAGATCCCCTCCACAGAATCTCCCTTTTCCGTACCTCTAACATTAAAGATTACATTGGGCTTCACACTTTCTCTCTCAAAATAGCGACTTCTTTGGTTTAGATTTTTGTTATTGGTTTAATTGCTGATATGCTGTTGTAAAGTTGGAATTTAAAGTATTTAGTATGCCACCTGCTCAACTGTTTAAATGTCATTTCAATGTGTTTCATTCTTCCATTATCATCATTATTCTGATGAGAGAGATAAATACAGGTTGTTTATAGAGAAGGGAGATTGAAACAGTATTGTTTACAGAGTGACTTTATGTCAATATCAAGCTTCAGGCGTTTCCATGGGGACAAAGAGGACATACGACTGACGCCAGAGAAAGAGAATAGATGTCACTCATTACATAGCACACCATCACACATCAAATCAATACACATGCACACATAATTACGAATGCCCGTACTTGCATGCAAACAAGCATAAAATACTTAGGATAAGACAATGACACATGTAAAAAGGATGTATTATAGACTTTTTCAAATGGGAAAACAAGCTAAAAATAGGCGATACACTCTTTCCTCATTGCTATCAGACAAGTATGCCTTTTCAGTTTTTTTGTCTGTAGTGTGATGTTGGGCGTCACAAACAACATATCTCACAGAGACCCCCTCTGCATTGACAATTGTTTAAATCATACAAATATCCCGCTGTGTATGTGTTTTGAATGTATTAATTGCAACTATTGACTGATTAAGGCTCCCAGTCAGTCTGTGAGCTTGGTCCGATACGGCTTTTTGCTTCCGGATACCGATCCTGATACCTGAACTTGCGTTACCACCGATACCAGTGTGTCATATATTTTATTATGTTTTAACAGTGGTATACTATTATCCCTGTGTGGATCTGATATGATTTCTATCTTTGTTGTCGATCTGGCTCAGGTTAAACTCTCAAACAATGAATGCCAGAGAAATGTCTTTTATTATCCAGTTTGATAGTCAGTTATAACTGAAAAAGAACATAAATAAACTACTTTAATGTAGATTTTCTTTAGGGCTTTATTACGTGGTATCGGGTCAGTACCAATACAATCCAATACCTTCCCAATACCAGCGTTTTAGGCACAATCGGAGGCGATACCGATACTGGTATTGGTACATACCAACCAAATGATGATCGGTACATTACACACTATGCTGGGCGGGAAATAAAATTAATATGCACTACTGTTTGAGCGCTACTTGCATAGAAATGCACAGAATTTGTGGCTGAGATGAAAAAGAGTCATAGTACCACGCGGGTAAAGGAGCCAAAATTAGGGTGTCCACCTGGGTGTCATGTTTCCATCACTTTGGATCGGAGCTAGAGCTGAAAAATACATGTGACTACAGCAGAGTAATTTATCCAGGCAATAAATGTTGATTGTAACCTTTCCCACAAAAGACAAAAGCCAGATGTTAGTGGTTTTTTTTTTGTGCTGTGGTCATGGGGCTTTGGTCGCAAATCTTTACATTGAACCAAACTACAAATTTATTTTAATTTATTTTCTAATCAATTCCATTTCCTTCTAGAGCTGTAAAAGAGGAAACAGGTGATGATACATGCTTTCTGATATGGAAGTATCCAACTGAACGAAGACAAACTGCGGCCATGAGGGAATGCACCTGGATAGGAAAAAGGATTAGGTAGACTTTGGGATGCAAACAATCCCAAATTAGTACTACAGAGTCTAATTCGCTGTCACATGTTAAACTCACAGGTAGGGTTAGGTACCTTTCGCATCTGAACTAATATCAGTACCGATACCAGTACCAGATATTTGGTTCGGTACCCAACAATACTTTTTTCGGTACTTTCCCTCTGTAATTACAACATTTTTATTTCAGTTGTAAAAATAATTCGAAACCTATTTATCCCATTTACTTAAGATTATGTTATTTATTTAGAATATTTTAAAATTCCTCCCTCTCTCCTCCCAAAACAATCCCTACAACCTATTAAATTGAATAATTATTCAACTTTTATTCTTGTATTTGTATTATACCCTTCACTGTTTTCAAAAACGTAAGGGCAAGTTGGTATAAGTTTTTCTCAAGGCTGTATGTCTGAAAGCTGCTGCTCAATACAAAACTACAACCATATTATGAGCCTAGCTGCTGGACAAGATCCTTGATACTAGAAAAATTGATCACAGTGAGTTAATTCAGCAAGTAAAAAACTACACAGCAATAAATGACATGAGCCAAGACCAGAAGATGCCACCACATTACCCCCAGGCCAACAACCTAACTCAGCAATAAGCAATACATTCTGGTGGTAAATGAATTTCACTTCAGTTTTGAAGTTTTTGTTTTTGCCCCCAAATTCAAAATGAAAGCTTGACACAAATGTTATGAATGGCCTGTTAAAATGATATGTTTTTCAATTTAATTGAAAGATCATAGATGATATCGGGACTAACTGAGGTCATAAATGCAGATATGTATGCCAAACTAAAAATATTTTATAGGACATTCAAGTGTATTTTCAAATGTACTGCCATTTTGGCAAGGACAAAAAAAATGTATTTCAAAGTCAAGACAGCACTGAAGGTGAAATAAAAAGTAAGTAAAATAAAATGAATACAATATAAAATTATTATTATGATTACTATCTTATTGATCTCGCTTTGATGATTAATGGTATTTTACCTTTATTTAATGTATGTTGAGATCATGAAAGGTGAATAACACCACAATTCAGCTATTTTTCAAATAGTGATTAAATATGGCATTTCTGACAAACAAGAAAATGACTTTTCAATGGAATAAGTGCATGCAATGAAATGTGACCAGCAGAGGCCAATCAGTTACCAACAACAGATAAAAGTTGTCAGTTGGTGAGTAGCAGTATTGAATTGCTGTGGTTCTTTTAACATGATTGCAAGTACACATGCACAAATACATTTGCGTGCGCACCCACACACACACACACACACAAACACACACAAACAAACAGGTACACATGAGAGAGCAGGATGGTGTGCACCTGTATAGACACATTATAATTTTCCTGACAGCAGTTGCCTAGCCATTATTACTTCCAAATCATTTACAGTACACGCACGCACACAATAATATCCCTTACCATTATAACATTCAAATAGGTTATAGCAACAGCAATGGTTTGTCAATACCCTAATTTACCAACAATCAATAGGCAACCAGCGCAATAAAATATTGTTATGAGTGAACCATCTATAAACACATGAGAAAATAATACCATGGAGAGCTGTTAAAAGTATACAGTAACTAGCACAGATCAATTAATTAATCTCTAAACGTTGAGGCTTATTTAGACATGAACACACACACACACACACACACACAATTCAATATTTTATTCATTTATTTTTTACATGGCGAAATTGCTTTACTTCAAGAACAAGAGATAAAAACTGTACTTTATATCTGCAATAACGTTTTTACTTTATTACCTGTTCTTACTTCAGGTCTAACTTATTTTTATTACCTGTTCTAACTTTTTATTACTGCACTCCAAGTGTGGTTAAATTGTTCCATAAACTCAGCCTCTCCGTGACTACACTATCTTAGCAGAAATGTCAACTGCATCCTTTCCCTTTTTTTAAAAGTATGGATTTGAACCATAGTCACATATGTCACAACCACCCTAAGTACAGTGGAGTTCTATTGTACCGCTATTATACTGTTTACCACGTTGTTACCTACTGCAGAGTGTGGGCTCTTTGATGCTCTACCACTTTGTTTGGATATGTCAACTTTAACCTACCTGCATTTGTGCCAAGAAATAATGGATAATCACACAAGTTATTTTTAACAGTCAGGCCACCCGGTTTAAACTTTAATATCCAACCCTGAATTCCTTTGTACAGTACACATATTTTTCATTTTTACCATCTGGATAATTGTATGTCTCTTACAACTGGAAGGATGTTCCAAACCCTTCTGCAATTTAACACTAAATAGTGACTCATCCCTCCACTGCAATTCAGAAATGGTTCTAAAAGTGGAAATACTGAATCTAACACAGATAAACAGACAGTTCTGCACATCCACATTATCTTGTTTCTCTGCAACATAATGACAGTGACACACACACACACACACACACACACACACACACACACACACACACACACACACACACACACACACACACAAATTAATGAATGCATTAATTGATAAAGGGACTCACCAAATGGTGGGTGGTTCAGATCCCTCAACTTCCAGGTAGTCATACTTCTCCTCTGTCTGGAAGTCTGTAAAGATGACAGAGATGGTGTCTCCAGGTTCGGCCAATAGGATCCAAGTACAGTCGGCCTGGTTACCATAGTTGCCGGGGTAACCGGGACTGGTCACCACCCCACTGCCGCCCCTCACAGTGCCCCCACATGTGTCCTCAGCTGTCAATCAAATCAGAGTGACAAATAGAAAACCTGGGTTAGGGAGAGGAGGAGGGACTGAGGGGCGGACTTTTTTTTAAATTCAATTTCTTGCTTTTTGGATATATTATTTTGATTATCACAGCTATATAAGATGGGCCAGGTCAATTACCAAATGGATTGATTTAAGATTATAACCAAATTAGCAATTAAGATCAAATTCTCAGTAGACTTGCCATTAATTATCAACATCTCAAGTAGACTACAGGTCAGCCAGCTCAACTTCCCACGTCTCTCCCTCTATAGAGGTGATTTTTATCAGTTACTTTAATTTTACTATATTACAGGTACAATCGTTGCTCTCAACTCCTAATGTTATTTTGCAGCTTGAATGTTATAAATTAATGATTTTCTCATTACACAAACTATCAAGCCATATTAACAAACACTATTGTAAATATTTGGAGCTCTTACATCACACTTCAGATATGAAGTAGATATGAAAAATAGCATATGCATGGTAATATACAAACAGTCCTTATTTTATGGACTAGCAGTTATCTGCCATTAAGCCAGTAGATTTTGTAGGACTATGCTGTTTTATTTCAACCAGTTAGAATTAGCGGTGGGGTTTAGAGATTAGGCTGCAGTTCCTGTCTTACTCAGAGTTGCTGTCCTCTCCTCCAATAACAAGGTAAGTTGTCCTTTTCTCCAATCACAGACCTTTGCTCTCGTCTCCTCCAATCACCACCAAGGAACTTTAGATTCTATTTCCCAATTGGCTGGTTACATGTCAGTTTATCAATTAGTCCTGAATTAGTTTCACAACAAATAGACCAGATGTGATGAGAGGTTTGCCAATTTTTTTCTTTCCGAAATGTTTGATCACATCTAATTGATGGTATTATTCATAATTGATAGTAGTACTGATTACTGTTTAACAGATAAAGACACATGGATTGCGCTGTGCACATGGCATAAATTATACACATAATTTATACAGATACACTCACAGAGAAAAAACATACTACATTGGACCTTTTTGTGTCACTGGGACATGGGTTGTATTTCAAGATATGGAAGAGGGCTGTGCTCGTTTGACTTTCTCAAAACACAGTGTGAATATGTTGTTTTTCTACCCAATTTTTTTAAATCCACCCCTTTAAAAAAAAGGGATGTCAGTATTTATCCAAAGCAAATCAAGCCCAGCCAAGTATTTACTGCCCCAGTGATAAAAGACACAATGTTGAACCTTTTTTTCAGAGAGCGTACAAGTCCAACTGTAAACATGGTATAAATTATACCTGTATAATTTATAGTTATACATTAAAGAGGCAGTACTGTATGTAACACACTCTTACAGCAGAGATGTATTTTCTAACACACCAGTGAGTGCAATTTGGAATGACATGTGATTTATATTACACTGCAACACATCACATGTTGATATCATCAGCATTTAGAGAAGACAGAGAAACACCAGATGTGCGTTGTCCATAAACTGCACTCACTGATAAGCTGAAAGACACATCCTTTACAAGAGTGTAGACAGGTGCTGTCAGGTATACTTGCATACCCTTTAGGCTCACCCAGGCAGTGCTGCCTTGGGAAATGCATGTACAGATGACAGAGACAAGGTATGGACCAGCCAGACTCCACCCACAGCCCACAGGAGGGGTAAAGGAGTGGTCCAAGACTCACATTGAGCAACAGACAATAACCAATAGAAATTAATAAAAAATATTGGAAGAGATATTCGAAATTGGATGGAACAGAGTGTACTCAGTAGAGACAGGAAATACATGGAGGATAATAGGGAAACATAAATAGACAGGCTCAAACACAGACAAACATAACATAACCAAATTAAAATAGGCAAAATGTTGGTACAAACTATATTAGATAGGAAACAAGAAACAGGATGAAACAAAATAAGTGGTTTGAAATGAATTTTAGGATAAAGATAGATTACAGCGCAAAGATAAGAACAAAACACACGTTTCGGTCGTTTGTTTTTGAAGGAATGATACTTGTGTCAAAATGTGTTGACAGAAGCTGGTGACAAGACGTGCACTGAACCAAACTACAGGTGCCAATGTGTATTAAAGTAGCAAAATGCAATATTTATTGATTAATGATTCCTTCATTCAGATAGATTAATTTCAGCCACTGAGTCAGTCCAACAGACAGGCAGACAGGCAGGCAGGCAGGCGGGCAGGCGGGCAGGCAGACACTGACAGACAGACCATTCACTTATTCAGACAGACATTCATTCCACAGCTAGACAGTTAAGGAGATTTGTGTAAATGATCCTACACCCTGAACCAAACCCTGCTGAGACCCCATTACATTTTCAGGAGAGCAATGATGCAGTCTGTGTGTGTGTGCCTGTGCGTGCGTGTGTGTGTGTGTGCGTGTGTGTGTGTGTGTGTGTGTGTGTCTGTCAGAGGTGAGTGAGTGTCCACAGCGTGGGAGTGCTGCTTGCAGGATGACAGCTGTCACAGGTCTATCATGACAACAGGAAGTCCACACTGGAAACGCACCGCACGCAGCTGCACGCACAAGCGCGCACACACACACACACACACACACACACACACACACACACACACACACACACACACACACACACACACACACACACACACACACACACACACACACACACACACACACACACACCTCTTCCAGTCCTCAAGCTTGATGAGCCAGTGAAACTTGACAGACAGGTGGTGAGGCCTCAAGGTGCACTGATGTGCGGGTCTTATAAAAGAAGAGCAATTTAATTTGAAATAAAAAAAGATGACTAAACAAGTGACCAGCGCTCTTATGTGCAGTGGACCTTTGGTGAACTTGAAAAAATCGATTTTTAGATGCATCGCGATTCTCTCTATATATTTTATATATATATATATATATATATATATATATATATATATATATATATATATATATATATATATATATATACAGCATATATATATATCATATATACAGCATATATATATCATATATACAGCGATACAGAAAAATCAAATATCACAATATTCTTGACCAAATACCTAATTGTCGATATTGTATGGTTGACTATTGGTGCTTTAACAAAATGTTATTTACACAATGAGATTTTCATCACCAGAAATGATTTAATGACTTAGTGGAAAGGATAAATAACAGCTGGAACAGTCTGGTACGTTCAGAAAATGACATCACTTTACTGTAATGTAGTCTGTAAAACCAGGACACTTCATCAAACACTTACCATAGTAGGATATCCAAAATCTAAGACAATATCTAGTCTCGTATCGCAATATCGATATATTGGCCAGCCCTAAAATATATATATACACACACACACACACTGTATATATATTTATATGACCAAAAGGAAAAAAGAAAAATTGTATACAGTATATACATGATCATGATTATATACTGTACTTTAAATGTTCTAATAAGACATACATAAAAGAATTAGGCAAAACACAAAAAGGCTGTTCATCTACTTTATCACATTATGTCTGACCACCTCACGTTTCATGTTTCAATTAAGCACCTTTAAACATGACTGAGCCTTTGACATGGAAGACTACTGTGAGAGAAGGTGACTTTCACAATCGTATTTAAGGCAAATGTGTGTGTGCCAAATATTGTATATGTGATCGAGGTGCATCGATAGTCGGTTTAGAATCAAATCGTTGGCCTCTGAATCGGAATCAAACCCAATCGTGAGGTACCCAGAGATTCCCACCCCTAGCTTTCAGTCATGATGTGCTCTGGCTTTGTGTCACTCAAAATCCTTTACTTTGACCTAAAGCATAAAAGAACTTTTTATCATTACTTTTAAAATAAGCCGACCTCAATGCTGATGTTTCTTGAGGAAAACCCAAAAGCTATGTAAGGACTCCATGTGATAATCTTAGGTGACACATGATGCAATTAGTATCCTCTCTAATTCTGTTGTGTGTCATCTAGTAACGGCACGGCTGTGCAGAGACCGCTTCAGGAGCAGCTGCTCTAATAAAAAGTGACATTTGTTGAGCGATCTCAGGGGGAGGGGGAGAAGTCCACATACCTACAGCTAACACTGATTACCTTCTGTTAAATGTGCGTGCATCAGACATGACATGGAACCAGTCAGCTTTCCATGCTGCACCTGCTAATTTTGGATACCGCTTGCTCTTGCTCCATCAATCATGATGGGACATCTGTGTGACATTGTTAAATATTACTGTGTCTACCTCCTCACATCATTTTCTGGTCCTATCCCTTCCCTTTTTTTTTACAAAGTATTACATTAAATGAATATGTCCCTCTTACAATTCAAAGCACGTCATGTGTCAAAGTTTCATTTTGATTTAAACATACTGTGGGCTCTCTTTTACGTATAGTGTATTCAATAAAAGATCTTTTCATTTTGGAATCCTACACTATTTGAACCGAGTTGGAGGATGAAATTTCATTATATGCAAGCTTGATCAGCTATTATAGCAGAAATCTTTAAATCCAATAAGCATTTAAATTAATCTGTGGCTGACAAGTGATGGGCACTGAGGTCACTGAAGACACAAGGCATACATGTAGAATTCTTGAAATTAGGACACAAATTAATGTTATTGTTTTTAAAATAATTACACGATGAGTAGTCTATATCCCTGACGTCCAACGTCACGGATAGTTCAGGTGCCACAGGAAATTACATTGGATGTTTTTCATTTCGGCCGGATGTCCAATACCTTCCCCTTTCTTTGTGTTGGAGTTTTTAACTCAGGGGATTTTTGAGGACTATGGTTGACTGCTCCTCAGATCTCTGCAGGGTAAATCACGACAGCTAGCTAAACTATCTGTCCAATCTGAGTTTTCTGTTGCACAAATAAAACAACTTTTGAACATACACATGTTACTTCCCGAGGCTATTTTGCAGAGGTGCTCAGCGCCGCCAAAGACAATTGTGATTGGTTAAAAGAGATGCCAATACACCAGAGCACGTTTTTCTCCCATCCCGCAATGCTGTGTGGACTCGCCAGACCCTCCTCCGCAGCGCTATGAAGGAAGGTCTGGCAATGTGAGACTACAAGATGAGTGTTAGTAAAGTACAGATATTTGGTAGATAAACCTGTTCAGTCAAGGTTGAACTGATTCTGTGTGCATTGGCTGGATTCAAGACACTGTATTATCCCAAAATCTCCTAGTTAGAACAGCAAATTAAAACTTTAAAGTATTTTGTAACAAAGTCCATATAAACATCAGTCCATGCATCCATCCTTTGTACATACAGTAGGTTTGCATGTATTCTTATTAGCGTTCCTTTTGATGGACTTGAAGCTTGTAGCGGTCTGCACCTCACTGTGGGTGTGTTTTTTTTTTTTTTTTTTTTTTTTTTTTTTTTTTTTTTTTTTTTTTATTTACTTTTTATTGGTTTTCTTTTAACATAAACATACAGTATGTGCCATCTGGGCACGGAACATACAACATAACTTGACAAGGGGAGGATCTGTACGTCAGGTCAAACAGCAGTTACCATCCTCATGTATAAAGAAAATATAAAAATGCTGTTTGAAGATGGGAAAAAAAAAAAAAAAAAAAAAAAAAGGGTTCTTGATTTAGGATTCAGCATGAGGAAAAGGAGGATTTGAGCACCAAATAAAAACAGCAGCAGCTGAACACAAGCACATCCCAAAAACAAAAAAACTTTGACGATTTATATGAAATCAGGTCTCACAGATGACACATAGCTCAACCATTTTGACCAGTTCTCTTCAAAAGTATCAGCTTGGTTCCGTAGTTTGAAAGTAATTCTTTCCATAACATATATATTATAGATTATATCAATCCACTCATTTATTAATGGTTTGTCTTTCTTCAACCATTTTCTGGTCAAAGCCTTTTTGCACCCCACTAACAACACACTCAAAAGGTATTTGTCTCGCTTTGTATAATCAAAACCATCCAGATCACACAGGTACATGACTTTGAAATTTAGAACCATTTTCTTTTTAAAAACAGTCTCCAGAACCTCAAGGACCTCCCTCCAAAATGGGGCCACAGAGGGACAGCTCCAGAAAATATGAAAATGATTTGCCAAAGTATTCCCACAGGACCTCCAGCAGGCCGTCTGATTTGAGTAGTAGGTCTTTTGTGCCGGAGTAAGAAAGAATCGAGTCACATTTTTCCAACTGAATTCCCTCCAAGAGGGGAGCTTGTCATTGACCACTGCTGTTTGCAAGTCCTGTCCCATTCCTCTTGTGAGACCGTAAATCCTCCCTCTGCTTCCCATCTTTCCTTAATGCCCAAGGTATGATCACTTTTAAGGTCTTGAAGAGCTGAGTATAGTTTAGATATTATCTTTTGGAAGGAAACATTCCTGAAGGCCCCTTGGAAGATGTTAAGAATTTCATTCCTCTCTGAAAGAACTTTCTTGGGGAATTTCTTGTTTGCAAAATCCCTGATCTGCAAATATCTAAAATGATCCTGGTTCTGTAGTCCAAATCTTTCTTTCAGGACCTGGAAACTCAAAATTTTATTCTGCTCTAGAAGTGTGCAATATGCAGTAAGCCCGTTGTCCGTCCAGGTTTTGAATCTTGCGTCATAGCTACTTGGTATAAAATCCGGATCATATGCAAACCATTTAAATACTTCAGTTTTTCTTTTCAATTGATATTTTTTAATTATTTCACCCCATGTTGTCAAAGAACCAATTATCCATGGATTGTTGGGGTCCGATAGGCGATCTGTCAATGAAGGATCTCCAACCAAACTAACCACTGGTATTCCTATTCCCATTGTCATTTCTATTTCTTTCCATTTTGATCTATAATTTGGAGTACACCATCCCACTAGTGGCTGAATTTGGGCTGCTCTATAGTAATTTCTCAAACAGGGGAGGGCTAGTCCCCCTTTCTCCTTGGGTAATTGTAAGGTTTTATACTTTATTCTTGGCCTCTTCCCTGCCCATATAAATCTGGAAAGTATTTTATCCCACTCTCTGAAATACAATTCAGTTTTTTTTATTGGTATTGAGTGAAATAGATACAGGAGTCTTGGTAGAATGTTCATTTTAACCGAATCAATACGAGAACTGATGTTAAGATAAGGGATCAAGTTCCATCTATTGATATCCATTTTAATTTCTTTTTTGAGGGGGCCATAGTTAATGTCTTCTAGTTTTGATGTGTCTAAGGGTAGGATAATTCCTAAGTATTTTATAGAGTTCTTGTCCCAGTCTAGATGGTACCTGGAGCGGAGACATTGAGGGGGATCAAAATGAAAACTAAGAACCTGGGTTTTTTTCTTATTTAATTTATATCCTGAGTATGACCCATATTCATCTAAAATAGACATCAGTGCTGGAAGAGATTCTGTTGGGTTTGAAAGGCTAACAAGCACATCGTCTGCGAACAAGGCCAGCTTTTGTTCACCTGCTGCCATACTGATACCTGTGATCTTGTTGTTCTGCCTAATCCATTGTGCCAGTGGCTCAATAAAGATTGCAAATAGAATTGGACTCAGGGGGCAGCCCTGTCTTGTTGATCTCTCTAGCAAAAACGGGTCTGTGAGCTCTCCATTAATTTTTAGCTTTGCTGATGGTTTATCGTAAAGGGCTTTTAAAGTATTGATAATTACTCGATTAAAATTGAATTTCTCCATAACGTTGAATAGAAATTTCCATCTGACTGAGTCAAACGCCTTTTCCGCGTCTAAACTGACCAACATGGCCTGTATTTTATTTTGATTTATATGTCTGATAATTTGTAGAGATCTTCGAATATTATCATGCGTCTGGCGCGCAAGAACAAAACCTGTTTGATCCATATTGATTATTCGGGGTAGAATTTTCTCAAGTCTTTTTGTGATGATTGAAGTAAATAGTTTATAGTCCACGTTAAGCACACTAATTGGTCTGTAATTGGTGCAATCTAATTTGTCCTTACTTCCCTTAGGTATAACTGATATAATGGCTTCTTTCCATGATGCAGGGGTTTCCCCTTTAGTCAGAACCCAGTTGAATGTTTTTAATAAAATAGGTGTCAGAACCTCCTTCAGTTTCTTATACCATTCTGAGCTGAAACCATCTGCGCCTGGGGATTTATTAGCTTTGAGTCTTGAGATAGCTGAGTAAATTTCTTCTTTTGAAAATTGTGAAGTTAATAATTTATTTTCTTCTTCCGTAAGTTTTGGTAGATGTAGGGATTTGAGTAGTGACTCCATTCTTTGGTCTGTATTAACTTGAGGTTGTGAATATAATTTTTCATAATATGTTTTAAAACATTCTTTAATTTCTTGAATGTGGTGGTAAATTACCTTGGTTTTGGGGTCCCTTATCTCGTATATTGCATTGTCTGCCTGTTGTTTCCTTAGTTTGTATGCTAATAGTTTTGAATATTTGTGGCCTCCTTCATAGTACTTTTGTTTTGTGTATAGCAATTTCTTTTGGATCTCTTGAGAGTATAGTTCTTCAATCTGGTTTCTTTTCTTTTTTATTTCTATTTTAACCTTGGGGTCTGCTGATTCTTTATCTACAGATTCAAGGTTTTTGAGTTCAGACTGGAGAGTCTTTATTTTCACTTCTCTTTGTTTTTTAAGAAAAGATGACACTGCGATTACCCTACCCCTCATTACTGCCTTGCAAGCATCCCAGAGTATGGGTGGAGAAACTTCACCGTTATCGTTAAACTCCAAATATTCTTGAATTTCTTTTGCAAACTGTTGTGTCCTGCTGTTGTCAAGTACATTAGGATTTAGTCTCCAGAGTGTAAGTTTCCTTCTATTGGTCATTTTCAGGGACAAATAGAGTGGGCAGTGGTCTGAGATGTCCATAGTTCCAATATGGCAGTCTTGGACTTTGTTACTGTCCGTTCCAAATAATAAAAAATAATCGATTCTAGAATATGTTGAGTGTGGGGATGAATAGAAGGTATAATCTTTGGTTGATGGATTTAAGTGTCTCCAAATATCAATTAGTCCTAATTCTGATAGTAATAGGTTAATTTTCTTTGTTATTTTTTGGGGGCGAGATATTCTTGCCCCGGTTGAATCAAGGTTTGGGTTAAGCGTAGTATTAAAGTCACCAGCACATATTAAAGTCCCCTGTGTTTCAGTTGCAATCCTTTCAATTACTTGGGTATAAAAATGTGATTCTGAGCCAGGCGGGATATATACATTGTACAGGGTAAACAAATTTCCATCGACTTTCCCATGAATCATTAAGAATCTACCTTCCTTGTCTTTAATAGTAGATATATGTTCGTATGTCACCTTTCCGGAAATTAGTATTACTACTCCCCTAGTGTGTTTGGATCTATTTGAGGAGGAGAAGACATATTTAAACCCCTGTCTTTTGAGTTTTTCGTGCTCAGCTTCCATCAGGTGGGTTTCTTGCAGAAATGCAATATCTATGTTTTCTCTTTTAAGCTTAAGAAGGATTTTGCTCTGTTTGACTGGGCTACGAAGCCCATTCACATTTAGAGACACTACTTTCATTTTCCGGAGCCTGTATGTATCAGTATATGTCTAGAATGATATGATGCTATATCCTCAACCAAAGTAGACTCCCCTTGTGGAAAAAAAACATAAGAAAAAAAATAAAAAAATATAAATAAAACCTTCCCCTGTTCTGAACAAGAACAAATATTTACACTCATAACAAAGATAATAAATGTGAGAACTTCCTGTAGTAGAGGAACCTTTGTCCCTCTAAAGCCCCTGTTGGTGGGCGGAGGGGAGAGTCCTTCCTGGATGGTTGGGGCCCTCCTTAGTGGGAAAGTGGCTGACCTGCTGGTGCGTTCCATGTCCACTAATAAGTCCAACAGTACTATTCCGTTCAGTCGGTGGTTTGCCTTAATTTCAATAGATTAAGTTTTGGAGTAAAGAGAGAGGGAGAGTAAAGGGGAACATTTCACCTCGATTGTTTTGCAATCCACTCATATTGTTCTGCTTTTAACTTTGTGGTGATCTCCTAAACTCTTGGAGCTTTTCTTTCACTCGCTTCTCTATTTGTTTTCCTCCGTCGGCTGCTTGTTGCCACGGGAACGCCTTCAGTAACATCTCTTCTAAGTTGGAAGCCGGGTCCTCTCTGACAGCGGGCACCTCCCACCCCCGTGTCCGCAGCTCCCGTGCGGCATGGTGTGCGTCCTCGTAGGTCCGTGGGCCATTGCTCCAGTGGATCCGAATCCTCGTGAATGGGGTTTGGAAACGAATGCCTTTCTCTTTCAGAACTTTTTTAATTCCCCCGTAGGCTCTGCGTTTATCCATCACTTCGTTTGCGTAATCGTGATCAAAGAAAATCGGTTTGTTGTCAAGATGAATTTTCTTTTGCCAAGCCAACTTCAATACCGTTTCCTTGACAACATACTGCTGAAAGTTTATCACAATGGACCGAGGTGTAGCGTCCGGTCCAGGTTTCCGGGCCAAAGCTCTGTGAGCCCGCTGAATCTGCAGGGACATACCGTCGGGAAGAGCCAATTCCGAGGTCAGCAGGTTTTCCATAAACTTAATCACCGAGTCGCCCTCCGAGCCCTCCGGTAGACCGTATACTCGGATGTTGTTTCTTCTGGACCTGCTTTCCAAATCGGTGACTTTTTCTTGCAGCCTGCGTTGCTCCTTCAACAGACACACCAGAGCCTCTTTTGTCACTGCACCGCTTGTTTCCATATCTGAGATACGCTCCTCCGCCTCGGTGATCGCATGGTCATGACCCTGGAGCCTGGTCCCGACTTCACTTAGCTTCTGGTTTAGCTCTTGTCTCAGCGTCGCTAGCTCGTCTTTAAAATCCTTCTTTAAGTCTCCTCTGAGGTCGGAGATAGCTAAATGAACGTCATTTTTGAAGTCACAAATGTTTTTCGAGATATTTGACAGTTCCCGATGCAGCCTGTCTGCAGACTCACCGTCATCTCCGCTAGCTAGCAGATCGCCGTTTTCTTCGTCGGCCAGCTCCGTTTGCTTTTTGTTTAATTTTAATTGTTCAGTTACCCTCCCTCTCCGGATCGTGTCATCTCTTTTTTGTCTCCCCCCACTCATGTTTTGTTCTTAAGAGTTTTAAAGTCAAGGTTTTCGAGTTTTGGGTATTTTCGATAACGACTGAAGCGGAGCAATTGACTATGCGTCCGTCTCGTGCATGGCTTCCCTGTGAGCTCGTGGGTGTGTTTTTAAAGTTAGAAAATTGATATTAATCTTAATTAAAAATAATTTCCTGTGGTGTGAGACTGGTACTTTAAATTCCACTAAAAATAAAAACACCCAACACCACAGTGACAAATACCACCAGTCACTTTGTTCTGATTTGCATTAGGGGCTCTGTAGGAAGGGCCTTGTTTCATTGTAAGTTTTGGTAATTTCTGAGGTAATACACCTGGACAACATATATTACACATACAAGATGTAAACAGCCAGAAGACACAGGTGCATAATGGGTAAATCTACAGATATGTGAGGGTTCTGCTATCTGGCTGCACTGTTCTACTGTGTTCTGTTTTATGCTTTTATTTTAAAAGGCAACCTGGAGAGGCTGAACTCACAACATGATGCTCATGCCCCAGCACACTGACCCACAGGAGGAGGGAAAGTGTGTGTGGAGGAGGGTGCTATATGTTAGTCTGAGTGTGACTTTGTATG
This sequence comes from Percina caprodes, assembly GCA_013375575.1. Classification (NCBI taxonomy): domain Eukaryota; kingdom Metazoa; phylum Chordata; class Actinopteri; order Perciformes; family Percidae; genus Percina; species Percina caprodes. Next base: position 1,465,583 of record JABXJD010000021.1, on the reverse strand, counting down.
TGTCTGAAAGGAAGAGAGAGGGAGAGAGGGAACGAGAGAGGAAGTGTTGACCATGTTGCCTTCATTTCTTATCACATCAGTGAGTTAGTGTTGCTCTTTTTTGCCTTTCCATCTCTCTCTCTCTCTAGCTGTTGTAGCACCACTTCTCTTTGCTTCCCTACTGGTCTCTGCTCGCTCCACCCCTCCTCTTCTTTTCTGCATCAAAATTATTTTTACAGTAAAACAGCACATCTCCTCCTTTATTCTCTTTCTCGTCATCGTCCTCCTCGCTCCCTCTGTTCTCCCATCTATGCTGCTGTTTCTCTTCCTCATCCATCCTTGCCTCTCACCCTCCCACTCTTCTTCCTTGTCAATCCACCTTCCTAACTCTCCCCATCTCACCCTCCCTTGCGCCTTCTCTCTTATGGCCTAGGGTGCTTTGATCACTCGTTATTAGCCCCCTGATCCTGCCTTCCCTCTCTTGCATCCATTTATCCCCTCTTCCCCACTGTGCTGTCATCAATATCGCAGTCATCTGAGGATTCCTTCTTTATCCCTCTCCGTCTCACTGTGTCTTTCTTTAAGATCTTACTCTCTCTGCATTTCACTCTCCGTCTCTCACACTTTCTCTGTTTCTGTTGATTGATTTTATGTTTAATGGCTTTTCTGGCCTCATCTTTTTTTCTATTCTCTTTCCCACTAACAGTTTCTTCCCCCTCTTCGTTTCCTTCTGTCCCATAACTCCATTCCTGTCCTGCATTACTTTGATAGGCAGATCACTATCAGATCCGTACACACACACACACACACACACACTTCAATCACAGAAGACCCAGTGTGCTGTCAACCTCTAAGGATTATGGGCCATCTACATCATCCTCTCCTCTCCTCTCTCTTCAGGCTGTATCCATCCATCCCTCCTGCTCGCTTATCTACATCCACCCACCCATCCATCAACCTCTTGCCCCATATGCTGTAAAGCAGAATATATATAGCTAGCCCTCCTTCTCCCTCATCACTCCTTCCATACCTTTAATACTTCAGTTCCCCTGCCATGAATTAATGAATTAATAGACAGGAGGAAGACTGTTAAACATGTGTACACAAATTATCCAGCATACTTTTTTTAAATAAATTTCTTCCTGGTCTGATGACTACTGGGCAATCATCAAACTTCCTCCGCAGCTGAACTATGTGCCGTGCTGCACAGAGGATGCTCTGGAGCTCTCTGTTTTAGCTACAGAGTGAAGCATCTCACTTCTGTTCCCTCTTTGTTGGGAGTTGCACATGTGCAGTAGCTAGGTAAGCACTGCTAGCTAGTCAGTTGCAGAGTATGAGGGCTTGCCACGCTAGCAGCTAGGTGAGCATTATAACGCGTGTTACAAAGTGATGCACGTTTGTCACGGAAGTAAAGGCTGAACTACAATAGAGTTGTTTGGAGAAGTTTGTGAACAGTGTTTTCTGTTGGAGATGCTATGTCCCTTTGGGGTGGATTTTGGTTTTTTTCACTTTTTGAACCTATTACATGAACCTAAAAGATATATAGGCTAACACAACAAAGGAAAGAGAAAAATCCAAAAAGCATAATATGAGCACTTTAAGAAACACTTCTGGATCCATGAGAATAGGATCTTAAAAACATCCATTTCCATCAGATCTGTAAAACTAGTAGGCATTAGCAGCATTGTGAACAGAATGCAATGAAGCTTTTGGATGCAATCCAGCAACAATGTGCATACAAGTGATGCAAAGAAAAAAAAGGGTTAGGCAGAAATGTGATTGTGACTAATACAATCTTATTTTAAGGATCAAGTTTTCAGAGAAATTACACTGAAATGCTACATACACAACCTATATTTGTAAATGGAAATTGTGTGTCCACAGCCTGTTTAATGTGCCCTCCCTTTGGAGCACAAAGTCTTTGAAATTAGAAAAAAAGATGTTTTCTAAGACACACATAAGGCTTTTCTTATCTGACGCCCTTTCGACAGGACAACATAATTTATATATATAGGTAAACCTATATATATATATATATATATATATATATATATATATATATATATATATATATATATATATATATATATATATATATATATATATATAGGTTTACTACTCGACACAGCAGCCTACAAATTCGACTCCAAACTGTGGCCCTTTGCTGCAGGTCATTCGCCTCTCTCTCTTCCCTTTCATGAATTCATCTTTCCTGTGGAATTAAAGGCCTAAAATGCCCCAAAAAATCTTTAAAAAAAAATTATAATAATAAATTACACATTAATAAAACACATTAAGAATGACCATGGTAATGCTTAAAAAAAAAACTTTACTGTCTTTAGGAAATACAAAAGTGTCAAGGGCCAAGGTCTTGTTGAACCAAATAAACCACCCCAACTTCCTCCCTCTGCAGACTTTGTGACTCTAACTATTTAACAATATTTCCTCTTTTGCACTCGATGGACAAGAGTAACAATTTCTATGGCCTCTGAAGGGTTTTGTTGCTTTAACATAAATGTTTAGTTTTGGGATATTTGCTGAAAAGATGATGATGCTGTGGTTTTTCTCTGGGGGGGAGGAATGTATGTTGTTCTGTTCTAAATCTGATCTCCTTCCCAACATTACCTTTGTTTAGAAGAAGTGCCATGCAATGTATAGTCACTACTGATGTTCTGGCTTTCACGGTATAATGGACTGTTTTAGTCATATGGAATTAGTCCGCTCATTTGCCCAATTTGACTGATATGTTTGTATTTCTTTTGGTTAACAAGATGTAGGACCACCATCTGCACTGTGATTACAGGATCTTGGACTGTTCTTTGAGGGCAGCCTGCAGTTCACTGAAGCGCAAATGACAGAAATCTACCATAACAATTTCCAGGAAAGACGTCTGACTTAATCTAGTTGTTTAGTAAATTATTCTTGAGTTAATTTAGCAGTGTGTATGGAAAATTATGCATTTAGAGAACAGTGTTTGCACCATCTGGTCTTGTAAAACGCCTCATATTCCTTGGCTGCTACTCGACCATGAAGCAGACATGTCGGTTAAAGGCATCCCTCTTGTTGCCAAATTTAACCCAATCTGGATACAGAATAAATTATGATATGTGATATTCACAAATTTGGGTTTTAATCTCTTCACGCCTAGAATGTGACAATGTATTATTGCATTCCTATCATAAATACCAGCTTTTTGTTGGTCAGAATGGATAGAATGGATTTGTTTAGATGGTCACTGAGATGTTGATTCAATTCAGTTGTTGCTTTTACAACTAGCACTGCCAGGGGGTACTATAACCGTCGAATCCGATGCCCAAGAGCATCTGTATCCTTTTGTTATCGCTAAAAACCGCCACACACTATATACAGCCAGAAGAGCTTGAACCCACACAAAAGAGGTGTATACTTAACAGTGTACAGTAACGAGCTATTTTAGCTTCCACCCAATGCAGTAATACGCCAGTCATTGTCATCCAATTTAGTTCAGTCAACACAACATTTCTAAGGTATCTATGAGCAACTGCAAATAAATCAGTTTAAAAAAAACAACACTATTTTGGTTCTATCTGCTGCTGTTCTGAGTTGTAAGCAGTGCAAAAGTTGCAGTGTAAATCCTAAAAGGCATGAAACAAATGCTGAAACATTGTAATACATTTTTGCATTTTTATTTTGGCGAGTGAACTTTCCATCTGATCGCACACATCCTATTTATAGTTTGGCACACACCAACCTATAAAATAATTCAATTTAGAAATGTTAGTGTTTTGTTCAAATGAGTTGCATAAAAACATTCCTGGTATTATGATAGCATATAGCGCACACAAAGGACTCCCATGTTGGGACATAGTCATGTAGTCAGACAGAAATTCGCTTTCATTACTGATATTTTACAAATATGAAAGGATGAAGACTGTAGACCTACATACCTTAGTGAGATTATAAGTGATTATTAGTGCATGCAAGTGAATACTGGCATTCAAATGAGTTTCTATGTTTTATTCATCGTACAGCCATCCTTTAAATGCTTCAACCTGGCTGCAGAGGAGAGGCCGAGCAGAGTAGAGTTTTCTTTATGTTATTCTAGCATTACAATAATATAGGAATGTGCAGAATAGGTATTTAGCAAAAATCAGGGCAGGAGGAAAACAAAGCATTAACAATAACTCGCGTTACTGAGATTGTAACGGGTATAATATTGACAATATTGTATTAGTAATACGTTATATTACTGCTTTACAGCAAAAAGGAACACACTACTGTAACTGATTATGACTCATCTGTGTAACTGCCCTTGTAACTGGGTTTTCCTTTGTATGTATCGCTCCCATCAGTTTTCTTCCCTCGCTAACATATTATTCCACCAATCCTTTAAACCTTGTTAGACACATATTGGTTGCCCTCTTCTGCTTGCCAGCATAACATTTTAGACAGTCATAGCGTTCACACACACACGCGCACGCACACACACACACACACACACACACACACACACACACACACACACACACACACAGTATTCATGCTGACCTTCAGCTCCTCCCACCATCTGTCCACAAATCAAAGAACAGATGCTGCCTGCCACTCAACTAACAGCCCAACATTTAGACCAATTAGGGCAGAAGAGTCATTTAATGGTAGATCACTAGAAGGAGACATGAAGAGAGAAGGCAGTGATTGATAGAAATATCGCTAGCATGTTTATTTTTCTCACATTAGCCTTATGACCCTGACAGATATAGTGAGACATTTTTTGATTGTCGTTACACTGTGAGTCTTCTCTTCCCATTATTGATACCAACTGACCCCAACTACTGACCCCCCTTCACTTATGTTAGAAGGTGACATAATATATAATACCTTGGTTATTGCAGAATAGTTCCAGCTATAACAACGGTAATACTGGTAAGGTGATACTCTCTTTATTACGGCAACCCTGTTTCTGGTCTGCTCAGGGACACTTTAGCAACACAGATCCTGTGGCTTTAGAATGGAAGCTCCATATACTGTACCACTCTCTTGTACCAACAGAAAGAAAGTTTGAATTATTTTTAAACATCCAATTAGAGAGAGGGCGCAGAAAGAAGTAAGACGTGTTAAACTAAATGACAAATCAAAAGGAAATGCAACAGAATGGAAACAAAGACTCTCTGTCTCTCTCGTTGTCTGACTCCAGAGCAGTATTGATAAGTGAGTCTAGTGTCCCTGTTTTCTCATTTGGTCATTAAACAGGGTTTCTAAATTATCAACCACAACAAACTCTTAAAGTTGTGATTTATTGTATTAGCTCTCATTTGTTCTCCCTTCCTGTCCTCCTCTCTTTTATCATCACAGAGTGGGTGTGTCTGAATCTGTGTCTGTTTGTGTCTGTGTGTGTTCACCTGTGACGGTCCCTGATTTTGTGTATGTGTCTGCCAATTTTAATGTGCTTTTATTCTTGTATGTGGAAAAGACAATGTGACACAGAGAGCCTGGGTGTTGGTGAGACTTAAATGTCATTTGTGACATCTTAAACAAATAGCTGCATACTGAAAGTTTAACGCATCGCAACCCTGACAAAAAACATTCCAGTCTCTTTTGCCCTTCTTTCCTTCTCAGTCCTTCCCTCTCCTATGTGACAAGACCTATTCCCCAGTTTATTAGTTACACCTAGCTAAAACTAGAGACATGTTCCTATTATTTGGTCAACCTTACTGATATAAATGGGTCGGACAAAATATTAGAAACACCTGTCATAATAACACAACACAATGATTAATGATCCTGACGACTGCAGAGGGTGATAATGCAATTGTTTACTCCAGTCAGAGACACTTGTCATAACTTGACCAACTAACCCCCCCCCCCAACACTTAATGGTACAGAATCAAACATAGTTGAAAACATACATGGACATTTGAGCTTAGCAAGACAACAATACCAAAGCTTTAATCACATAAGGCGGGGTTTAAGGAATATCAGTCGATGGCGATCGTCTACCGATGATATTCGTTCGTTCTTTCAGAGAATGAAATAGGTTATGTATACATAATGTTGCCTGCCAATACATATTGTCAATCTTTCCCATGTCTTAATTTTTGAATACACAATGTTGTTAGAAGAATAATGCAATCAATAAATAATGTTGTACAATAAATAGAAGGCTTTCATAAGGACCCAGTGATTGGTGATCGATCAGCCCCAGAAAACCTGATTGGAGCAACCTTATTTCAAAGTATTTAAAAAATTGGCTCTGCAATCAGGGTGGGAAATTAACTTTTTTGCCCACCAGCCACAGTGGCTGGTAGATGACCAATTTTACTAGCCAATTATATTTTTTACCAGCCACTTTTTCCAGAATTCAAATCTATAAAAGAAAGTGCACTAGCATATTTTGAATTGGTTCAGTACATTATTTTGTATTATTAACACATATTTTATTAATATAAGCAAATAAAAAGTAATGTGAAACAGAAAAAAATTAAAGCCTTTATTGCCACACTCTGCTCTTGGGGTCCCGTCTTTGCCAGCTGTATGGCAGTGCACTTGAGATGAGACTTGAATGACTCGTGGTCTTTTATTGCGTCTAATTTAAGATTAGTTGTTCCTCTGACAAACAAACTGTTTGCATTTTCTGAAGAGGAGTAGGTTCGACAGTAAGTACAGTGCACGGACTTGTCGTCTGTAAGGTAGGCTATAGGTTTGTGCCAATGGACGATATCATATCATCGTCCATTGTGATGGTTGACTGGCATCACGATGGAGAGTCACCATTGTAGTGATAGTCTCTCTCCCTGTCAGTAAAGTAGCTCGCTCTACCTGGCCTCGTAACGTATCAGCATGCGTGTGGTAAGGTCATGCTCTGCGCCTCAGCTTGGACACAGTGGTCTTGAGCGAGAAAGAAAAGGCGTTAACATGGAACATTATCACACTTTCCTTTATCCCCTCATTGGTCTAACTTTGTGGATACTACTGTGTGCGTGCATCAATAAGTAAGTCTGATGACGATGTTATGTAGGATTTATGAATGTACGTTTAGCAACAGTAGGCTAATTTACGAGGGTGCTATTTTATGTGTGAGCTAATACTGCCCATCTGTTCATGTGCGCTGCAAGAGTTATGGTTCTGTGAATTGAATGTGTTATTCAGTGCAAATATAAGTGAGAATGTAGTTTAATCTTAGTAATGACGGTATATTAGGTTATTACTGTCACTCTGTTAAAGGCAAACATTCAAAGATCACAGAGATTTGATTGAGTCTAGACTTTATGGCACAGCAGGTCAGGTTGAAATGTACTGCCCCTACCGGCGGCAGAATGTAACACTGTCTATTTACAGAGGGCATTTAAATGTATGTCTGATCAACTGCCAACCCTAGTAGGCTAATCATTCCCTCGTTTTCCCTTTGCCACAATGCGCTACTTGTTCAAAAAGTACCTTTTCTTTTTCTTTACCCTCAATAGTTGCTACTGCTGAATCCGCGGCAGGCCTCCTAACACCAGGGATATGTTTTTATGTATTTATATTCATATATTTTTTAAACTGATGTCACGGACTAGCGCTGAAAACCCCTCCAGCCGCCACTGTGACTGGTATACAAGGCAAAGTACCCACCATTGGCTGGTGGAGGGTGCTACTTTCCCACCCTGGTCTAAATAATAAAGGTATGTAAGACAATTGTTGTAGCAGAGAGATGTACAAAAAGAGAGATTAATTGTGAACAAAAGGAAATAAAGATGACAATGGGAAAAGTGATGTGTCAGTTAAAAAAGAGAATTACTAGATTACTGTCACCAAGTATCACCAATAATAAGGGACTGTCACAAAAGAATGATAACAAAATGTCTCTAGTAATGAGAGTCTCTCAAAAATGCTTTTGAGACAAAAATGAAATTGGCCACTTCCAAATTGTTTCTGTCAGACCATCTAAGATCTGTACAGGCAAATGCAATATGTCACGAGTGATCAACCACAACTACAAAGTCAGATGCTAGTCTATATGTAGACATAAGATCAATATCAGTAGAAACAAGTCAGCAAGCTAATCACATGTACAAACCACCACCAAACTACATCACTCCTTATTTTTCACTTTCTGTAATCATTACTTGGACATGTTAATGCAAATCAATACAGGAAGTAACATGTTACGCTGCAAGAGACAGCACAATAGTGTCTATAGTTATATCTAGTCTTGTCTTCAACACTGGTACACTTGCTTGATGTATTTTCTTAAAAATGTCGACAAACATACTACAGCAATAACCAAGACATCAACAATAGCATTTAAAAAAAATTCATAGACTGTAGACTATTAATCTGTATATCTGACAAACACATCTTTCTGACCGCTATTTGAGAAAATGTTATGCAAGAAAGAAAAATTATATAAAACAAAGCAGGCAGAGGAGAAACAGAAGGAGAAGGGACACAAACTGATCAGAAGAGATCAAGAAAGACTGAGATAGAAAGAAGAGACAAGGAACAGAGAGAGGAGGGGAAAGTGCAGCATCTATTATGACTTTGAGACTCTAATTCAATTAGTGTTTCATTGGTGAAAATCGAAAGTAACAGAATAAGACCGACAGCAGAGCAAAGAGATGTTTGTGATGCTCCTGTGATTAATCTGTCTCTGTTTTTATCTGTATCTGTTTTTTTGTTGCTTTTTAAAGCAATATTATGAATCTTCTTTTGAAGAGCATCATTAATACAATTCAATCTGACCTGTGAGAAAGAGAGTGTAAATAACAGACACACATAAAATGGTATCTGGGTATTTTTCTAATGTCCATTTTGTAATTTGAATATTCAAAAGAATGAAATGCCTTGCTGTTCAGTACATGTACTAGGCCTACAGTATGTGAGTGTTCCTTAAACCACATTGGCAATGACGTCAATAAAGTAATTTTGAAAACGAGAGGCACACATAAAGAGAGACATTCAAGAACTGTCTCTAATGAATGGCTACATAGATGAAGTTAGATAGTAGTAATGTTCCCATCTATCCCCATATTTCAACACCGTTAACAGTAACTATGGCTTTTTCAGGACAGACCCATTTATACAGATTCATTAAGTTACAGTGTGAGAAGTGGTATCTATCATCCAGCTGTCATAACATTTTGATTACTACTGATAAAGACGTGAGAGAGAGAAAGAGTAAGATAGAGGGACTGAGAGATAAGGAGGGTGAGAGGGAGATGGAGAGAGAGAGAGAGAGAGAGAGAGAAAGAAAGAAAGAAAGAAAGAAAGAAAGAAAAAGAAAGAAAGAAAGAAAGAAAGAAAGAAAGAAAGAAAGAAAGAAAGAAAGAAAGAAAGAAAGAAAGAAACAGACAGACATGTTGGAAAAGACAGATGACAGACCAAACCAAGATGATGACAAATGATTTAATGAAGAACTGACTGGCTGGCTGACTAGAAAGAAGGAAACCCAATTAGAAGACACAACAGTAACGTGGGGGAAAGGAGAAAGAGATGGAAAGAAAGAAATGGAAAGGAAGATGGATGAACATTGGACAGAGATGGATCAAAACAGCGATTGAAAGGATCAGTGAGAACAATGGTGAGATAAAGAAATATGAATATACCAAAGACAGAGGTAGAGAGATGCAGAATAGACAAAATTCTGATGCAGACAGAGACAAGGAATGGGAAAGAAAGATGGATAGAACAAGTTAAAGATGAGATTTCACACAGAGAAATAAGATTCGAGTGTAATGATGTATGTATATGTGTGTGAGGAAGAAGGTGATCAAGGATAGAGAAGAGCTAAACGACTCCAAACTGAGGACATACTTAGTGAGAAGTTAGTTTTTGGTTAGGTCTTAGGTTTGGGAATAATTAAATAATTTACTCTTTTTTTATAGTGAACCAACACAGTCGAATACAAGATTTCATATGAATTGCAACAATAATTTGACAGAAACAGAAAGAAGCGTGCAAAATGGAAAGAGTGTGCATAATGGAAAAACGGAGAGGTGTGTGTGTGAAATTGTAGGTCTGTCTGCCCATGCAAGTGTGTATCTGGCCGTTACCCAAACAGGGTGGGTGTTTTGGACTGCTCATCGCTTGTGGTTTTGTCTCATTCTACCTCTCTTGGATGTTAAATAGAAGGAGAAAAAAACAAAGTGATGAAAACTTTCTTTCTACTGCTGCCTGAAGCACCTTGTTTCCATCACCATCATTTTTAAAGGTTTTGTTTTACAGAAAACCTTCTCAATTTTCTGACCATAAAATCTGTTCTTATTCATTGTAGTTGCTCACATGAATTGCATGCACAACACTGCCAAAACACCTCCCGCTGTCTTTGTCTTACTGCTTTACATCCACTTCTGCTCATTCTTTATCTCTTTTTTCACTTCACCCTCTTCTAGGAAAGGTCCATTTCAGGCAGTTTTAAATACTCAGAGATCGATACGGGAACTGCCTTGTGTTAAGGTGTGTGTGTGTGTGTGTGTGTGTGTGCATATGCCCTGCGTGAGCATGTGTATCTGTGCATGTCTGTTGGTGGATAGCGTGCACTGGTGAGTGTCTGTGAGTTAGTGTGTGTTTGAATTATTCATGAGGCTTAAGTGCTCCTCTGGGAGAAATGTAATGCAATACATCTCTAATATCTTTTCACAACGTGTCTTTCTGTGTTTAAAACATGCATCGCCCGAGGAGATTAAAGTTTTCAAACCCAAAGCACTGGACATTGGGCAACCCACTCCAATATTATACATATTTAATACTCAAAACATTCTTAAACAATCTTAACAGTGCAAAATATTTATACCTAAACAGTGTAGAGCAATCATCCTGTATTGCTGCTTCCTAAATTGCATACTGGGCACTCAATACTCAAAATGTATACTATCGTTCAACATTCTGTGTGAATAAACAGTAATATGTATCTTTTTGGATGCACTGAGTTGTAATTACCACATCACTTCCCGAGAGCCTCCTTGCCAGTTGATGCGTAACCTTAGCTCGTGCCAAACTCAGCTCTACCGGCATTGCCAGATAATGCTTCAATTATTGGAAAAAGTAACAACTAGTTCAACAATCGCCCTATTATATAATTTGCCCTATTGGGTTCATACTAAGCTTTCGGTGACACTTCTCTGATCAGTAGGTTTTCCCTAAAGATTGGCCAGACTGCACAAGCATAAACCTGAGCAAGTACGGTGGGAGACCGGGGCTGAAGTACTCTATCTAGCAAGCAAGGTGAAGCTCTGCTCCTGGCCGGAGGAAGAGCCGCTACTGACTGCGCGGAGCACTCAGCTTCCCGCTGAAGCTCTGACTGTAGGTCGAAGGTGACAGCAAAGTGGATCTGGGTCTGTCCTCGGCAGGCTACAGTGCCTTTGACAAAATGAATGCTCAGATAAGCCGATCTGGAATCTGTTCCTTATGAGGTCATAAGGGGCAAGGTTACCTCCCCTTTCTCTGCTTTGCCTGCACAGAGAATTTGGCCCACCCATGAGAGAGAGACATCATGGCTTTCAAAGGAGCAAAGTGACAGTTGGTCAAGGCCACACCCCCAGCTTCCACCTTGCTCCCTCTTTCAAAGCATTCTAGAACCGGTCGCGTTTCTCAATCCACGGCAACATTATCTAACCTTTCTGTAAGTTTCGCAAAAGATCCAAGGTGGTGACGACTCTACAAAGGAGGCATTGATTTAAGTCAGTAAGTGTATAACTTATAATTTAGCTTGACTGTATGCATTTACACAGGACTATTGTATATGTGTGCATGTGAGTATTGCTTTGATGCTATGTGCCTTTTCATAACATGGACTATCATGTGTATTTCAGTGTGTTTGTGTGCACTACATGGCATTTCTGTGACCCCCGAGGGTAATTGTGATTATGTGTGATAGTGTTTTTGTTTTATTAACACAGCTAGTTGTATCTGTATGTCAAATAATGTGCATGTGATAAAGGGTGTGTATCTCCCAAGTCATGCATAGGTGAACAGCCTGATTGCCTGCTACATTGTGAATGAGCCAGCCATGCATTTTGACTACTGATACACACACCGGGACCCATTTGGATATGTGGGTATGCTGTGTTTTTATGTGTGCATCTGTGTGGATGTAGTCAAGTGTCACACAGATGTAACTGTGTGTCTATGTGCATGTGCAAATATTTTTAAAAGAGAGAACATTATCCACACATGCATGTCTTTTTCAGTAACTATTCTATCTATACAGTATATCTGTTTTTCTACAAATAGCATGTAAAATGCAAACATGCCTAGTTTAACCAAATGGTTGTCCGAAAGCCACACTAAATAAGCAAATCATGCATGTGCAGGGGTGTATATCTGTTAGCTATTATGCTGTTGTTGGTGCCTAACAATGAATATGTCAGTTTGTTGTAGAGTGGCATTTCATCTATGTCAGCGGAGAATGGTAACCACAGCAAGCATACTATCTCCATTGTTTAAGACAATGCAACACGTTGACCACCTCACTAGTGCTTGTTGCTAATTGTGGCAAACATAATTAAACACATTTAAAGATATGTCCAATGTGTAGGTGCTGTGTAAGTGATACGGTGGTGGGCATTGCAACCTGTATGCAATCAAAACTGTGGCAAACATGGAACCAAAACTTAAAATCCTCTCCCTGTACTCAATTAATTCAAAAAGGAAAAAGACAAATGGTTAAGTTTGTTAGTAAGACATAAAAATAGTAGCCCTGAGAACTGCTTGTAAAATTTTTTGGAAACTACATTCCAACTCATCTCATGTCTCTGAACCCACTGGGGTTCGGTCTTTTCCTATGCTTTCATTAAAAAGTAGAACTTTTGGAGAACTCTGCAGATGAAGGGTGTTAAAAATTCAGTACAACAGGTGTTGGATAGTTAAAATTCTATAATTCCACAGAACCGACGCTTTCATCTTCACCAGAGGACGTGCACTGTTTTAAACACCTGCCTCCCTGCCTGTCTCTCTGACTGTCTGCCTGTCTGTCATATCTCTCTCTGCATCTAGGCTTCATCTAGGCCAACCACTGTTGTATCCCATTTAATGCGTGATCTTCAGGTAATGCATAATGTTTAGAGCCTGAATACATGTAGCAAAGTCAGCCAGTAAAGATGTTTCTCGTCCTCACAGTGTCTCCTTTCCTCTATCTCCCTGTCAGCTACAGATACTCTTTATGCAAAAACTATATTATGCATGCAGATAGAATGCCTAAACAGCGGTCTCCGTGGTAACCCAAAACACATCCATCATCATCACCATGACAACCAGGGATAGAGCTGTCAATCAGCACTGTCCCAAGGGAACTTGGGATAAGCCTATACACCCACATCTGCACAGACAAATACAGATGAACACGCCTGCATGCACACAAATGCACCCAAAATGATGCACACATGCACCCACCCACACACACAGATAAGAAAGTCAGATAGACACACATACACAGAAACTATGTTGTCTAGGGTATTTACCATCACACTCCTACAGTTCTGAGATTACACGCAACTTTCTGCACACACTGACACACAGACATTAAACTTGGGCATTGCCATATCCATCATAAACGGTCATACAGCAGGTTGGACATTTTCCACAAGGGGGCACCTGAGAATATGGCCTAACAAACAGCCAACATCTTGAGATGTATCTATGGGGGACTACTGACTACTTACTACCTGAACAGCAGCTACATAATTTGAAACCTGAAGTTGTTATCTCTCCTTTAAGCTTGCATTGACACTCAACAGCAGAGTGTTTAGTGTCCATATTGTTTTATTAATTCAGATTTAGTTATGACCTCACTGGCTCCTAGGGGCCCAAAAGAATAAAATGACAGCATTACAACTGGTAATATTCTGAATTAACTCTGCTCTGAGCCCTGCTGTATTGCTGTGTTGTGATGTACACTAAATAATAAATTTGCCCTGAATCCACAACTCACTTGCTCTGTCTTTCTTTCTCTCTGAAGTTGAAGAGTGATAAAGTTTTCCACTTTCCCCACTTCCTCTCCGTTTCTCACAGACATGTCCTGTCCATAACCTTTCACCCCCTGTCTCTCTTCCACTCTCTCTATCTCTCTGTTTCTCCCTCTTCCTTTTGCTTTCTCACCTTCCCTCCCTCCCTCAGATTAAACTATCTACCCTGCTGTCCCCCTTGAAATCCCCTGTTACACACCACCTCAGGCTGTGTGTGTGTGTGTGTGTGTGTGTGTGTGAGTGATTGAGTGAGTGAGCCAGACACGCTAGCTGAGCATTAACCTGTCAAAATATCAAGAGACAGGGGAAAAAGAGAGCAAAGAAGAGAAACAGAGCAAGGGGAAGTGACAGTAAGGGAGATAAAGGAAGAGGGAGCGGGGTCAACAGATCCAGAACTCTACATGTTGCTAGGCAGTGGAGGTGGTTCTGTTCCCATAGTAACATTTTCTCTACTGGATCTATAACACAAATACACTCACACGCACGCACGCACGCACGCACGCACGCACGCACGCACGCACGCACGCACACTACTGCATATTGAAGTGTGTGTGTAATTTCAGCAAACACAGACATAAATGTAAGGTATATCTATCTTTCAAGTGCCCATATTATGCTTCTTGGCTTTTTCCCTTTCCTTTACTGTGTTATATATCTTTTATGTGCACATTATAGGTTTACAAAGTGAAAAAGCCCAAAGGAACTTACCATCGCCAATAGAAAACACTGCTCACAAACTGCTCCAAACAGGTCTATTGTAGTTCAGCCTTTACTTCCGTGACAAAAGTGAGTCACTTTGTAACACGTTATAATGCTCACCTAGCTGCTAGCGTGGCACGCCCTCATACTCTGCAACTGACTAGCTAGCAGTGCTTACCTAGCTACTGCACATATGCGACATGCTGCGACTCCCAACAAAGATGGAACAGAAGTGAGATGACTCACTGCAGATAAAACGGAGAGCTCAACACACAGGGTGAAAAGAGGAGCTGCAGTAGTGTTTAGTAAAACAAAAACATGTTTTTTTTTTTAAGTACAACCTCTAAATACAATTATGAACCTGAAAATGAGCATAATATGAGCACTGTAACAAGTGAATGTTTGACATTATGTTTGTCAGTACTTGCATGTCTTTCCAACAGACAGCAAAATATGTTCCAGTTCATAAAAGTGACACATGTATGATGTGCTGACATCTACACTATAAATTAATTATAGTGTAGAGGACCCAGGGAGCATGGAACTTAAATAGATGACAGATAACTACTGTAGCATTTTATTCTTATATACTGCCTAATATTTACACATTTGATGATGTGTTAAACAACTACAACACTTCTCCCTGACTGAAATGTCACACTAACTTAAATCCACGTTATTCAATAATATGGAATACAAGTTCTACACATACACTACTATTATTAATAATGATGTCTGTAAAAAGAATATGGTCTTTAACTCTTCAAAAAACAAAATGGCTTTAACAAATATCACACTGTGATGTAACTACAGAATTTGTCTGTATATACAGCAGCCTTTTTGTGTTAGCATGGCAGCAATGAAAATTGTCCTATTGTCTTTCAAAAAGACTGTTTCGGTTGTCAGAAAAGCCATGTGTGTCTAAGCAGCCATGACTAATCTTTAATCTTTAATTACGGCCAACAATGAAGAACATAAACACAGGTTACACATAAATACACATAAACATACTCAAAACTGACGGTAGACATTTACTGAAATATAGAAATACAATAACCAAGACTGTTTTTGTCTGTGCCAAGGGAAGAGAATAGCAACAAGGCATGCATTAGGAAGCAGATTATGCATGAATGCAACTTTCAAACAACAATATCCATGTGTGTTTGACCATTATAGCAAACAGTGCAGCAGAAGAGCAAATTAAGGATGCAACCAACACTCCACTGATCAAGCGCACCACAAGGGGCTTACTGAATAAACTGAGATGTACTGTATGCAATGAACTGTTGGAAAGTGCAGGCACTGTGGCTGTGCATTGAAATAACAAGGCAAAATTGGTGTCACCACAAAGCAAACTCACTGACCACTTTTATAGATAATGTGGAAGGTCCAGACTTTGTTGAGGTTTGTGTGGTGGTAAAGATAGCAGTTTCTATAACTACGAGGCGTCAGGGTGGGCCTTGTTGTTTTTTCTTACATACATCACTACTACTAAATATCCCAGAAGATACTGTAGGTAGGGGATTGACAACGCTGCACGTGAGTTGTCAACATTTGTATCAAATGCAAAAATAGCACTTGACTGATCCAAAATGTAATATATAATACGTCAGGTTTGGATTAAGAGTGTTCCTTAGGGAGTGCTAGAGAAAAGGTAAAGAAAGGTAAAAAGGTAAAGAGAAGGGAGTTGATACCGCAAGAGAGGCAGCCAGAATTGGAAAGAGGAGAAAACCTGCTGTCCTTAAAATTCACCGTTGGCCACAAGCCCACAAGCACACACACACACACACACACACACACACACACACACACACACACACACACACACACACACACACACACACACACACACACACGTTGTGAACATCCTGAATCGTTTAGAGGCTAAATGAGCCCCTGCTGACTACAGCATTGCCACTATGCTGTGTGTATGTGTGTGTTTTGCACTCTGGCTGTATATGCATGCATATGAGAGTGTCTGGATGTGTGTGGTGTGCACTGCATGTGTGTGTGTGTGTGTGTGTGTGTGTGTGTGTGTGTGTGTGTGTGTGTGTGTGTGTGTGTGTGTGTGTGTGTGTGTGTCTATGTGTGTGTTGCAGTGTCAGCAGACTAATAAGGGAAAGGTGCCATCATGGTAAACATAGTTTTAGACCAATCCCATTGCAGTTAACTAAAGTACATCTGACACAAACCTTCTGCTGACTGACACAAACCTCGTTCTGTGCCGCCAATGTCTGAGTACTGTGAATGAATCAAGGACCGGCAGTAAAGAAAATGATACTAAATAAAGACTTCATACATTTGAAAAAGAAACTTCATTTTTAATTGCATTCTGCTGAACTCACTGACACAAAGATAAAATACATATTATTTAATGACAGATTCTGATGAAGGAAACACATTTGCAAAACAATAGATAAAAATATGAAACTGCCAAACTGAAATACATGTTATTCAAATGATAGCGCCTGAAAAATTGTGAAGTCTTCAAAGTGCTGATAAATACTAGCTAGCTAACTTGTTATTTGGTTAAACTTGTGTTATTTGGTGTCTAAATTCAAATTTGCCTTTTTTTTGTCATAGGTTCATTTTCAGTTCAGTTCACCAGGAGAGAAAAATCTCCACTAGTATTTCAACAGGCACAGCAAACAGCTGGCCCAACAGCCCCAACAGCTGACACAGCATGGCGTATGATCGGAAAAAATATTTTACCCCACAATGCTGATAAATAAGTTTGAGTACCTCACTTGCAGGGTAAAGATCAACCACAGAAATCCAGAATTTTCAACAACGCTATATGTGCTTGCAAATGAAATAGACTAATTATTCAATCACTGCCATTAACTAGTAGGTGTTACAGGCAAGTGTGCTCTGGTGACATTGTTAGTTGCTAATGCTACACTGGTATTGCAACCTGCCTCAGGTTGACAGCTACTGCAGGTAACACAAACATTCTTATCAAAAAGTAATGCGTCTGTAAAACTCGTATATTATAATGTTATTGCCTTGCCATGTGTCATAGTGTATTCAATTTGCCAATATTGCAGGCTGTGTACAGCACAGCCTGGGATTTTATTCAGGAGGTGAATAGCTCGATGTAGGTACCGTTACAAGAGTCGGGGCTGTCACACAGGTACAGGAACACTGAGACTACAGTGCTTACTTGGAACATGACCAAAATCCTTTTTTGACAGCTATATTCATATTTAATAAATTTCCCAACAAAGTTAGTTCAAATCTGTAGTTTTGAAGGAATCTAGCCATATTGCTCATTCCTTACCAATTGTCCAACATGTATTAATTGTAACTTAGATATGTCAACCTCAGTAGCAATGTTTAATACACTAGTTTGTGGTATTATTTTAAGGCTTTTCAGTTATTTTGTACACTGTGAGTTAGACCAATAAATTAAAGGCACACAACTAAATTGTAAAAGGCAGAGCATACTACACTTACATTATTATTATTGTTGTGGCTAGTAGTAGACTTCTGTTGGCTGTACACAGTATTTTTTATTTATAAATGGCGGAAGTGCAAAGGCATACTTAATCATGCTCAAGGTAGATGATGGTACTCCGATGCAGTAATACAAAATCATTGCATGCAATATCATATCACCCACTAATTAATATATCCAGACAAATCAACTACTCTGTACCTTTAGAAACATTTAAATGAGGTTCCTTGAGTTGTGAATGATTTTGCAACCACACCACAGGTGTGCTACTGCTGTACCAGAATCTGTGGTGGTGTATGTTTAAATAAATAACCATAAACCTGCCAATCAAACTGTCAAACACTGTGTAAAGTATGCAGCAGCGATGCTTACAACCGCCAGTGCTTGATTCTTTATACATAAATACATTTATACATAAATGCGTATAATAAATTAATTGTGTCTTAGGGGAATCTTTTTAATACCATAGGCTTTTGTGTTTGTCAGCCTCCATCCAATGTCTGGGTGCATTAGTGCATGGGTAGAGCGGGTCTTACGGGTCTTATACCGGTAATACAGCCATGAACAGGAGTTGGATGGCTAGCAGAAATGGATAAATAAAAGGGTCTTTTGAAAGGCAAGTTGAGTTTCAAAGCCCTTCTATATGGTTCTCTCTACAAGACTAAAGTTATTTGCATGTAGCCTCCTGTCAATGTGAATTGAGTTACCACAAGAGTAGTCAAATACCACTTCAGCATTAAAAACTTGAAAAATATCCCCTTTAAATTACATTTAGAACAGATAAAAAACATGAACGTGCGATTAAAGTGTGATTAATGTGCGATTAAATAAATGAGTTAACTAGGACACTCACGCAATTAATCACGATTTAAAAAAATTTAATCGACGGACAGCCCTTATACAAAACAAAGAGCTATCGATATTAAAATGTTTGACAAAAATATGTTCCTGTCACATTAAGCTCATGAAAAAGAAATTATTGGTTTTCTCTCTACTCTCCGTTTGCCCTTTTTTGCATGGAGAGTTGTCTGTAACGCTTTGACTGAATATACAGAAGGGAGAAGTGGCTGTGGACAGACTTTAAATTGGCATTTAAATGGCAATGACACCATAAGCTGCAATGCAATGCTATTCTGTTACCCTATTGAGAAGCAGTTTAGACCAGCCCCAGCCTTGAGGTCATGGAAGCTACTCTGCATATAACAAATTATGTAGAGTTTTACGACAAATATAAACATGGAAAACATTAAAGGTTACAGAGCAAAGGGCTTTTACGCAAAATTACACATTTGTGTGCAAGAGATGAAATCGAAAGAGAGAAAGAGGACTGAAAGCAAGGGGAAGAGTGTAATCTTATCATTCTCATTGTGAAAACGTTTGCAGTGCAGAGTGCTTGCAGATGAGCTACAACAGCAACCTCATATGTCATTGTTAACCCAAGTTTAGACAGCACCCATCATCAGCATCAATGTAATGAGGGTAGAGGAGAGGAGGGGAAAGATACAGTATGTGCAGAGCAAGGAAGAAGAGAAGACAAGACAGTAAGGAAAAAGAGGAGAGAGAAGTGGAGGGGAGAAGAGAGGTAGCAAGAATTGAGCAGGTCTGCAGAGAGGAGATAAGAGTACTTCAAGTGTCACTACAAGACTGGTACATTGATCTGAGAGAGCGGGGGAGACAGAGGTGTGGAGAGAGAGTTTCATTACTGTGAACACAGTGTTTTGATTATCATTTCAAATGATGCAGTGTTATATAATACATAACTATGACATAATAACTTCCCTGCCGCATAAAAACATTTGCTAACCTGACAAGGGTCTTTAAATTTCTGGATATTCCACATTTTGGGGTTTCTGGGAGTTTTGATGTTTAGCCATAAATCAATAACTATGGAAATAAGTACTTCAGTAACTTCAGTCAGTTTTTGTCACCACTATTTGATTCCCTACAAATCAACAAGGAGTTGGCATTAGAGCTAAAATATGTCACGACTGGTCATTTTGATATTCAACATGTTAATGTTATTACTGTTAATGAAAACTGTTAACTGCCAAAGCAGTTTGCAAAATGTACAACTTCAAACCAAAAACTAGTTTTTAAAATGAACAATATTTTAACAGTGTCAGCCAAAACAGTTTTAACGGGAAACTGATTACTTTAAGTTTTATAGAATTTAAAAGTTAACTATGCGTCCACAGTTTGTATAGTTGTTGATTCAGTAATTGCACTCTAGCACTCTATTAACACTAAAGGACATATTACAGAAATAAGTCCCCTTACTGGCTTCCTGGACACAATGGATCTGCAAGAGTGTTTCTGTGTGTGTGTGTGTGTGTGTGTGTGTGTGTGTGAGAGAGACAGAGAAACAGTGAGAGGGGGGGGGAGGGAGAGAGAGAGAGAGAGAGAGAGAGAGAGAAAGTGGGGGGTAAGAGCAGCATATGAAATTATTAAATGTGTCAAATTTTTTGAAGTGGAGGGAACATATGGTCCTGGATTATCTTACTCTCAGGTACAGTATACAGTCTGTCTGTCTGTCTGTCTGTCTGTCTGTCTGTCTGTCTGTGTGTGTGTGTGTGTGTGTGTGTGTGTGTGTGTGTGTGTGTGTCTGCGTGTGTGTCTCCAGCTGCTTGGATCAGCAGAGCTTTACATCCACAGGGAACCATTAGCTAGATAATAATGAGACCATAGAGAAGCTGGATGAGAGGTGCGTGCGTGCGTGCGTGCGTGCGTGCGTGCGTGCGTGCGTGCGTGCGTGCGTGCGTGCGTGCGTGCGTGCGTGCGTGCGCAAAAGAAAGGGACATAGAAAGTGAGGGAGAGGGAAGAAGAGAAACAAACTTTCTCCAGTGATCGACATGAACATCTTTTTCAAAGTTTTTTTCTGTTTTGTTTCATTCTACTTAGATGTCATTTAAGAGTTTGTTGTAATGAGGGAAAAGATAGTGGGTGCCAGGACAAGTTAAAGCACGCTTACTTTACATTTCTGTGACATCCCATGCTGTCTGAGTTGTATAAATGCATAAAATCACCATTTTCTAATTTGATTACTCAAATTCCATGAAATGATTAATCAATTGAAGGTTATATCACTTTGTTTTTGTTTTGTCCTTATTTTACACACCTACGAGGTAGTCATTCTTTTTAGTGTTTAATACTTTATTCAACATTTACCTTGAAGACACTTAATAGGTAATGTATCACAACAACATGCTCAGTTTAATTTTTTGTCAAACTTAAAGTATGCTGTACAGCTTGGACTGTCAAACAGCATTTCACTCACAAGAAAGGCAACTATGGAAGAATGGAAAACGATAAGGTAAATATCAGAGATTCTTCCACTAAAAAGGTTGGTTAAGTTATAACTGAGCAGAAAAGGTCTTCTTTTCAATTTTCTTTCATACGATAGCAAACAAATACACCACGCTGAAATACTTTTCAAAGTGCTTTCATATAGTGATGATGCGGTCTTGCTATATTTCATGAATATAGAATTTATGAGGAGGTTTAGATTAATTTCTTCTTCATGCCATGTAAACCCAAATTTGTTAATCATCACAGAATGGCGTTACTTTGAGGTGTTGTTAGAAAACTACTTGTTTTAAAGCATTAAACTAACAAGCATGTCATTTATGAAGGTTTTTTTTTGGTAAGCATATTAGCAAAATACCTTTTTTGCAAATACTTTGCTGAATTTACAGGAATGAGGAGCAAATGCTTCCCATATAAAGCTATTTAATAAGTACTGGTGTCAACAGTTTCAGTGATAAAAAAGGGGAAATTTGCTACGCAGATTAATATCAGCTAACTACCACTTTAACAAGCTGACTAACAACAACATCTACTTCACAGTGTAAGCGTACAGCCACTTTTCCTTTCCAAATGCAACCAGTGATTGCTGATGCTAATTGGATAAGGCCATACTTACTGACATGTTGAAAATGTCTTGGTTTTGTTATTCCTGGCTGGTAGTGGAGAAAATGTATACAAAAGTTTCTGAAAGTTGGAGAGAGGAGATTCCTGCTGCTGATATGAAGAAGTTCATTTGATGAGGAGCCACATGTATCAGCAACATGTTTGAATCAATATGACAGCTCAGCTTGAATTTCCAGCACTGCAAGGGGGAGAGAGAGAGTGTGTGTCTGTGTGTGTGTGTGTGTGTGTGTGTGTGTGTGTGTGATAGAGAGAGAGAGGTTAGAGCAAACTACAAGCCTAAACACAATCCGTCGGACATTATTTTGGCAACCAGGCCCATCCTAAGATTAACAGAAAAGGCCTTAGTTGTACATGGTTCACATTTTAACTGGGATCATTTTCCTTGGTAAAAGAACAGCTTAGGATTTGTGTCAGCCCTAATTCCACTGGTACCTTGTGAGTAACAAAAAGCAAAATTGAGAGGAGAGGACAGCTTGACGAGGTGAAATAAGCAGAGGAAGCAAGAATAAAAAGATGCTACCTGGAAACTAACACTGCCATGACAATGACACGGTAGTACCGTGACGATATATCAACATTTCACCAAGCAACAATTCTACCCAGCCTTGAGCAAACACACACATACACAAAAAGACAAGACAATCACGCACACTGTCAGACACGCACACACACACACACACACACACACACACACACACACACACACACACACACACCTTGTATCACGCCAGTTCATGACGTCACATTATTTAGATGTAATGATTTATGTACAGGTCATGTGCCATGACACTGGGCTACTCTGGGGGACGGTACAACGGGGAAATGAAAAGCCACTTGCGGGATGGTGACAACTTGCGCCGGGACACAATCCACGGTCTCTGGGGGACGCAACAACGGGGAAATGAAACGCCACACACCTGACACAAAAACGGGACGTTAAACAACGTGACCTTTTCACAGACCTTTTCTGCCATGAGACTGGGCTACGCACGCACGCACGCACGCACTCACACACACACACACACACACACACACACACACACACACACACACACACACACAGAGGTAAGTCCAAGAACCAATTTCAACAGTTTAAAATAGAATCCAGAATGCAATTGAACATTCTAAATAAGGGTATACTGAGGAAAAAGTGTAAAAAGTATAATTTAATATTGAAACACCTGGTTTAGGTTTTTTGTTTTAAATGAGAAAATAAAAGGGACATGTACCATGTGAGCATTATGTTAAGCCCTATAACTGTAATAGTTGATACATAGAAACAGGATCTGCTGGAGTTTCCCAAAATGTTTTCCAGGGCTGTGAAAGACATTTTGCTTTAAACTTAGATTCAAAGAAAACCTCATATGTCTTTATCTTGCATCAATACGTTTTGAAACATTTCTTTTTTTATATAATGAAAAATAGATGTCCTTGTAAGCTCTGTAAGCTCAATTCAATTCTCTGGGCCAAACTGAAAGTTCTATCCTGTACTACCGATGGCCAGTCTGAGGCCTGTGTAGGTACTTCAGTAGTACTTAGTTGAGATCACCTGTACTTCCTCCCTACCACATCCCCATCATACTGTAAACATTAAAAATGTCCTCCTTAGTATTACTATTATAGCCAATAATGGTGAAATAATAATGAAGAATAATTCGACTGATTAAATTACCAATGCTTCTGGATAAAACAAGTATTTATAAAAATTGCATGCATACAAATATGTGTCGTAAACACATTCCCGTGAAAGTACATGCACATTCAAACGCATGTATGGAAGTGTGTATGCCAATTTTGACTCCCTGTCCATAGCAACAAATGTTATAGGATTCTAAAGCAAGTTTTCATTTAAAGCTTTCTTTCTTTCTTTCTTTCTTTCTTTCTTTCTTTCTTTCTTTCTTTCTTTCTTTCTTTCTTTCTTTCTTTCTTTCTTTCTTTCTTTCTTTCTTTCTTTCTTTCTTTCTTTCTTATATTCAATTTTTCCTTTGGTAGAATGAACGGATATGATTAAATTAGCATTTTTATTTCTTTCTTACTGTCAGACTTCCCTCCAGTTACGTTTTAAGCGTGGGTGGATATGTCAGACTATACATAGCTTAAATTCATGGCTAAAATACTGAAGCTAAAAAATAATTAATCCGTCTGCAAACAGACAAGACACTTACATTCTTATTGTTATTTTTTTGGTAGCTCAGGGAGGGAGCTTTTATGACAAATTAAATATACTCCATTATTGTAGAGCAGTGACATTTGAGACAATGCTGGTTAATTAAGTACTAAGTAAATAGGCAGGTAAAGTAATTTGTTTTAAAATAAGCTTTCAGAGTACCCCAGTAATGGAGTCCCATGAGCTATAACCAAAGGGGCTTTGATAAATGTAAAGGAAAGTTCAGCCTTGCTTCATTTGTGAAAACATGAAGTGATTTGAAGTCTGTTTTATTCAGCACAAACAGCCAATGCAGCAAAAGTATACACATTAGCCTGTAGTTAGCTGACAATGCATACCCAACTGTGTGTGTGTGTGTGTGTGTGTGTGTGTGTGTGTGTGTGTGTGTGTGTGTGTGTGTGTGTGTGTGTGTGTCTGTGTGAGACATTATTGAATGAAAACTTCCAGTTATAGTTGTCTTGTTTTTCTCCAGTTTCTCTTGTATAATTCAACTTGTTCTGTATGTTCATGGAGTCCTACATCTTCAGGAGACATATTTTTTTATATATTTATGTATTTTCTTTGCTGAAGTTAAAGCAGATGCATTGACTCACTCCATGTAAATCTGTGTACATCATACCTTTCCATTTACCTGTAAATTCAATCAACGATTTACAGCACACACAGACCAGTGGCCTTCCCTTCGTGAAGTCACATGCAGCATGCATGTCAAGAGTCGTTAACATTCACTTAAGGCTCAGAGGTTTGTGACCTTGAGGTTTGACCACCAGTAGCATGCTACTGGTGGTCTTATTGTGGAATTAACTGTACGGATAAACTGTGGAAACAACGGCCACACCGCTGTGAAAGCGCCCCAAATGACATTTATCAGTCTGGTTGTTACGCTTCTCCGTGAAAGTGTACACCTCTCCATATATTTATAATGGACGTTAGGGGCGCTAAACAGAGCTAATTGTTGCTAACCAACCATTCAGTTCCTGACATTTTACTAAGTTGGCTGTACAAGTTTTAAACTACAATCCAGAGTTATTTTAATGACATAAATTTGTTTTGTTTGTTTTGTTTAGAGATTGTAATGAGTGCAACACGTACGGACATGTATCGTGGAAAAAAGCATGTATAGGATCCCCAAAACACAGATTAAAACACTTTAAAAAAAAAGACATGCCGGGTGCACGGTGTTGAGATTTATTATAACATTGAACTTGTAGTATGGTTTTAAGTTCAGAATTACAAAAGGTGTATTGCCAAGTAGGTTAAGTAACACATACAAACAAACATATTGAACATGAGAGCCTGGCTATCAGCATCCTTTACCCTGTGCATCTGAGCGAGCTCATGAATAGTAATCAGGTCAGGCAACATGACGTCAGGCTCACCAGCTTTTGTAATTGGCCTGATTTCTCCACTTATTTATTTTCAGTGGCTAGAGCTGACAGAGGAGATAGCAGTTCATTTTCACATTAAAATAACACAAACACATATGGACCTTACATATTTTAAAAATAGGCAAGTAAAAACGGCTTTGTGTGGCAGGGCACCTTTAACCTGTGGGAAACACTGATAAGGATTATCAAGGGTAAAGACTGCAGCTACATTCATGCCAGCAACCCTCGTTTGGGACATAGT
Source organism: Percina caprodes (assembly GCA_013375575.1). Taxonomy (NCBI): domain Eukaryota; kingdom Metazoa; phylum Chordata; class Actinopteri; order Perciformes; family Percidae; genus Percina; species Percina caprodes. The sequence goes on along the minus strand of JABXJD010000021.1, from coordinate 1,439,806 downwards.
ATGACTGCAGTGGGTTGACTGATCAGACAAACCACAATTAGTACTATGAGGTCAACCAAAAAAGTGCACACCCTTGTGAACACACAAAAACATGCAACCAAGCAGCAGCAGCCTCAATCTCGCTATGCTGACTACACACAAACACACACTCACAAACTACACACACACACACACACACACACACACTCATTTAATTTCCGTTTCTCAGACAATCTAATTTAGAGTTTTGTCATAGCACATTATTACTTTTTCAATTCCAACAATAACCCGCTACTTCCTTCCCTTGTATAGCTCTTCCTCCTTTCTCTTTCTCCCCATCTCTTTTTGTCCCTCTTCTTCCCTCTTTTTCCTCCAAATGGTCTTATTGTGACTTGAAGATATTCTACAGAAATATATTTGTGGTTATTATATACTCAGTTAGTCACAGTGTATTAATGCATGTGTACATACTTAAACATGCACAGGGTCAATTACATCTTTTCCAAGATTCACACCATTTTAGCTCTCTTTCTTGCACCATAGAGATATATGCACACCATATTCATTGATGCTCTTTTTGTGTCAGTTAATCTCTGTCTTGCTCTCTTTCACTCAAGCCACCCCCACCCCATACACTTTTGCACACATCCACATTCACCCAAACTATGAATATTCATAAGCATATTTTCTATCTGTGAGATCATGATGACATTTTCTCAGGGCCAGCTATGCTCATATGAATGTGTGTGTATTTGTGTGAATATGGATGCCATGATAGCTGAAGGGTATTTCTTTCCTGTAATCATTTTTCACCAACTTAGTAGAAGCACACATACTTACACTCATACATAAATACACAAAAAAACAGATGCACTCAGAGGTCCACATAGAATCTTTCCATATCCCTTTTATGCTTTTTCTACAGCATAAGTGCGGCATACTGTAGTTGTGTATTATGTTTTTTCCATTATATTTAGCTCATAGTACTATGTAACACAGTTTGGGTACACTAAAAGTTTGCTGAAACAGCACCCTGCCGATACTAGCCCAATTTCAAATGCGGCTTGCAAGATTGGTTCTACTGTTGCTACAGTTACACGTCATGTCAAGTGAAGTGTATTTGTATATCTCAAAATCACAATGGATCTGTAGGCCCATATCCATTCCAAGTTCCCTGCACACTAAATGTACACTAAAGTACACCCACCTCTACTTTAGTTCTTTTTGCTATGTTGGAAACTTCCTGTCATCTGTCCAGTGGCATCTCAACAGTATCACATCACCAATGAAGGACAATGGGCTGTATATTCAAAATATATGAAGGACATTGAAATGCAAAACAATGCTAAACAATAAAGGTCAAGTAATTGCATATTCAATACAAAGCAGACATTCCTATTCCTATGAGTGAGCAATGATGAGCAATGCTCCTGCACTGATTGGTTCCTTTATCTTCCATTATTGTCACTCTTAAGTCCATGCCAACAACAAAGTTCTTTAGTATTATTAGTCCTGCAAATGGCTTATTTTAAAGTGCCATGTTCCCTTAATAAGTCATGTCTGTAAGACTCTTTTTCTAAATTAGTTAATCATAGAAAACAATAATGTAATACAAACTTAATTGTAGTAGTCAGTGTTTCTGAACAGCGTTACTACTTGATACCCAGCCTGTACATGCAGTAAATATGCTGCATGTGTGCCAATTTCCTTCAAACCTTAGTGATGGTGTTATTGTTGAGCTGACACAAAGTCAAATCCATTTCACTACAGTGCATCTGTTCAAGGTTTTTCAAAATGATTCAAGTGATTAAGGTACAACATGATAAATGCATGATCATTTAGAACAGACTATTTATGAATGTATTTAAGTTGTCATGTTTACATTTATGTAATTGCAAAAACAAAAGAACAAGGTTACACAGACACACACATGCACAGAGAGCAAGAGTAGAGAGAGAGAGAGGGGGAGAGGGGGAGAGAGAGAGAGAGAGAGAGAGAGAGAGTACGCATTTCCCGTGATATTGCTAAAAGCACTGCATTTCAAGTCATTGATTGCATGTCTGAATAATTGATAGAAAGTTATTACAGCTGGTATGAATGCCTCTAGGTGTCACCACACACACACACACGCAATTTGGAATCAGGCATCTACTGTGCCTTGGCCGTGTGGAAAGCAACAAACTTAAAATGAAAATTCCCAAACCGGCAAGTGTCAGCAACATATTTGTTATTAAATGTTGCCAAGGTAACATGTGATCTTGTGAAGTGCTGTCCTAATCCCATTTATACCTATCTGAGCCCATGTGGCCTCACACACTCACTCACTTAGAACCTGAGATCAATTAAGTCTGTAAGTCTTTAGTCCTTAGTCCTCAGGGTTCACTTTGGGACTGGGCCTATGTTTGTATGGGTTTTTTGCATGATGTGTGTATGTGGGGAGAGGGGAGTAAATAGTTGTAAATAGTTATGTATTACTGTGTGTTTTGCTGAGTTAGTGTGAGCGTATTACTAGCTTATCTTCTCTTAGCCTTACTGACAGTGACAGAGACATTGCTAATCCAGCACTGACAATTTGCCACACCTCCCTCTTCCATCCACCTATTATTCCTTCCCTAGACCCCAGTATATTTCACTGCACAGTAAGGTATGATGTGCAACGATTCAGAACATTGTTTGGTTTTGGTTGGCACTGTTGTGCATGAAAAGGCAGGACTGATTGCATTAAGCATTAAAAATACTGTACTTGCCATCAAAACTGAGTACCTTTGTACCTCACAGTGAAGCAAATCGACATGTCTATTTGGCATATTTGTTCTTTTGTAATTTCTTGTGACAACACATTGTAAAATGACATAACTGTATCTATGCAACCCTCTTAGCTATTGGTATGATCCCAACCAAAGTGTCTTATGAGTCATCTGGGGTCATATAGCAGCCTTATGAAAGTAATTTAAGTCAAGTGAATAGAAGTGTGAATAAGTGAAACCACCAAGGTTAGACGCAAGTCTTGTCCTGAATGGAACAATGTGCGTTGGCAGTCTATTTAGTGAGAATTGCCCCTTATATCCTCTTTAACGGCTTTCTTAAACCGTCTCTCTACTGTATAAAAAATAAAATTCCTGCTACTGTGTAGTCAAGTGTAGATTCATTGTTAATTAAGCTGTGGCATATGTGCCTACAGTGGCTTTTTAATCAGTTTGCACATTGGCCTACACCTTCTGTGTTTACCCTGATTGTAAGCAATACATTGCATTTTTTGCATTACAGTGGTTAGTGTTATCTCTCTTGTCTTTCACTTGTGCTTGAACTGATAGTCCTCCAAGTTCAGAATTGTTAATCCCCCTGGGAGGGGTCTTCTCTGAGAAGTATAAATGCCTTCTTGTGTGTTAAGGGATGCAGTCCCACCCGCCACCATCACCCTGGGTGATTCCCCTGTCAACATTGTGGAGTCTTTCTGCGTCCTAGGCTCCATCATCTTCTAGGACCTCAAGTGGGAGCTGAACATCAGCTCACTCATCATCAAAAAAGCACAGCAGAGGATGTACTTCCTTCGACAGCTAAAGAAGTTCAACCTGTCAAACACAATGATGGTGCACTTCTGCACTGCCATCACTGAGTCCATCCTCACGTGCTCCATCACCATATGGCACACTGTTGTCACTGCTAAGGACAAGGGCAGATTACAGTGTATCATCTGCTCTCCTGAGAAATGGGTGGTTGGCTGCAATCAAAACTGGATCTTCTCTTACTTGTGGTTCCAGTGTAAACTCTGTAAAAGTCGTGACACCTCAATCCACCAATCAGTTCCATTCCCTGGCAGCACACAATCCTCCTAAATACCAGGGTGCCCATGCAGCTGCCATCTGGCCACTCACATACATGTTGGTGACAAATGTTTCAGAATGCCCCTATTTTTTAAAGCACCACCCGGATCATTGTGACTAAACAGGCCATCTTCCGTCCAACTTCCAATCAAGATAGCCACAAGAGAGATGTATACCATGACAATTAGGCTGTTAATTTCTTATGGCTATGATTAGCCATCACTTACTTGCCTAATTACTCATCCAGAAAAAAACAGAGCTAGGACCATATGCTGTCGTCTTTAGTTCCTATTCTGTCTCCCAACTACTCAGAAAACTATCTGCATCTCTGTGGATGCTATACATTTGGCTCGCTTTACCAGTCACTCATTTATTCTGTCGCTCGTCTTTTAGTGAGCTTGCATAATGGAGCACATTAGTTTGTAAATGGGGGCCAATGTGAGCTGTTGGGACTCAACTAAATGGCTGGCAAAGTAAAACAATGAGCTACCAGCGGCACAAGGAGGCATAATGCTGCAGATTGTGGGTGTGATTTTTAGTAGGATTGGTTGTACAAGCAACTAGGGCTGTAATCTCCCACTCGACTAGTCGATTTATGGTCGATACGTTCTGGCTTGACCAAAATTATGATTGGTCGATTTTTTGGGTTAATTTCATGAGGTGGAAAGCAATTTTTGCTAATGGGGGTGTTTTTAGAGCACCCGTTTCACAGGTAATAGTCTGTCTTCAAACCCCCCCCCTTGTTTTCACCTTTTTTGGATTAGCCCAACCCACCAGAGACAGATTGAAGAACTAGGAAGCCTTGGTCTGATGGTTTGCTGAATATTTATTTAATTGTGAGTGTTTCATTTACAGTCAGTCCTCGACCATGTTGAAGACATCGGCAGTGCGGCAGCATTTTACAAAAATAGATAACGGAAAAAAAGGTTGAATGCAAAGTTTGCAAGCAACAGTTTGCATAACACAGCTCAACTACAAACATGGCATATCACCTCAAAACGGTAAGCTAACTTGTCTGCATTAGGTTGCCCTGTCTGTTTTGAGTAAGCTATATTAACATATCAGAATTGTCATATTTCAATGTTTTAGTCTAATAATCATTTTCTAACTATAGGCGCACCCACCCGCAACAACGGTAGAATCCCCAGACACGCCTCGTCTATCATCCAAACGCAAAAATAATTAGGTCAAAAACGATTTAATATATTGCAAATAGCCTACTAGTTTTTATATTTATTTATAATTAATGTAGGCTGACAAGGCTACCAAGTACTGCGCAGCTAATTAAACTATAGTTTTTTTGCTCCTCTGTGTCCCCAGTTGATTTTTAGTCGCAAATTCAGGACTTTAGTTGACCAAAATGTTTTTGGGTTGATTACAGCCCTACAAGCAACCCTCTCAATAACAAGGACTAATAACAGATACTTGATAAAAATGTATTTTTTTAAATGGATAGTGGAGCTTAAATGTAAGCAGTAGCCACAATGTTTATATTAAGTATAAGACAAGTGAATATATTCGACAATTTGTTATTTATATATCATTTATTTTAAATGCTGCTCCTGCTGTTGTCATTTTAATATAGATTACTTTAAACTTATTTTTAAAGTGAACTATGCACTGTACACCCACACATACAAGTTGCTAGATTAGCATCAACCTACACACACACACACACACACACACACACACACACACACACACACACACACACACGCACACAAGCATTCCTAGATTGCCTGCTTGGCTCACTTGTCACATATGCACACACACAAAACAAATGCATGCATGTCTGTCTGTTGTTCTGTCTCTCTCACAGACATACATATACACGTAAGTTATATGAAGGGTTTTCTTCCAAAGCATTATATGCAAATTATTATTTCCATAATATATGTGTGTTAAGTGTTCTTTAGGGGAAAAAAAGTTGGCAGTAGCCTTTTCTAGTTTGTGTTTTTATAATTTGTTTTCATTCAATACATTTTTATTTTAGATTAAAACTCTTCATATACAATCATGTACTTAAACACAAAGGTTTAATTGTCCATACCTCGACAAATTGGAGCAGGAAAGTCCCAGACAGCGGTGTTTCCTGTATTGGTAATGCAGGTGAGTGTGGCATGGCCGTCTAAGACGTAACCAGGCACACAGCTGTACCGCACACGGTCTCCCACAGCAAAACGTCCGCCACCGGTTAGCACTGCTTTGGGGGGGACACCAGGGTTTCCACAAGACGTACTGTGGAGTTCTGCAGAGGTAGAGAGAAAATGAGGAAGGGGTAAGAATTTAGGCTTTTTCAATTTCGTTTTTGAATTAATTGCATTAAAATGTTTAACTATGCATTTCCCCTAACTCAACCGTCACTCAACCAAATAATATACCCAGCTCTTGCTCATTGATGCGTCCAATCCAGTGACTGCAACTATCATAAAAAACTGTTTCACAGACAGTTGCATTGTGATGATGCAATTAAATACATACGCAGTGTCACAGCCTGTTCTAAAAGTCTCAAACACACATATGGGAAGTTCCTTAAGCCTATAGTTCTTTATAAAACATATTGCCAAGCATGGTGGCTGTAAAAGGATATTTTCACTACACTTTCCGTCAAAGCAAACTGAACTCAGCCCCTGAGAAATGGAGGGAGACACTATCAGTGTTTCATAGTTAATCACATTATTCCCTCTAGATACATTTACAGGACAGGACATATGCACAAGTGTGCATATAAGCATGTGCACGCACACACACACACACACACACACACACACACACACACACACACACACACACACACACACAGAGGAAGAGAAGTGGTATTACAAGCCATAAACCAGGAAGTAGATGGGAGAACAGGGACCAACTCAAGTCTTATTGTTTGAACTTGATTGATACAACTATGAAACTGTTGAGACAGATAGGGGTTGAGAGAGACAGATTGGGTGAGGGGAGGCAAGAGCAGAGAGAGACAGAAAGAGGAGGAGTTGTACAAAAACAACAAGCGACAGGGAGAGGCAGAGGATGCCCAACATGATAGATAGAACTATGAAACTACTTAGACAGAGGGAGGGAGGAATGGAGAAAGTTGAAAGGGAATGGAAAGGAGAGAAAGGAAGAAATCATAGTGGTAGTGAGAAAGATTATGCTCAGTATGCGCCCAAATGAGAGGTGGAGATAGAGCTGTTCTTTTTCTTAAAATGTTACTATTAAATCTGGAATTCTTCACTTCACACAAGCTTTAAATACATGCGCAATAATCCTAAAATGAAAAGCTAGAGAACAGCAGCAGGGCGATCTTTTCAATGCCAATGGCAAACATGTGTAATTATCATTCACAAAGCAGACAGTGAGTAAAGAAGATTTGATGTAAGCAAATTATTCATTTATACAATGACTTTATTGCCATGCCTTTTCAATAATTCGTCCCACACCCCTCCCCTCTCCATACCTCCACTGTGCTGGTGATCACACTAGGATTATGTGGACATTTTGCAACACAAACACATTTTCAGTTTTCTTTACCTTAATCTTGATATCTTGTTATTAATAGCATCTTGAACGTGATGGGGTTCAGACAAAAGCTTGTGGATCATTTAAAAATAATTATAACTACAAGAAAAGTAACTTAATAGAAATAACTAACAGAAATTAGTTTCCATTGCATTAAAACAAAAAAAAAACACCCAATAATGCCCTCATGGGTTGTAAATAGTTGGTATAAAGTTTCTGTTAAGGGTTTTCTTCAGAGTGTATATTTAATCCCGATGCTCAGAGAGCATGGACAACATAAACGAGAAAGGAAAATCGTTTTGCTAAAGATACCCCCACCCCTCCATCCTCCTTATCTTCACACAGACACACAGTTACAGAGAAACGCAAACTGACAAGACACATTTGGACATCTGTGCACATGCACATACACACCCAGGGTCATCCATCACTGTGGAGACCCCCCTGTGCTGTATTGTGATTGCATGTCAGGTTGGCCTAGTGTTGCGATCTGTTGGCCTATTGATTTTTCCAGTTAGTGTGGCCCCACTCGGTGTCAGGATGACACACACACACACACACACACACACACACACTCTTAGCCACCTGGTTTTTAAATGATGCCTTCATCACATTTTTATTCTACATACCTTTGTTCTATTATATCTTTTTTTATATTTGTATTATTTTTTACAGTTTTCACTGCTTAATTTTTACTCTTTCTTCCTCATATTCTCTAGCTGTCTCTGCTTCTTTAGCACATTCTTTTTTTTTGTTTTCTCCTATATACTGTTTCATTTTTCCCCTCAATCTCTCTTCCTGTCACACTCAACTCATCCCCTCCCCCTCCGTTCCACCACTCCCTCCTCCTCAACTAAAAACTTTGATCTCATGCCAGCTTCTTGGCTATCCCTCTCCATCTCTCCCCTGTTCCATCCATGCTACTATATCACCCCTTCTGTCCATCCCTTCATTCCTCCTTACTTTTTCTCCTTAGTTTATTGTGAACACCACATCACAGTTTCATTACACTAGTTTATTCAGTTGCCAGGAGCTACACCACACTCCTTTTCATGGTTTATTGCTGCCTGCCCTCTCTTATTTATTTTCTGTTACCCTCATTTCTTCCTCCTTTCTATTCTCTCTCTTTATCTATCTATCTCTACCTCTCTTTCCCTGTCTCTGTCTCTCCCCAGTTTACCATAACCATGATTTCAGTCTCAGTTGCTTCATCACAAGCTGCTGCTTTTATAGGCCATCTGTAGAACTATCTGCATTTGTCACACACAGACACAGACACACACATACACACAGATCACAAAGGCCTGCATGCAGAGCAGACACCAACATACAGCTACTCTATCTACACACACACACACACACACACACACACACACACACACACACACATACACACACACACACAAACCATTTACCTGTATTTTATTTCTCCCTAGATAAGCAATTACAGCCGAGTCCGGGTACAGGGAGCATAAGATGGAGAGGGAAGAAGTGAGATGGGAGAAAAAAACTGGGTTGTGGGTAAAAAGCGAGAGCAAAGTGCTAAAATAACAGAAAACACTGCCATGCTTTCAGGGGTTTTAGTGAGACAAATGACACCGCAGATTGGAGAGGGGGAGTGAAGACATAGGGAGAGAGACAGAGAGGGAGACAGAAAAAAGAGACAGAGACAGAAAGGCATGATTCAATGAGTTTGGAGGTTTTACACCTCCGTCAGCAGTAACTTCTATAAAAGATGAACCAAGTTTGATAGCATAACATAATGGATGATGAAACACTTGAAAATAAAGCATAGAATCTGTTACAAGTAACCACGTACATGAATTTCCAATTGACTGTATCAGAAAAATGTTTTTCAGAAATCCTTCAAGACTTTTCCCATTAAAGATGTAAAGTTTATAAGAACTGTAACAGAACAGATGGATGAGCCCTGAGGTCTTTAACAAACAAAAGATATGTGTTCTGGGGCACTTAGATCCATAAAAGATTTCAACTTCCGAAGCTGTCAGTTTGATTTGTTCAACACTTTGACCAATTTTTTTTACAGACTTGTGAAGAACTTCTGTCCTAAACTTCTCTCCAGCCGTTAAGTTAATGTTACTACATAAGCTGTACATCATTTTGTGGTTAGGTGTTTCTCTTCATGACCAGAGATATGGGCTTTTTTTTTTTTAGGCATACATCTCTACCGTAGCCTTGCAAACTGTTTGCTAGTTGGTTTGTGTACAACGACCATAGCAACACACAGAGATGACCGTAAGCCGTAAACAGGGAAAAAAACAATTCAGACGCATATTCCGAATGCGCTGTCCAAAGAATGCTTCTAAAACCCAATTTATACCGGCATACTTGACTTAATCGGAAAATGCTAAATTCAGAAAAAGACTTTATTCGGAATATCTAAATGGAGTATGCTGTTTACATGACCAGTATCAAATACGGAAATTAGAAAAATAGTGAAATACTCAATGCACACTAAATGACATTGGTCTGTTTATAATACTATAAACTATTCCACAGTGTACATTTAGCTTACTGTATATGGCAATAAGGGATGACCCCAAATAGTCGACAATTTAGTAGCCTGATTTGAAAATGTGGTTATGACGCAAAGGATTTTTATATTTTGGCCATATTTATATGCTTTATTGGGTTTCTCCCAATAGCTCATGAGCCTATTTTAGAATACATTTATTAAACAAAGCCCTCACATAAAACTGAAGCAATAGCAGGTAGCATTAACAGAGCGCTATACATTTTTTAAATTTATGAACACTTCTCTGTAAGAATCGGCAAGTATTTAAGGTTATGCAGCCTCATTAAACACTTATATTTTATTGTACATTATCGTTATTATGAGAGCAAGTAAAATGCTTTAAACAACAGGTCCACAATAGAGCTGTTTATTTGCTCTCGTCCTAGATTTATACAAGACTCGTTTTGTGACTACGTTTTTTTTTGGAGAGAGGATCATACAGAAAAGAAATGGATATGAAATAGATATGAGAAGTTAGATATGTCCTCCTGTTTTATTTCAGCTCTTGCAGTCTTCCCTAATGTGTGTGCATGACTATATGTACAGAACTTTCAATTGACTAAAAAAAACTCTTCAGAAAAGTTCAGATGAGGTTTAAGAGGTTACATTGCTGTTTGTGAAACAGGAGTATATTGGTTGAAAGAAAACAAGCCATTTTTATAATACATCCTATATATATATCGACTATAATACATCCATATATATGTAATATTGAGAGTGCAAACTTTTCTTCTTAGACAATCCATCCATTCTAAGAAAGTTACTGCAGAACTGTCAAACAACTATCATTCATACAAGGATTCAGGCGATATCCTCAAATTCTAGCTATGGCAGCTCAACAATCACGAATAGGATAATATGGAATTATTCTACATGGCTGTGTGCTTTTTAATATGAAAAGATTAATGCCAATCCACCATTTGAAAATTTTGACACCTTTCTCTACAAAAGCATTAACAGCATTAAAGATATATAACACCACTGAAAAGCTCATTATTAAAAAAAAAAGACTGATACAGTAGAAAGGAACTAAGGAATGAAGGAAATCAGTATTTCTTTTTACTATTTTAAACCACTAATAAGTGTGCTAAACTATTGCATGCCTCTTCCTCATAATAGCTGAAAGAGTGTGAAAGGATGGAAAAAAAAAAGGTCAACTAAAGTGGAGTTTATAAGTAGCAAGCAGTGAGCTTGATAAGAGTAGTTAGGGCAGAGCACACAGCCCTTCATTGCTGATGATAACCAAGAGGACCAGCAGGGAAAAAGGACTACGGACCCTACTCTACACAAATTCCCTTTCAGTCTTGAGTCCTCTGAGTCTTTTTTGGTAATTCAAAAAGATTAGCGAAGATTACTGATTGGGGCAGTGTTAAAAGTACAGTATTAAAGTATATTTAGATAATATTTGCAAAACCTTGTCTCTCTCAACCACAAAATTCATCCCTTATTCTCTGTCTACGTTTTATGATACTGGTCAGCTCAATGTAAAATATACATTATTTCAATGGTCACTGTGTATGCAAAATGATTTAATCAAAATAACTAATAAGGACACACTTTTACATAAATGCAGTGAAGTGAATAGTATTGTCCTCTCTTGAAATGTATTGGAGTTAAGTACAAACTTTCACATAATAGAAATACACAATTAGAGTCAGCCGGGTGAAGATGCAATTCAATGAGACTGGGTGAAACAAGTAAATCATTTTGGAGAAAGACAATAACCCTGTCCAATACAATTACCTAATTTTTGTAGAATATCCATCTAAGAACGTTAGCTGAATATCCAGCTTTGCAATATCCCTGTATGTAATTATATGAGCAGATAATCACGGGAGTCTTTGTCTGCTCACGAAGAAACATGAGAATGTCAATTATAAGCCCTTTACCTCCACTTTACCAGTGTGTGTGTGCACTCTAGTTACTGTGCGTGTATGTGTGCCACTGTCTGCATGTCATCATAGGTGCCGATTTATGTTTTCCTCTGTGGGTGCTCACGGGCGCATGCCCTTTAAAAAACAAACAAAAAAAAAAGTAGTCAAAAGATTTTTGCATTTCAGAACCTTAGCAAATGGAAAGCGGCCGGCACAAACACACACACCTATTAACTCGACAATAAAGTCATAAAGTTGGCTAGATCTTTCAACTCAGAACAGCACCACTTCTCACAAATAAACAACAGTGTATGTCTGCAGCCTGGAGACCTCCCGCCTGATGCCCTCCCAGCAGGTGCCATCCCCGAGCTTAGACTTTTCAAATAAGAGCTTGCGTCTGGTCCACTATGTCTTCGTACTGGTGTTTTTGGATATCATGCCCTCCTGTCTCATGCCTGGGCGTGTCCAACAGTAAATTCAGATGTTTAGAATATGAAATTTCTAATTATTTTTTAAATTAAGTTACAGTGAAGTTAGTGAGCATGATGCAATTAATTGAACGCTGTTTAAACTCTTAAATTAACAATAGCCATACATAGCCTATAGTTGGCAGATTTCCATCAATCCATCCATCTTCATCCGCTTATCAGGTATCGGGTTGCAGGGGCAGCAGTTCCAGCAGGGGACCCCAAACCTCCCTTTCCCGAGCCACATCAACCAGCTCCGACTGGGGGATCCCGAGGCGTTCCCAGGCCAGGTTGGAGATATAATCTCTCCACCTAGTCCTGGGTCTTCCTTGAGGCCTCCTCCCAGCTGGACGTGCCTGGAACACCTCCCTATGGAGGTGCCCAGGAGGCATCCTTACCAGATGCCCGAAACACCTCAACTGGCTCCTTTCGACGTGAAGGAACAGCGGCTCTACTCCGAGCCCCTCTCGGATGACTGAGCTTCTCACCCTATCTCTAAGGGAGACGCCAGCCACCCTCCTGAGGAAACCCATTTCGTCCGCTTGTACCCTGGATCTCGTTCTTTCGGTCATGACCCAGCCTTCATGACCATAGGTGATGGTAGGAACAAAAATTGCCCGGTAGATCAAAAGCTTTGCCTTCTGGCTCAGCTCCCTTTTTGTCACAACGGTGCAATAAATGGCATGTAATACCGCACCTGCTGCTCCGATTCTCCGACCAATCTCATGCTCCATAGTTGGCAGATTTGTGGATGTTAATGTCTCCCTGATAGAGGTGTCACGATTCTCCAAATCTTGACATTGTTGATTAAATCTGCGATGACGTTCCATTTTTTTCGTTAATGATTTATTTTCAAATTCATAACAGTAAAAAAAAGGACAAACGTAACATAAATATGTATGCCACGTGAAAAAAATAGGCTATAGGTCAACAATGAAGCATATGAGACCACAGAAGAGTAGGGTACAATAAAAAGATGATCATGCCTCCCATTAGAAGGGGATCTGATATCTAAAAATTAGATAAGAAGAGGTTAACCAATATTTTATTATAGGCTAAATCTTTTTTTCTTCTATAATTTCAAAAGCTGCTCTCATGGATGTGAAATATGACAACAAAAAATAGGATTAATCTAAAATATTGGTTAACCTTTTTTCTGAAACCATAAAATATTTAAAACTGCATCAGCGTTAACGTGACGTGTGTTTAAGCCATAGACATGAGCGGGTTTCATTTTGAGGTCCGAAAGGCGCATCACTAAAGTGTAGCCTCCTCTAGTGAAATATTAAGATTATACAACAATGGTTACCAACAAAATCAGTGATAATCAATCTCTATTCTGTACCGTTTAGTTAAAAAACATCCAAAAAGTCAAAGCTCAGGGACGGCACCAGCCAGGAGGGCTTGAGACAGGAGGCAGGAGACAGGAAGTCTCCAGGCTGCAGCCATCCCAGACTCCGAATACAGATAGGATTGGAGATGAAAAGTTTAACTGACACGTTACCGCGATCAGCTTTGTGGGAAATTAAGAATCAATGGAGCAGGGGACTGACAGCACACACACAAATCACACTATGACAGACACTTCACTTAGCACCAACTGTAATGTTTAATTTAAATGAATGTAGCCTACTGGCAGTCTGACACACGTGGGTGCACAGTGGGTGCTCAGTATTTTCCATGGGGGCTCCCATGAAAAATACTGAGCACCCACGTGTGCCGTGTATCGGCGCCTATGCATATCATTGCATGTGTATACAAGACAAGTGTGTGTGTGTGTGTGTGTGTGTGTGTGTGTGTGTGTATTTGCATGTGTATTTATGTGCGTATTTGTGTCTGTGTGTCGAAGTCGGTAAAGCTCCTTGATGTGGTGATCAATGTTTCCCTGAGGCCTGGCTCAATAACCATTAGATTTTCCCCTAAAGACATTCTGCCAACAGAAGTTCATTAGGCACACACGCATATATACATACAAAGAAAAACAAAAATACCACACAAACCCACTAATTGTCCTGTGTTTACAGGCTGCAACCACCAGGCTTGAATACGATCATGGGTTAGTTTGTTTGATTCAGCCCTTTTTTGTAGAATCTACAGCAGTACTCTATTTGCTATCGTTTGATCTGACCTGTAAGGGCTGACTCCATCTTTCTGAAAACCAAAACAAATAAGATCTATCAGACTTGATCAAACAAAATTTTACAAGGCCCAGTGTTTACAGCAGAGATCTTCAACAGGGGGTCCATGACCCCTAGGGGGTCCTCAGAGTCACTGCAGGGGGACTACCAGATTTTTGTTTTAAAAGTTTTTTCTCCCAAAAAATAAAATATGTCTGCATATACATTAACATGAATCAAACATATTTGTAAAAACAACCCCAACAACATTGATCATATGCTTACTGGCCTATAGGTAAGTTAGCCGCTATGGTCCATCCACAGGTAAAGATAAGCTTATGGATTACCTTCTGCCTTCTATGTGTATGTTTGACACATGATGATATTTAAATATGTAAACAGTAGCTTATTCTATTAGGGCACCATAACCCCCAAATTCCACAGGATGTGGATCAAATCCGCTGCGTGTCGGCTGCGTGCTCCGCTGTCCGTCAACACCCACCAGGTCCGGATTTGTTTTGCGGAACGACTGCAGCCATGACTGACAGCTGAAGTCTTGAGGACCCACGAGTTTTCGCAAATTCATGTAGTTTAGAACCATAAAACCAACAACAGTTTGTTTCCATCCAGAGGAGTAGAGAGGAAACAACTCTGTGCTGTGTTTTCAAGGTGTAGTGCAGGGAAATATGATACGCCATGAGCATGGTCTATTTTATTTTGAAAATTAACGGGATGTGTTATTTGTTTTTGTGCTCGACTTCCTGTCCCACACTATCTGCCGTGTACTGAATTGATGTGGAGCTCTCCGACGTCCGGCAAAAATAGAAGCTCTGCATATCTGCTCCGGAGGGCTGCGGATCGCTGGAGCTGGGACGCAGCCATTCCGCAGTCTGTGGTAGTACACACATTGACTTTAATGGAAACCAAATTACTCCGATGCCTTTCCGGAGGGGATCCACAGCTGTTCTGCATCCTGTGGAATTTGGGGGTTAGATGATATGTGTATAGGCTTTACGCCACCCCATTATTATTGTAGGCCCAGTTTATTATACAACTCAGTTTCATACAGTATATGTAGTAGGGGTCCCTGATCATCTCTCTTTCAGGTTAGGGGTCCTTGGCCTAAAAATTTTTTAAAGACCCCTTGTTTAAAGGCATTGCAAAAGCTTTTTAAAGAAATACATTTGACTGTTGTCAATAACAATGCTGGGGAACACAGCTGGTTGCATTATCTTTGTGTACTGCAATCTATTGATTTACTTATTAACTGTAAGATTACACCTTTAGAGGTAGAGCTAGTAACAATGTCCTCATGCACCAAGGTATGTGTGTCTATATATTTACAGAGGTTAGTATACCATTGAGCTCTGATGTACTATTAGTCTTTATATGAAGGGGCTACACTGATTTAAGTCAGGTCCCTATTTGCTTTCCTCTCTCTCTAACTGACCCTTCTCTGTCTCACACATCCATCTCGCCCTCCCGCCTCTTCTCTTATCTCTTCTCACAGCCACCCCTCTCCTCAGTATTAATTAAAACTCTGTGTGTGTGTGTGTGTGTGTGTGTGTGTGTGTGTGTGTGTGTGTGTGTGTAGGCATTTGTGTGTGCTCATCATGCTTCAGTATTAATTAAAGGTGTGAATGCTAATTGGTCAGATCAATAACGTGTCGTTAGGACTCAAGGGCCTACAGCCAATAGGAAATCGTTATGTGTCTGACATCACTGTCACTCTGCTAAAGCTCCACTGCCCTGTGACACACACACACACACACACACACACACACACACACACACACACACACACACAGAGTTGTACTTACACTCACACTACTGTCATCTTGAAAGATAGGTTCCCTTAAAGGTTGCGAGAGACAGACACAGAGTTCAGAAGCAGAAGAGGTTAGCAAGACACAACCGGCACAACTTACAATATGTTCCTAAAACTAAATCAATATCCATTAAGGAAGGAGAGAGGGAGCAGGAGAGAGAGAAAAAGAGAGGTTTTTGTCATTGAACCGAACTCAGTAAATGAGTGTGTGCTCTCAAAAGGCCTGTGCTGATCAATAGACCCTTTGCACGTGACGTCACGCTTTACTCATGCGAATTATGAATGTCATGACGTATGGCGGAAGAGCTATGCTGTACACAGACGGCAAGCTAAACGCGTACAGAGTAATCCTCACCAACCCAAACGTGTATGTATTGCCTTTCTGTTTTAAATGACTAATAAATAGGGCTGTAACGATATGCCATATCAAACCAAAATTGCTGTTATTAGTCATTTTGGTGCCTTATCCCTGATTTGTCTGGTAAATTTAGCTAACTGTAAAGACGGCTAAAAATTAAGGGGGGGGGCACACACACACACACCTGTAACGCTAACGAAGGTGTAACATTGCGAGTGGCTGCTATTCTGAGTCGGGTGCCTGGGTCTGTTTCCCGACGATTCAGTAAACTGCTGTTAGCATCCTGACTCCTAATTTCCACCAGTTGCAGAAAGACTGCGGATTGGCTTCGCTGCGTGACGGCTTCATGCTCCGCCGTCCATCAATACCCACCAAGTCCGGATTTGTTGCAGAACGGCTGCGGCCATGACTGACAGCTAAAGTCATGAGAACCCACGAGATCTCATAAATTCATGTACAATAGAACCACAAAAGGAAAGCAGCCATTCCGCATTTAGTGAAAATACACACATTTATTTAATTGAAACCTAATGTGTCTGCCGCCGTTGCGGAGCGGATTCACAGCTGTTCTGCACATGGTGGAAATTAGGAGTTAGGCTGGTAGTTGGCTGGGGGCTGACTGTGGATGGTTCCGCTGCGCTGTTGTCATCCCGAATGAAGCCTTGCAGCGCCGGGAGAGTGAGGCAGACAGACAAGGGTGTGCTAGCTAGCTAGCTAGCTGGCTAAATTACCATTAGATTAGTCGTCTATCTATACCAGTGGTTCTCAACCTTTTTTGGGCCAGCGCCCCCTATCCATTATCCAGGTCCATAACCATCAAATAAGACAAGCTAAGTGTCATGGATATAAATGATTTCACCCTAATATTAGGCCTGTTATTGTTTTTACTATTGTTATCAAAAATAATCAAAGAATCATGTCATTGAATGGCAAACAACATATTTATTAGTTTCCCAGATATCAAAAACGCTATGTAAATAAAATATTTACAGGTGTTTCAAAAAAATGCAACCTGACATCAATTTAAATTAGGTATCAACAGTCAATCAGAACAACTAGATATGCAACCTTCAACCTTTAATAAGGTATTGCAAACACTAGCAGTAGCCAATCAAAAACAGCAAGCAATTTAACATTTAAATCTATTTCTAATTTTAATTTTAGTCTATAATCCAATTGTTCCAACGGAAAATAAGATGGCACTTATCAAGGGGTAAAAGCAGAAGGAAATAAGTTTACAACATTTGGAAGTTAGTGAGAGCCCTGCTTTAATTATTTCTGCACAGAAGTTTTACTCAGCAATGATTTGAAGGACTGTCAAATGGTTGATACAACCTAAATATGTAGAATCTAAAATAATGAGGTGCAGCATATTAAAAGTGTATAAACATATGATATGCTATGCAGCTCAAGTTGGCACCGAGCCAGTGACAGGCGATTAATTGGGACTCGGCAGTTTAAATAGCAGAAAAAAACTTTGGGAGAAACGCAACCCCACTTCGCCCGGTGTTTTGAGGAGGTGTGAGAGTCCTGTACAGCACACAGTGATCACTGCCTTTATCACTGCCACAAATAACTTTTAAAACACCAAACACAAGCCCTGAACTGCCCGGGAGTTTGTGAAACAGCTACATGTTTGCCAAATAATAGAGAACAGTCGATATCTGTCACTCGTTTCTTTTCTTTCTCTCTTTCTCCGTGAACTTCAGGTGCAAGAGGAAACGTTGAGTTCTATAAACGATCTGACCAAAATCTGTCACTATGAAATATTAAGTCTACTTGTCTACTACTCGCTGAAGTACCGAGCTCATGTGAGATGATGCTCTGATCTTTCTTCTTTGGTCCCCTTACAGGTTGGAAGAGGAATTGTCCATTACTGTTACCATTACCATTATTCTTATTTCTTCTTATGTCCCCCACCCCCACCAAATCACAATTTATTTAGTGTTGTTAAAACTGATTGGAACTAATGAAACTTTCTGCCCGTCTACTACACTGTTTAGCTTGTGGTTCCGGGGATTCTGCTGTCTGTCATGGCGTTGTCACATGGTCGTGGTCATGTGTTTTGCAAAGGGTCTATACCACTCTCTCTCCCCTACCACATACTTTCTTTTCAAAACTCCTCTTTAACCTTTCAATCCATCCTCTCTTTTGTCTAAAGCTTCTCATGAGCCATTGTCAGTATGCTAGATAGGTTACTCTGAACAAACACCTAGACCTCAGCAAAAAATTATTAAAGAGAAGAGAAGAGAAGAGAAGAGAAGAGAAGAGAAGAGAAGAGAAGAGAAGAGAAGAGAAGAGAAGAGAAGAGAAGAGAAGGAATTTTACAGAACTGGTGGTTTACTTGATGGGAGAAAAACATTTCAGACTGACCCAAACACTGAAGCCTCACCATCATGCCCCAACTAACCACCAGTGCCACACTTCCACCGATATAAAATGAGTTTGTGTGAAACTTGGCTCTTTGATTGAACTTGAAATTCACCAAATTTTTGACAAAGGTGCAAGGACATTGGAAAGAGCAAACACACAACCACATTTAAAGATGAAAAGCAGCTTTCATCTAACTTTTCACTCAGGATGTTACACCAAGAAATTTGATCGGCACATTCACCCTCTCTTTGTATCTTAATGACCCCAAGGCTTTTCCTTCAGCTCAAGACGGTATATGCTGTTGATCATTCCCTCTAAGTCTGCATCAAAGGTGTAATGAACATTGTTAACTGTAGAGGTCACTAGCAGGGCTCTTACTATCACTCTCCGATATCTCCAATTCTTTCAGGCCTTTCATTTGTCCTTAAACCAACTGACACCAAGTGAGCAGACAGCAATGGAGGGCTATGCTAGATTAATCTCACAGTAAGTGCTGTATGAAACATTAACTGTATTAATATATATATATATATATATATATATATATATATATATATATATATATATATATATATATATATATATATATATATATATATAAATAAAAGCAATGGTTATATAATGTCTAAAAACTGAATAGAATGTAAAATAAGGTAATATTGCATGATCTTACCCTCCCATTTAATAAAGGATAAAAAATGAACTGAAATAAATTGGTCAATACCACATCAACAGGCACCGAACCACACACACACACACAGCTGGTTTTCTCATTATTGTTACTCCCAATAATGGGTGCTGAGTAACATCAACACCTAAATTAACAGGTTCTGCCTTGCACAACGTGTTCACAAAGAGGTTCAAATGAGGATAAGAATTAAATTCAACCATATGGCTTTATGAGACAAGCTGCTATGACTGTTTTAGTTGATTGGTTTAAATACATGACAAAGGCCCTGATCCCAAATCTGGTCAATGGATGGATTAACATTGGCTTTCCAAATCATTCTTGTTAAAGTAATATCAAATGCACAGTATGGTGGCACTTCAAGATATAAGCAGCCGGCCTCTGTCCTGTCTCAGTTCCTTCAACTCATTTACATTGTGTCCCTTTGAATCTCTTCTTCTGCTTTGATCACCAATCTTTGTAACATTAGTGCAGTACAAACAAACATCAACCACAATCTATGTGTATTTGTGGGTGCACAGTCACTGGGGAATCAATTTGTAACAAAGTTATTTTTTTCATCACAGGACAAAACTTCAACATTTGCAATTGTCTGTGACAGACACAGACATCACAAGATAAAAATGCTGTATTCTATCTGCTGCAAAAAAGAGTTATTTTAATGAGATTGATGCCTACCATACACTAGAAGACTGAAAAGACTTTGAGAAGACTAAAGTCTTACCATCATCATCACCTTACCTCTAAAGACAATCTGTCATAGTGTCACTGAGTTTTCCATCACAGTCTATAAGATTTTACAAATGCTGGGGAGATTTGTTTTGAAAAATGTAACCAAGCTAGGTAGCTACCGCTAGCGTTAGCTGGTAACTTGAGATTAAGTTTGCAGATTTTATGTTCTGCTGTACATACAAATAAATGGCGCCAGTACCTCAAGGTCTGTGTTTACCCTCTGGTAAATCTCCACTGAATGACTCACTTCAGAAGGGTTGAAAATCAGCAACTTTCCCTCTTTTGCGTTTAGCTTAGCGCTGCGCCATAGCAACCATAAACAACACTGGCTCTAGCCCATTTGCTGCTTCCTGTTTGGTGCTGGAGGGAGAGCACAAGATAGCAAGAACGTCAAGTTAAAGTAGCAACATCATAAGATGATAGGCTCTGACGTTGAATACTCGTGTTGCGATGTTATCTCAAAACTTCATCCATGAAATTGGGCATTATTCTCTCCAGCAAGTGGATGTGGAAATAGTTCCATCAGCAACAAATACCAACCCTGTCCTATTAGGATAAGGGCAATAGTTTGTTTTTTACCCAATGTGAGCATATTAAATATATTCATTGTGAAAGCCTCCAATTCCAAACTGTAAAATAGGGAAAATAAATCTAATGAATCATGTTGTGCAATCGAACAAAGCTAGTAGCGCTGTGTTACTGTACTTTACCCTGCTATACTGCAGCTCCCCTTCCAAGAAGACAGTAGTTAAGATATTAAAAGCAGTGGGATAGTGGGAAGTAGCAAAATCTGCTGATAGAAAGCAGAGCACAGAGGCTGGAGAGTACAGTGCTGCTAGTATTTTAAACAATTAATTAGACCATTAAATATTGAGAGAAACCCCCATGGAATGCCCTTTAATTATAAAATCTGCTGATGAGACGCAGCTAAAGGAGGCTGGAGATCATCCTGTTGATGTTCCTTATCACATTTTATGGGATGCTGTTACATATGGTCAAAATCTTCTTTGATTGGCTGACAGTTTGAGGCATAAGTTTTGTCTAAATCCTCCTTCGGAGTGCTATTTGACTCACGGCATCAGAAACTGCCATGTCAGCATGACCCTGCTCATTTTCTGGTTATGCTAATCAAGTGGCATTCCTTCCTGTTTGGCAGGAGGAGCTGATTGGATGGACCGAGGTGGTAACCCTGAAGGGAGGCTGTTTGATTGGTTGGCTGATATAAACCTGAATAATGGACTGACATTGGCCAGGAGGCCGTATTATTATCAACACACTTCCATACACACAAAGACACACACTGCTGCTGCAGCACACAAGCACACTACCACACACACAGATATTAACTACGTACTAGCAAAGCCTATATTTTAGCCAAGTGGCCAGTGGAAGTCTGACAAACCTGAATATCAAATCAATATATCATTTGGTGTAATTTCTATCCTGTCCTGGCACGTAGCCATTCGCTATAATTCCATCATAGTATTTAATATCATTCAGATATGAAGCCAATATATCATTTGCTGTACTTCTTTTAGTCAAATTCCTACCTAGCCAATCTAGGCACTAGAAGATTTTATGCTACAGATTTTACAGTACTCCGATTACATTATCCAGATATCAAATTGATGACTATTTCTTTTGACAATCTTCGATGTTAGACACCCATCCTTTGCAGGCACTAACCCATTTGGAAGCTTCTTACAATAAATCTGCTATTGAATTGATTAGTTTCATCCAGGTATCACATTTATTTGTCATTTGCTGGACTTTTGTGATGTGAGGCACCTACAGTATCCTGCCTAGCCAGATAGGCAGACACTTGGCAGGCATTGACTGTAATTACATTATCCAAACATCAAATTGATACATTGTGTGGACAGTCGTTGAAGGCCTGACACTGAGAGATTTGGCAGCTATTTTGTACCACACCATTATAGAATTATAAACAACGATCCAGATAACGAGCTAATGTATTTTTCTTTTGACAATGCAGGGTAACATTGTGGAGTTCCACTTCTTTCTAGATAACACTGAGAATCTAACTCTCTGTTTGTTGCTATATGTATTCAAGGGTTGCTGCAATAATTAGTTTATTTTAGGGTCACTCACCGATCGTGCCCATTTAGACAATGAAAGATCTGGCAGTGTATTCTATGTAATCTGTCATGAACAACATAATTGAGGGTGTTTTTCGTGGTGCTTTGTTGGTGTCGTAAGATTGGGACTGAGCAAAACAAAATGTAAAAAGAAAATATTACAGTAGTAAAATATTGTGTCACAGTCCTTTTAAAAGGCTTGTGCTTTGTTAGAGGTTTGTTTTGTTACTTTAGTCTCCAGTAGGTTGCACGATGGAGGAAGAATGATGAAGTCCAAAATCACTTATTTGTAGGTATATAAGGTGGTTACTGAAATTTGTTTACATTTTATTAAGTCTTTGTTTTTGACCGGACAGCTTACACATGAAAGGGAAGAGAGAGGGGGAATGACATGCAGCAAAGTGCCACAGGTCGGAACCAAAGCCATGGCTGCTGTGTTGAGGACTGAGCCTCTGTATATGGCGCGCGCTGTACCAGGTGAGCTAAAAGGCACCTGACATTTGTATAATTTAGAATTTCTCATTGGGTTTTTTATCCGTCCATGGCAGTACAATACAGTAAAAAGCGGAATATGTGTAACTGGAGACATGATTTCAATACTTATATTTTCCTTCAAAATTCTGCCAAGCAGGCAATCTAGGAATGCTTGTCTGTGTGTGTGTGTGTGTGTGTGTGTGTGTGTGTGTGTGTTTGTTTTGATTGATGCTCCTGCGTTGAAGCTGACCTTGCAGCGGTTGGAACAGTAAGGACCTGCATTCACACTGGAGATAATGACACACACACACACACACACACAGATTTAAAACTGCATTGATTCTCCTGTTCAACTAGAAAGCAAAAACATAGAGCACACTACATTATTCAGTCCCTCCAGGATTTTGCAATGTCACAATCTCAACAATTCACCTGAATTCTACTGAAATGATGTCAAATTAATTTCCTTTTTTTCTGATATGAAGACAAGTTGTGTGTGACTGAAACATCTCACATTTACCAACAAAACATACAGTGAATGACTGTGCAAAACATTTCAGATCGTCCTGCCAACCTGTACATTTTTACATCAATTAACAACGTTTTTTTTTTCACGCTAAAAATATTAGGCATTTTTTGCCCCAACAATCTCAAAGAGAAATCCTGGAGGGACTGATTATTATTATTCTCTTCTTCTGTCCATTCTTATTCCTCACTCTGTTCTGCTGTCTCAGGGTAGGTTTGCTTATCTTTTTCTTCTTCTCTTCTATATTATGTTACAGTTCTTTCTTTAACCTCTTCATTTAATTGCTCCTTGCTGCTGTTCATTACTCCTTAAACACAGTGTACCCCTCTGCCATCTTACTTGTTTTCTCCCCTCTCATATCTCACATACTTATCACTTGCCTGCTTTACAGTATAAACATGGGATTACAAAAAACACATGCATTTATATTGTACACTACACACACAAACAAACGCATGCACACGTCCACAGTTGTATAAGTGTAGGCACATACACGTTTACTTTTGTAGTAGGGTCTATTGTGGGTGCTAAATATGTGCATTGAGTTGTGCACAATGTGAGGGTGAAAATATTTTTAACAGAATTATTTTTTGAAATCATGTAGCTTTTATATTACTATATGCTATCACCTTCCAGATCCTATTAAGGTGCAGTTCCTTAAACTAACCTCCACAATTAGGGTCACCTTCTCTTTCCCTATTATGCTATTAACTGACTTGTATTCAATTGTTGACTTGAGGGAGGGAGAGAGAGACGGGATGACAGACAGACAGATGGAGGGATGATAGATAGAGGAGTGGATATTATCAGTCCCCCCAGGTCTCTTTGATAAAGATCAGAGAAGCCACAGCCAGAACCTCAATCACATTCACACGTGGACGCACAAACACTGCAATATACATCACCTATGCATGCCCACAGATGTAAGCACGCACACTCACATACACACACAAACTTGACTTTTACACTCCGATCATGTTCAAGTCACAGAGACAGAGACTAGAGTCAAAATCAATCAATCAAGTGCTGATAAGGGATCAGAGGCAGAGAGAAACAAATGGAAATGGAATTCTCCTTTAATGGCTGCCTCTTAATATGGATGCAAACATTTTTATAACTGAGATTTAGCCTCATGAGATGCTGCTGTTCTGTGTTCACCGGAACATTGCTCATCAGTCATTCAAATTTCAAAGTGTTTCCACTGAGGCGCCTGTTTCAGTGGCCATGCATGCAGCAGTCTGATCAAACAAATCAACGTGAGGATTGAATGTTGTTGGCTTGTGTTTACTGCTGTGACTGGCAAATAGTGATCAGGCCTGAAACATAATTGATGCAGGAGATGAAAAATGTAGGAAAGCTTTCTCAATGAGAGTTGTTTGCTGAATATGTGGCAATAAACCCTGTTCTGAATTAATCAGCACACTTTGCTTGACGCTTTTGCATCAGACTAATTTTGTCAACAGGTTACCAGGGTAGCTATATACATGTTTTATGGACCCGGAGGGAGCAATGACCAACCCTGGCCCTCATCTTTTGGTTTACTTACAGTTAGGTCCAGAAATATTTGGACATTGACACAATTTTCACAACTTTGGCCCTGTGCGCTAACACAATAGATTTGAAATGAAATCATCAAGATGACATTGTAGTGTTGACTTTCAGCTTTAATTTGAGGGTATTTACATCACAATTGGAGGAAGGCTTTAGGAATTACACACATTTTCATACATAGTCCCCTTATTTCAAGGGACCTAAAGTAATTGGAAAAAAAATAATAATATAATCTATATATATCTAATATAATAATATAATCATAAATTAAATGTTCATTCTTAATACTTTGTTGAGACTCCTTTGCAGGTGATGACTGGCTGAAGTCTGGAACCCATAAACGATCTGGAAGCAAACGTTGGGTTTCCTCCTTTGTGATGCTTTACCAGGCCTTGACTGCAGCTGTTGTTTCTTTTCAGGTCTTTCTGCCTTGAGATTTGTCTAAAGCAAATGGAATGCATGCTCGATCGGATTGAGATCAGGTGATTGACTAGGCCATTGTAGAATATTCCACTTCTTTGCCTTGAAAAACTCCTGGGTTGCTTTTGCCGTATGTTTTGGGTCATTGTCCAGCTGTACTGGGAAGCGCCGTCCAATCAACTTTGTTGAATTTGGCTGAATATGAACAGACAGAACGTTTCTATAGACTTCATGCGGCTTCTTCCATCTTCTGTCATATCATCAATAAACAGTAGTGACCCAGTGCCACTGGAAGTCATGCATGCCCATGCCATTACACTGCCTCCACCATGTTTTATAGATGTTGTGGTGTGCTTCAGCTCAAAGCTGTCCCAAGCCTTCTCCATACTTTTCTCTTCCCATCATTCTGGTACAGTTTGATCTTAGCTTCATCAGTCCAAAGAATGCTATTCCAGAACTGGGCTGGCCTTTCTATTCTATGTATGGTTTCCACTTTGTGGCAAATCCTCTGTATTTGCTCTTATGAAGTCTTCTCTTTATGGTAGACTTGAATAATGATACGCCTACTTCCTGGAGAGTCTTCTTCACTTCACTAGATGTTGTGAAAAGGTTCTTCTTTACCATGTCAAGGATCCTACGATCATCAACCAATGTAGCCTTCTGTGGACGTCCGGGCCATTTTGTATTGCTGAGCTCACCTGTGCGTTCCTTTTTTCTCCGAATGTGCCAAAATGTTGATTTGGCCACTCCTAATTTTTCTGCTATCTCTCTGATGGATTTTTTTCTTTTTCCGCAGCCTTTGGATGGCCTGCTTTACTTACATTGAGAGCTCCTTTAAACACATGCTGTGGATGTGCAGCAACAGCTTCCAAATGCCACACCTGAAATCAACTATAGACCTTGTATCTGCCTAATTGATGATGAAATAATGAGGGAATAGCCCAGGGATCGAATCTGTGCGGTGGCCCTTTGCTAGGTGTCATCTCTCTCTCTCTCTCTCTCTCTCTCTCTCTCTTTCATGCCTATCAGGAGGGAAAAGCCCCCCCCCCCCAAAAAAAAGATAAAATAGACACTGAACACAGTGTTGTTGGTTGTTGATATTTACATTAAGTGCAGCATTTTGTATTCTCTGTATTAAAAGAAAAGGTTTCCAAGAAAAACAAAGATCCCATTAAAAACAAAACAATTACAAAATAGAGCACACATATCCATCCGTGTTTATGGAGCTTACAATTACAGTACCACTCAGAGATTCCATATTAGCCTCTTGCTTCTTTGTTGGGTTTACCTTCTGTTTGATTTTTATCATTTGTATGCACCAACTGTTGAAGTCAGTCTAGTCAAATCAATGACTCCTTATATTTGATGGTTGTTACTTTGCTTACCAAGGCTTTGAGCTGACTGAATGAACAGTTTTCTTTACTCTCATCGAGTAAATTCTTAGAAGACACGAACCATCCGCTTTTCTGTAGTGTGACTTTTTCTCCTCATGTCCTGATTTTCTCACAGACTGAACGGCTAAATATCAAAAACAGCAGCACGTTGTTTGGAGTCTAAATAGCAACTCCAAGAACGCCAAACATTTAATATTAACAAGACGGTGAGCAAGTGTCTGGAATAATTTTTATTTTGTCAAAAGATTGCAATCTAGACAATCCCACAGCACCTTCTTCTGTCTTGTCATGCCCAAAAATGGAACATGATTGGACTTCTCTGATGTCACCACGTGTAATTTCAGAAGAGCTGTTAATGGAACCAGAGTTTAAAGAAAAAATGTCAAAAAGCTAACCTGTAACCCACAGGTACAGTACCCAAAAAGGTTATGTGATTTATTAAAGGACCTGTATCTGTAGCTGCTATAAAGTTATGGATAAACATTCTATTGATAGAGTGAGCCCTGACCTCTGAGTGAAGTGAAGATTTCTGCTAGCTTCTAAATCTAAATCATTTATATCAAGCTTGTAGCTGAATAGGTTCAGGAATTGACCAGAAGGTCACCGGATCGGCTGTAAACCTCTGTGGGAAAGTAACACTCCACATGATATTATGTGGAACTGATGGATAAATGCCCAGATGAAGAAGGGTCCATCGATGCATGTGACATCTGGCCAGTAAGAGCTCCCAAAGCGTTTAACCTTCTGCCAACAGCTTCTGTTTGTTTGCAAAATTACAATTTTAAACCCCCAAAAAGATGAAGGCTAAGGAGTGGACAGATCGAAAGGTCATTCCACCTTTTATCTTATTTCATTTGAACCGAAGCCACTTCCACCATCCCTTCATCAGTCAGAATTTATATCTCCACTTCCTTTAGAAGCCAGCCACTCCAGTTAAACCGTCTTCAAAAGGAAAGCAGGCCATTATTGAAATCACAATTATTTTTATGAGATTAAATGTAAAGTGCCAAACTTTGATTTGTGTTGGATAGACTATTTGGGAACCTGCTATTCCTGCTATTGTTAACTATGATAAAAGAAACATTTTGAGTGTGTTTTGAACCTTTAGCCATTTTCCATTGAACGTGTGTTTCCATGTGTTTCTTTTTTACCTCCCTCTTCTGTATTTTATTAGTCTTTGTTCAAGCCTTCTCTTTAGGCACTTCTGCGGTAGAGTGTAAATGAAGGTAAAAAGTGTATTACTGTTAAATCATAGAAAAGAGAAAAACAAGCAGTGGATATAACATAAGTGGCGAGGAGGAAAAAGAGCAGAAGTGAAAAAGAGGTTGGAGATGAGGGGAGTGAAGTGAAATCTCTGCTGACTTGTTAGTCCCAAGGCAGCATGTTCTAGGATGAAGACCATGTTCTCCAGTCCATGTTCTGAATACAATGATTACATCTGGGAGCTGTGTGTCTGCGTGTGTATGGTATGCATGTCCATGTCTGTATGTGCATTCAATGTTTGCCCGTACCTCTGAACACACAGATGCAGGGCTCAAAAGTGCAACCAATTTGGTCGCACATGCACAAGTTTTGCCACGCCCCAAAGAGGTTTATAGCCAGCGCCAAAAAAAAATCTGCAGCGCCAAAACATCTGATTTTCAGGAGCCAGCCTCCCTCTCATCGACAGCTGATATATTTAACACATGCGGCTCGTGCTGATGAGACAGCTAAACTGCATCGTTTTGGATGGAACTGAACACAAGCTAACAGACATACCCCTTTTGCAGAGTTCAGGCTGTTCAGGTTGGGACACACACACACACACACACACACACACACACACACACACACACACACACACACACACACCTGCTTGTTGCAACTATTGATTAACAATAATTTGGAAGTTAAATAAATTCTATTATACTTTAAAGAGCAGTTGTTTATGATTATTTGTGTATCTGTTGTAATAAAGGCTAGTTGAACAGGTCAACGCCCTTCTTTTGTTCCTTTCAAAGATACCACACTCTAAGAAATACATCCGTAAAATAACAGAAAGAGTACCAGCAGTTCATTACCAGGACTTTCTACCGTAATTAAAAAACAGAATTTTTCAGTTAAATAACTGTGTCAATGGTAAAAAAACACAAAACACTTGCTGTTATATTGTTAAATAACAGAAATATACGTACCTGTGACTCACGTACAACGGACAATTTCTGTTAAAATTTACAGTCATACAACTGTTAAATTACAGATATTTCTTAGAGTGATAAATTAATTAACGTCTGTATTTTAAAGGGAACAGCCCCTATGAAACTCTTTCACAGTTCAGTAATTGGTCCCTGATTCCAGGGTGATGCCCCGTTTTAATTGTTTGTCAAGTTGATAAAATTATGAATACTCATATTCATAACTTTATTAAGATTGATAAAACATTTTTGACAAATTGCAATTGAATCTGTACCCTTACCAATTTCCAACACCATCATCATCATGCTGCTCTGGGGGACCGGCTGCGCAGCGAGAAGCCGCTGCTGACGGGCTCAGTGCACCACCGCACAGCTGACTGTCTGCGCGGCCGTCTGATGCCATTAGAATTAAATTGAGACGGTTTCATGACCAGTTAAAAAACATCTTGTAGTCACAATAAATAACAGAAGTGTAGTAGGCCTACGGGAGTACACATGGACATCCTGAACAAGCGCCGTCGCTCCGCGCCGTCTTTCTGCTGCGCCCCATTCACGTAGCGTCACTTTTTCACAATGAAGGTTAAACTCTATAATTTATGCACAGTTCACATGTACGCATAAACTGTGGTGGTCCGTTACACTGTAGGCTCAACATTACTAATTTTCTTAACCAATATAATGTAGAAAACATTACACTTCATAACGTTTTGAATCCATAACATGATTGTATTATTGTACAAATTAATAGTAAAAGCAGTAGCTTATCTAAGTCAATCCTACAGGGGAAACTCTGAAAAGTAGAATATCGTGCAAAAGTTCATTTATTTCAGTTATTCAACTTAAAAGGTGAAACTAATATATTTTATAGACTCATTCCATGCAAAGCGAGATATTTCAAGCCTTTGTTATAATTTTGATGATTATTAAGGGTCATGAAAACCCCAAATTCAAGATCTCAGAAAATTTGAATATTGTGAAAATGTTCAATATTATAGGCTCAACGTGTCACACTCTAATCAGCTAATACATCCAAAACACCTTCAAAGGGTTCCTGAGCCTGGTCTCTCAGTCTGGTTCAGTAGAATTCACAATCATGGGGAAGACTGCTGACCTGACAGTTGTGCAGAAAACCATCACTGACACCCCCACGAGGAAGGAAAGCCTCAAAAGGTAATTGCAAAAGAAGTTGGATGTTCTCAAAGTGCTGTATCAAAGCACATTAATAGAAAGTTAAGTGGAAGGGAAAAGTGTGGAAGAAAAGGGTGCACAAGCAGCAGGGATGACCGCAGCCCGGAGAGGATTATCAGGAAAAGGCCATTTTAAAGTGGAGGGGAGCTTCACAAGGAGTGGACTGAGGCTGGAGTTACTGCATCCACAGCCACCCCACACAGAGACGGATCCTGGACATGGGCTTTAAATGTGGTATTCCTCTTGTCAAGCCGCGGCTGAACAACAAACAACATCAGAAGCATCTTACTTGGGCTAAAGAAAAGAAGAACCGGTTTGTTGGCCAGTAGTCCAAATCCCAATTTTTCTGATGAGAGCAACTTTTGCATCTCATTTGGAAAACAAGGTTCCAGAGTCTGGAGAAAGAATGGAGAGGCACACTATACAAGATGCTTGAAGTCCAGTGTGAAGTCTGTGTTGATTTGGGGAGCCATGTCATCGGCTGGTGTTGGTCCACTGTGCTTTATTAAGGCCAGAATCAACGCAGCCGTCTACCAGGACATTTTAGAGCCTTTCATGCTTCCATCAGCAGACAAGCTTTATGGAGGTGCTGACTTCATTTTCCAGCAGGACATGGCACCTGACCACGCCTGGTTCAGTGACCGTGGGATTACTGTGCTTGATTGGCCAGCAAACTCGCCTGACCTGAACCCCATAGAGAATCGAAGGGGCATTGCCAAGAGAAAGATGAGAGGCATGAGACCAAACAATTCAGAAGTAGTGAAGCATCCTGGTCTTCCGTAACACCTCAGCAGTGCCACAAGCTGACAGCACCCATGCAACGCTGCATCGAGGCAGTAATTCATGCAAAAGTGGCCAAAACAAAGTACTAAGTACATATGCATGATTATACTTCTCAGAGAGCCAACATTTCTGTATTTAAACTCCTTTTTTTATTGATTTCATGTAATATTCAAATTTTCTGAGATTTTGAATTTGGGATTTGTAAACCATAATCATCAAAATTATGACAAATAAAAGCTTGAAATACCTCACTCTGTATGTAATGAGTATATACAGTAGATTCATTTCACCTCTTAAGTTGGATTACTGAAATAAATTAATTAAAATAAATAATTTTTTGTAAATTTTTCAACTTGGGAGCAAAACCTGCTCCTTGGGGGAAAAAAAGTTTCCATAAGCCCTGTTCATACTAACAACTGAACATGTAGTCTATCCGGGCCCAGATCCCAGATGTGAAAGCCCCCTTACTGGAATACTGAATATAATGATATTCCATTATATTTAGTAATAATTATATTTGAATTGTTACCTACCACCAGAATCTTGTGATTTCCTTGCCATAAATATAAGCCGTTTTTATAATAAATTAGTAGTCAGAATGCTGGAATTGAAGACTCTTACGCTCCAGGAGGATTCCCAGTGTGTGTGTGTGTGTGTGTGTGTGTGTGTGTTAATCTGTGATTCCGTCTCATCAGCACAATATCAAACTGCCTCCAACATCATGCTAAATAATACATCACTTTTTTCTCTCTGTTTCACATGACGGACGGGCGCGAACACACACACACACACGCACACACACACTGTATGGTATGTGCTGGAGTATGAATTAGTTATGACCTGACAGTCTTCAGAGGAAGGGGAGAAATGTTCAAGGATTACATCAAAGCGTACCCTACTATGCAGGCTGAAAAAGGATAAAGCCATGCTACTGTACCTTTGCCCTGTCAATTGCAAAATTCTGAGCGAACAATCAATCAACCTTTTTCATGTATCTATGTAATTATGGGTCAAAGAGGTCACTTACATTCATGCATCCAGTAAAAAGACAATCTTTCATCAAAACAAAAAAACAGCTATTCAATTTGCATTGGTAATGTGTTGATATTTGTTTTGTTTTGGGTGAGAGAGAGAGAGAGAGAGAGGGAGAAAGAAACCTATGATTTAACAAATAATTTCTGAAGTTCTTATATCTAGTGTTTCAAAATTTTAGTAATTTCACCAAAAAAAAAAGAGTTGTACTTATATACAACAAATACCACTTCTACCAATAGTGATGATGACCAGGTATTTTTTGTACACAGTTCCTTTCATAAAGTGTATTGTTGACAATCCTGCAGAAATCTAAAATCTGAAATGGCTCCAGTGAAAGATTAGGCGGAAGGATTACATAGAGTAAAGATGACTTGCCAAACATTTTCCAAACCAGGGTGGACCATTCCTTCTGAAAACAAAATCTCCTCCTTGCAGTAAACATTTACAGCCAAGCTGTGTCTTGTGGACAGTGAGACATGAGATGATGAATATAGAAAGACCAACCGATCATCAGCATAATCTTGCATTTTTGAAAATGCCAAGTATCATTTGACTCTTTCTTTCTCATTCACACACACAGAGTAAGTCAAACAGCTGAATGTAACAGCAGCAGGGGCTTTTCAGATAAGTTCCCTGGAGCAAAACTCTCTCTGTGTCACACACACACACACACACACACACACACACACACACACACACACACACACACACACACACACACACACACACACACACACACACACACACACACACACGCCCATAGAGATGCACAATCACACAGAATGAGGATGGGCCAAGTAAGTGGAAACTTGTGCCAGTGAATAAATCTGGGACAACTGCTTGGACATACAAGTAGCACAACAATCACATAGACATGCACACATATACTGTAATCTCAGAAACGAGCATGTGTGCAGACTTAAACCAAGGCATTTTGCAATTAATGATAATGTCATTATGCGTCGTACCAGATGCACATATTGAACACCGACCAACCATCTTAATCACATTCAGACAAGCACAAAGGTGTATAGAAGGATACCAAAGGACACAAAGAGAGCAACATTCTGCGTGTATGTGTGTTAGAGCTGTCAGTCTTCCTATATATACCATTCGAATTCCATTTGTTATTTTTTAATATTTAAATAATATTGGGATATTTAATGTTCATATGCAGCCTGTTATAAATATGTACTACACTACTCAGGCTTCTTTATTGTCAATGCCACTATAAGTATGTGGTTGTTGTTACACGTTCTGTCCACTAGAGGGACTTCCAACATCAGCCTGGCCTTGAAGGGGATCTAAGTCATGGTGCATTGCATTTCTAACACACCACTCCGTTTACATTATTTTCCACCACGCACACAGCGACAAACACAAAAAGAGAACTCTGTAATGAATCAAAATATGTGGATGGAAGCAGCTCTGTTGTAAAAACTAATGGTGCTCGGTTAGCACAATGACATAGCTAAGCTCCTATAACTTGCGGCGCAGTTAGGAAACCAGAACAAGCTAACTACTAATAACATAACTTGAACTCACAATGCCATGTGTTTCTCACTTCTGTAACTTATTTGTGTACTTGAAACATGCTGGTCATGCAGTATTGTCACCTTGTCAGCTGTTTTCTCAAATATCTGCACAGTGAATAGCAAGGAGCTGCAAAAACTGTGGACTTACTTGTTTTGCTCAGTGTCATATGTGTGCCTCCAGGAGACAGTTTTATGCTCCGGAACTAACTGCCTCATGAGGACATCAAAGTTTTCTAATCTAAATCTAATCTGAAATATTTAATGCACACATGATATGCTGTTTTAACCGTCACTTCAACTATTCGTATCGCTTCTTTTATCTGTGAAAAATTGTACCTTGGTGTTAACTCAGGCCCTAAAGGGAGACAGCAAAGGGGACACGTTAACTACCCTGGAATGTGCTAAGTTCCCTCTGGAAGACATTTTTTCTTTTTTGTTCAAACTCCTTAGCGAAACAAAGTTAACACATCAAATATTGAGTATTTTTATGACATGCAAAAACAACCTCAATAATCAAGTGTATGAAAGTCATACTAAAAGTCAGATGTCTGGGCGCCTGGATAGCTCAGTTGTTAGAGCAGGTGCCCATATAAAGAGGTTTTCTACTCGGGTTTGACTCCGACCTGCGGCCGTTTGCTGCATGTCATTCCCCCCCTTGCTCACCCCTTTCATGTCTTCAGCTGTCCTGTCAAAAATAAAAATGCCCAAAAAATAATCTTAGCTAAAAAATGTTTTAGCTGAAGTTAAATGATATGAGCATAGTGCCCAGGAACCTGGCTTTGGAGGGTTGAAAGCATTGCAAGATCTGGTAGATTGGTGTTCTGTGACATTACAATTACCACAAGACGTCTGTTTTTGTTTCTGCAAGTCTATAATATGAAGAGAGCCTTTAGTTTGCACTCATTTCATGTCATGCTCTGCCCATGACTTCCCCTCTCTCTTTCTGGATTTGACAGCCTGCCATGTTGAAAAGGAATGAACTTGTCACCCATTAAGGAGTCCTTTCCTGTGCTGAGTGGAAAGGTGTCAAAAAGTGTGGATTGAATTTAGAACATAGCTGTTCCCCTTGAAAACTTTCTGAATCTGAGTGGCCTTTCAAAGGAATTGAAATGAATAGAAATAATTTACTCTGTCTGCAATAAAGACACTATACTATAACTATAAAGTATATGTATATACAGTACATATATGTATATGTATATATATATATATATATATATATATATATACATACACACACACATATATACTGTACACATACTTTATATTTATACACACATATATACACATACATACATATACAGTATATACATACATACTATATATATATATATATATATACACTACCGTTCAAAAGTTTGGGGTCACCCAAACAATTTTGTGTTTTCCTGAAAAGTCACACTTATTCACCACCATACGTTGTGAAATGAATAGAAAATAAAGTCAAGACATTGACAAGGTTAGAAATAATGATTTGTATTTGAAATAAGATTTTTTTTTACATCAAACTTTGCTTTCGTCTAAGAATCCTCCATTTGCAGCCATTACAGCATTGCAGACCTTTGGCATTCTAGCTGTTAATTTGTTGAGGTAATCTGGAGGAATTGCACCCCACGCTTCCAGAAGCAGCTCCCACAAGTTGGATTGGTTGGATGGGCACTTCTTGGTACCATACGGTCAAGCTGCTCCCACAACAGCTCAATAGGGTTCAGATCTGGTGACTGCGCTGGCCACTCCATTACCGATAGAATACCAGCTGCCTGCTTCTGCTCTAAATAGTTCTTGCACAATTTGGAGGTGTGTTTAGGGTCATTGTCCTGTTGTAGGATGAAATTGGCTCCAATCAAGCGCTGTCCACTGGGTATGGCATGGCGTTGCAAAATGGAGCCTTCCTTATTCAGAATCCCTTTTACCCTGTACAAATCTCCCACCTTACCAGCACCAAAGCAACCCCAGACCATCATATTACCTCCACCATGCTTAACAGATGGCGTCAGGCATTCTTCCAGCATCTTTTCATTTGTTCTGCGTCTCACAAACGTTCTTCTTTGTGATCCAAACACCTCAAACTTGGATTCATCCGTCCACAACACTTTTTTCCAGTCTTCCTCTGTCCAATGTCTGTGTTCTTTTGCCCATCTTAATCTTTTTCTTTTATTGGCCAGTCTCAGATATGACTTTTTCTTTGCCACTCTGCCCTGAAGCCCAGAATCCCGCAGCCACCTCTTCACTGTACATGTTGACACTGGTGTTTTGCGGGTACTATTTAATGAAGATGCCAGTTGGGGACCTGTGAGGCGTCTGTTTCTCAAACTAGAGACTCTAATGTACTTATCGTCTTGCTCAGTTGTGCAACGCGGCCTCCCACTTCTTTTTCTACTCTGGTTAGAGCCTGTTTGTGCTGTCCTCTGAAGGGAGTAGTACACACCGTTGTAGGAAATCTTCAATTTCTTAGCAATGTCTCGCATGGAATAGCCTTCATTTCTAAGGACAAGAATAGACTGTCGAGTTTCAGATGAAAGTTCTCTTTTTCTGGCCATTTTTAGCGTTTAATTGACCACACAAATGTGATGCTCCAGAAACTCAATCTGCTCAAAGGAAGGTCAGTTTTGTAGCTTCTGTAACGACCTAAACTGTTTTCAGATGTGTGAACATGATTGCACAAGGGTTTTCTAATCATCAATTAGCCTTCTGAGCCAATGAGCAAACACATTGTACCATTAGAACACTGGAGTGATAGTTGCTGGAAATGGGCCTCTATACACCTATGTACATATTGCACCAAAAACCAGACATTTGCAGCTAGAATAGTCATTTACCACATTAGCAATGTATAGAGTGTATTTCTTCAAAGTTAAGACTAGTTTAAAGTTATCTTCATTGAAAAGTACAGTGCTTTTCCTTCAAAAATAAGGACATTTCAATGTGACCCCAAACTTTTGAACGGTAGTGTATATATATATATATATAAGTATATTGTTATATAATGTACTAGTGCTGAAACGATTCCTCGAGTAACTCGAATAATTTGATTACTAAAAATCCTTGATGCAAAATGATTTGCCTCAAAGCTTTGTTTAATCAATCTTACTAATGTTGTATTGCTCACTGTGTTTCCGCACGGATGATTATTACTGTCGCACATCGGGCTGACGCTGCTGGCGACACATCCCATAGTGACTGACAACGCAGACTATAAAATGAAGAAAGAGCGCGTAAATAGTGAGGGACCAAGAGAAGAGACAGGCTGGTGAAAACGACTGAAAGTGTCCAAAGTTTGGAATTAAAACAAACTCTGTAGGTTGTGTCTACAACAAAATCGAAATAGCTTACCACAATAATAACACATCAATGCTTGAGCGTCTCAACAGAAACTCTAACTTAATCATTCATTCCATGAAGCGGACCAGGCAAAAGTAAATCACAGAGTTGTATGGACGATGAAACTACACCAAACACAACAACTACCAAAAACCAAGACAAGAAAATACATAGTGTTAACCACAATTTGATCTGAAGAGCCGACTTATTGACTTTCCCTTCAGAAAAACAGCTGATTGTTGCACACCATTGTCTCTCGCTCTCTCTCTCTTCATGGCAAAACAGCTGATCTATAACTTTCTAGCATAAGTGTAACAGAGCTGTTTGATATTGTAATGAAATGTATAAAATGAAAATAGGTTGAGTATAACTCCTATTTACATATAGGCCTATATACAGATCAGTTGAGGTTGAAACTTGTAGTTCTGAAAGTTAAGTTGTACAATTTAAGGTAATGTTTATGTATGTTTAATGCATGCCTACATTTGAGGTTTGTATTGCATTTCAGAATATGTTTTCTTTAAAAACAAAGCAATATAGCACTTAAATGCACTTATTATGGTTAGTTTTTGAGAGACGATATTGTAAGCAATGTAGGCAATAAAAATGTTGCTTTTTCCGAAAATCAAACCAAACTATTGCATATTATTGCTCTTCAAACAAAAGTATTTCTTATCTGATTACTCAATTAATCAGTGGAATAATCTGTAGAATACTATATCGGCAGAATGCTATTGATTACTAAAAAAAATAATCGATAGCTGCAGCCCTATACTGTACATTCATTAACACTGTTAAAACCCATTTATTAAATATGTACTGTATATACTGCTCACAAACGCTAAATAGGGGGATTTAAAGATGTAATCTAGAAGATTTTCATTTAAAAAACGTCTCTCTGATCATCATTGCAATATCTTAGAGAAATATAACTTGAGTTTTGATAATTATTGTATATTTTCCTCAACGTGCTTAATTTATACATGGCCTGGCGCCACCTCCACTCCTGGAGTTTATTAAATACAGACAGACTCAGATCACCAGAGCTGTTGTAAATGGGGATTGTGAGGTTCCTTTTAGAAAAACCTCTTTTGGCCATAATGTTATATACATAATATCTATAGGTAGTGCATAATGCAACATACTTCCCCCAACTATAAGGGAACACCTCACTTTGACCACCTTTGAGAGCCAAGTAAAGCTGTGCCTTAGAGCAAACAGAACGTGTAACTACCTCTAACTGTATGCTGTACTGACTTAGCCCAATAGAGCATACTATTGAATTGAATTGTGTCTCCATTTTAACATCTACTAATGAATTGTCCTGTTTTTCTTTCTTTTTGTTTCTTCTTGTTTTATATAATCAATGTTACTATTGGATATCTTATCTTTTTTCTTGTACCTTCAACCTGCCTAATGGACTGCAGATGGAAATTAGCCCTCGGGCTACAATCTGGCATTTTTACGTGTACTGCTGTACATGTTCATCAATGTGCATT
Organism: Percina caprodes; assembly: GCA_013375575.1. Lineage (NCBI taxonomy): Eukaryota > Metazoa > Chordata > Actinopteri > Perciformes > Percidae > Percina > Percina caprodes. Next base: position 1,401,521 of record JABXJD010000021.1, on the reverse strand, counting down.
GTCTTGAATAAATAAAGAAATAAGATTTTCATTTAAATAAATTTCTGTTAAGTCCCTATCGAAGAAGGAGGCAACACAATGTCAACTGAGCCTGTGGCCCTCTGATGAAACTTGGTGTCCAGGGGGCTGTTTCACAAAAGCAGAATTTATAAATCCAGGATAACTGATAAAGTGAGGCTTGACCTAGTCTAAGCTGTGCAGCTTGGCTTTGTGCGTTTCACGAATGCCAATCCTGGGTAAGGCGAAGCAACTAGGTGATGCTAAAATGGAGAATATGCATTGCTCATACTTTATACAGAGTGAGCAGCAGCTTCTTCTGGAAGTATGATAACGTGAAACACATTTTTTTTAAAGAAACACTGCCACTATAATGAAACGGAGAGAGAAAGCGTAGCAGACGATCGCTTACCGACTGAATGTGTATAGTCTAAAAATATACATTTACTGACCACTGCTCTGAATTGAAACCATCATACTTATACCATTCAAGGATTAGGCTACTAATCATTTGTACAAATTAGCCGTCGTACTCTTTGCCTTAAAAGGTAAGCAGAAGATAATGTTCCTAAATGTTCGTAAATGTCTATTTTTACACTACCACTCAGTCTGCAATTGACTAGCCATTCCTCATTTTATTTTTATTTTTATAGAGGACGAGTTTCCGTCTTTACATATTATATGCCTTGCTCCCTCTTACATATGGACATAGAAAATAAAGACACTGAAGAAATTGGACTCTAAAATCTAGAAAGATAATTAAGTGATAAATATAATGCACACTGTAAACATGAATGTAACATTTATTAAAATAATTTAAGGTGCATTGGTCCACTATGGAAACACACATGTACAGCACTTTATAAATTATATATTAACTATATCATTTTCTGAACTATGGTTGTTACCATTGAAGCACAGCCCATACATTCTGACACAATGCCACACACACATGCAGGCACACTGTCTGACCTTCATAGTTGAGTTTGAAGCCATGTGCAGAGACCGCAAAGTCACTGGTCAACCTCAAAGAGAAGACATTTCCTGTACTGGTGACAGGGGGAGGAACCTGGAAGCCTGTTAGCCTGTAGAAAACCAGAGAAAATGTGATGACATTATGAGCAAATTACCAAGCACGGTAAATATTCAAGAAAAAGAATAACCCCTCTATTGTTGACCACACACAAGTCCTCACAATGGTCAACCAATAGCAACAAAGAGATTAGCATACTGATGTGTTACATACAGACACATTCATCAGGTCAACACAAAATGAAGTGCATTTTGTGCCTAGAAGATATTTGTGATACTCTTGACGCTTTTTATCAATGGTTGTCACTTTTTTTTATGTTTTCAACACTACGTAACACTAACTTATTAACTATATTTGTACAGTTATTTTGGGAATTTATGGTCAATGAACCTCATTTACAGGAAATTATACCTAATGTTTTGAGTGGGAAATTAGGAATTATTTAGACTAAAATTAAAGGAATGGATGTTGATGGATAATCACAGACTTCTACTCAATATTATTTCAAAACCATTTCAATTGGTTTTTCAAATGCTATAAAATTGAATAAGACACTCCAAAACTACGTTAATTTTAAGTAGAGATTTGTACTTGCCAAATGTGTTGTGTGGAATCAATCATGTTATTTTGGGTAATTACAATTGGGTAGTTAAAAAGAACATTGATATAGGGAAACAGGTCAATTTGACCCAAGGACAACATGAAGGTTATTTCTATCCCTGGTCTAGTAACTCATACAATTCTATGCCCCTTATAGGTTTTTTTATTAGGCTACTGAAACTGATATGGGTTCTGTTGTTGTTTTTTAAAAGAAACTGCTTATAAACTGCAACAGCTGTGTGCCAGGTGAGACATACATCATGATAATTTACCAGTTTGATTACACTCCTATCTCTGATGTTTGCTCATACCAGTACCACTGCCTGGCACAGAGTCTCTACAGCAGAACACAAAAAACACTTCATTAGTTGAAAATAGAAAGGGCTGCATTAAAGCCCACGACTTGATAAGGGTTTTTAAATAAACCAAGCCACAAGATGAAAGTGTACAGAACAGAAAAGTAAACCCTGGTCAGCTAACCAGTAATATCAAAATGGGTTTGTGTAAAAACAAACACAAAACAAAAAATATTATATATCTGTACTCCACATATTTGAGTGTGTCTTTCAATGCTTACACACAGCTTAAATTCCTTGAATTTAATGAGAAAGAAGAGAAAAGGAGTTATGGAAGGCCAGCTTTTTTGCAGGTATGGACAAGAGCCAAACCTTCTTTTTTCTTGTCCTGCAGCTACCATTCTCTCTTTTATTTAGCCAACCCCCCTTCCTTCCTTTCTCTTTCATCTCTCCTTCTCTTCCTCTTCCCTCAATCCACTCGCATAAGCCTTTCCTCTAGCAGTAAGTTGCCTAACTTCTTTTTCTTCCCTAAATTTCACAGGATGCGGAATGGCTGCGGATCGGCTCCGCTGCGTGTCTGCTCCGTCCTCCACCGTCTGTCAACACCCACCAGGTCTGGATCTGTTGCAGAACGACTGAGGCCATGACTGACAGGTGAAGTCTCGAGGTCGCACGAGATCTCACCTGTCCTCTAATTTCTACTTACTGTCTTTGATCTTTTTAATTTCCCTTTCCTAAATCACCTTTCCTTTTTGCCTGCATTTACTTTCATCCCTCTTTTTGACTCCACATAGACCTTCACTGTCTGGCATCTGTCTATCTTTATCTATTCTCTCCCCTCCATCCCAGACAGAAAGAAATGTGGGTGTATATTCAGAACTGTGTGTACTTTATTGTTGTGCTTTCTTCTTCCCCACTCATTGTGCTGCTTGCCTTATCTTTCACAATATAAGGAAAAATTCAATGTTTTCCTAGCAGTAGTGCCCCGATCATTATTTTTGCCACCGATATGATTGTCAATGAGTCATATCGACCAATAATAATCCACGGGCAATCCATCGGGGCATCCCTAGCTGAAAGTGAAGAATGTGATTGTGGCAAGAAATATGTCTGTCTGTGACCTCTACAGTTCTGATAGTGTTGCAGTGACTTATTTTAATTCTATTCAGCCCCATCCTTGCACTCATCTTTCTTTGCGTCCCCACATTTTAATTTATTAAGCTTTCTATCAGAAAACCAACCACAACCTTTTCCTGAAGAACCTGCCCCTCTCTCAACCCTTCTTCCATCTTTTGCCTCTTACTTTGCTTTTATCCTCCATTATGGAACTACTTTGTAGATTCTTCTCTCATCTCTCCATACTCTATTTCTTTCATCCTCTCACCTCCTCTTTTCATATTGTATTCATTTTCTCCTGACCCTAACCTCTCTTTTCATCTTTTTATCTCTCCATTTCTCATCTCTTGTTCCCATTCTCTCATCCCTCCTGCCATTTTTCTGCAGTAGTTAACCTGAATTTGTTCTTCTGTACATGCACTTTTCTCTAATCATTCTGTCCACCTTCCAGCACATCTAAACTGTGCTTCACCCTTATAGCATGCTTCCATCTCTCCTGTCAAATTGCTGTGCCTTGTTTTCAGTTTCCCGTCTCTTTGAGTTGGCCCTTCCTCACGTCTTAATTCCTGCTTCCAAGCAAATTTACTCCTTTTCTATTTGTTCGATTTCTCTCTCATGTAGTCCAATACCACTCAAAGCACGAATGGTGGCTACTTCCTTAAAAGCACCCAACCATCTCTATAATCTCTTCTTCTGTTGTTAATCTATATCTTGTCTGTATTTCTCTGTCTCAGCGGCCTTCCTATTTCTCTCCTCTCTTCTCCACTCTTTAAATGTATTTTCCTCTCGCTCTTTATGCTTAACAATTGATTTCCTTACTATTATTTTATTGCCCTTCTTGGCTTCCTTTCCCCTGCCCATATTATATCTGCCCTTACAATGTTTCCTATGTGAAGACACAATAGCTATGATGTGCATGTAACAAAGCCCAAGGTGTCACAGCGCTTAACCTCCTCAGTAAATGATCTCTGCATGTTCACATACAAACTTTTTAGCTGTGCTACTGTTAACACTATTGCACCAAAATATAATGCTTTAGATGTATAGTAGAGCGCGACCGATATATTGGTGGTGCAATATTATTGGCAGATATTAGGCATTTCCCAATCTATCAGTATCAGCATTTATAATGGACAATTTAAAAAATAAATGTAAATATTCATTCATCAGAATCATCTATGAATTTAAAAAAGTGTAAGGTTGTAAGGTTAAATGATGATTTAAAAAAAAACAAAAAAAAACAAAACAGCTACCATAAAAAAAGGTAATGTAGCTCTTTCAGGAAGACCTATTAATTGATGCACTCCTAAATCAATTCAGCAGTTAAACTAATGAATGTATATTTTATCATGCGTGTATAACTGTCGCATATCTGCATTAGCCTCTTCTGATTGAAATGTATCTCAGCGTAAATCCTTTCAGGAAGACCTCACTCTTAATCAATTCTCTACCTAACTCGAATCAGCTGTTGGAGGCGTTCACCTCTCTGCTAAAACCAATCCAAATATTTACACAATGGCAATGGCCAATCACAGAGTCACCACCCTGCTTTAAATATTCTGTTTCTCCCTTTGCTATTCAGCTGTCTTTGCAGGCAAAGAGTGCAACCCTCCACCTCCCCTTTCACCTCCAGTCATCTACTCCAGCTGACTGGTCCAGAGCCTCTTTCAGTGTGGTCTACGGGCTCCTTTGTCACCACCACCGGTGTCTAGATTCCATCGGGGGGGTCTGATGCTTCTCTACCCCTATATAAAGATATCCGAAGGATTCGTATAGCGATGTACGTCAAAGACATTTGTCATTTGAGCTGTACAATAAATCTTATTTGCATATCTGCAAACATGTCTCTCCTGATTGAAATATTGTGTTATGTAAATAAACCTCAAACCATTCTCTTACGCTTACTCCAATATCTTATTTGTAATGCTTCACTCCAGCAGAAACACACATACACCCTGTGTACTTTGTGTGTAACAACTTATCTCTAGATGTATATATTTTAAGTTTTATGAGGTAAAACAAAATCATTTTACAGAAACAGAAAGAGAGATAGAACAGAGGGTGTCATTCAAGGTCTATTCTTGTGGGACTGTGTATATGCTTGTGTGTGTGTGTGTGTGTGTGTGTGTGTGTGTGTGTGTGGTAGTGTATAGAGTGAAATTTCATTAGCGAGTGAATGAAGAACTAGCTAATATCAGTAGAGTGCTTTCTCTGCTCTCACACACACACAAACACAGATAGAGAGACACACCATTCTCTTCATTTTCTTCAAAAAAGCAACCATGCAGTCCGCCTAATGCGATTGTCAGACCACCCCCCCCCCCGTTTCTCTTTTTGTTTTTCTCTCCTTCCCTTGTATCTGATGGTCTCTTTATTGCCAAGAGGGAAAAGAGATTTGTCATTGTTATTACTGTCATGAAAGAAGAGAATGGGTTGAAAGAGATCCACTTTATAAAAAAAAGAAAAGAAAGAAAGAAGAATGGACAAAATAAGTGGTGCACAGTTGAGCTTTTGTGTCATGTTGAAAAATAGTGTCTTGCATCTAATCATATCTGATGTGAACTGCATAGTTTAATCACATCAACGAGTCATCTTACGGGGCTACAGAGCATTCACTCTCTTATGCTCGGGGTAGATATTCATGGGAGCTGTGTGATTTTTCTGCCTGGACATGAAATTAACCAGTTTCATGTATAATTAAGTTCATGTAGATTACAGTTCACTTCACTTTACTGACAGCAAGTATATTCTGGTATAATCACATTGTCCTTAGGTTATAATGACCAATATTATCACTGTCATTATCACTTTTCGATGTTATCATGACCTTTTTAAAAGTGTGTTCAATATGTTCAGAAAGCACTGATACACCAAAACAAGCTGGAATTGTTTCAAAAAATGTATGAGTGTTAATTATATTACAAAAATATAGGCAATAGGCTTGTAAAATCTATTGAGAACTGGCTACTAAAACTTGCCCGTTGTAGGGTGTCCTGTAAGAACTTGAACCAGAGATGTCTGACTTTGAGAGGAAGATTTATTTAAGAAGTTGTATTTGACATTACACATGAAGTTGGATGTGGCTCTGAAATATAAGCAAATGATGGTCCAACTAAACGCAAACCGGATGGGATGGCATGTCGCTGCAGGATGCTGTGTTAGCCATGCTGGTTCAGTATACCTTCAATTTGGAATAAATCCCTAACAGTGTCACCAGCAAAGCACTCCCACACCATCACACCTCCTCTTCCATGCTTCACGGTGGGAACCAGGCATGTAGATTCCATCCGGTCACCTTTTCTGCGTCGCACAAAGACATGGCGGTTGGAACCAAAGATCTCAAACTTGGACTTATCAGACAAAAGCACAGATTTCTACCGGTCTAATGTCCATTCCTTGTGTTTCTTGGCCCAAACAAATATCTTCTGGTTGTTGCCTCTCCTTAGCAGTGGTTTCCTAGCTGTTATTTGACCATGAAGGCCTGATTCCTGCAGTCTCTTCTTAACAGTTGTTCTAGAGATGTGTCTGCTGCTAGAACTTGTGTGGTATTTATCTGGTCTCTAATCTGAGCTGCTGTTAACTTGCGATTTCTGAGGCTGGTGACTAGGATGAACTTATCCTCAGCAGCAGACGTGACTCTTGGCCTTCCTTTCCTGAGGCGGTCCTCATGTGAGCCAGTTTCATTGTAGTGTTTGATGGTTTTTGTGACTGCACTTGGGGACACATTCAAAGTTTTCCCAATTTTCCAGACCGACTGACCTTCATTTCAAAAAGTAATGATGGCCACTTGTTTCTCTTTACTTAGCTGATTGGTTCTTGCCATAATATAAATTCTAACAGTTGTCCAAAAGGGCTCTGTGCTGTGTATCAACCTGACTTCTGCACAACACAACTGATGGTCCCAACTCCATTAATAAGGCAAGAAATGTCACTAATTAACCATGACAAGGCACACCTGTGAAGTGAAAACCATTTCAGGTGACTACCTCATGAAGCTCATTGACAGAACACCAAGGGTTTGCAGCGCTATCAAAAAAGCAAAGGGTGGCTATTTTGAGGATCTAAAATATAAGACCTATTTTTTTTTTTAACTCTGTAGAGAGTTTGTAACAAATCAAATGAAAGCTTTAAAGACATGCATAATGAGGCTGTTCCTGATTAATTTTTAGGATGGTCATCGGATGAAAAAGGGATCCTAAAAGAGATACTTGTTTTCACATGTTGATTTGAGAAAAGGAAGTTAGTTATGGTGCTATTATTCACTCTGGGCTTATTACAACCTTAAAGGTAACTACTAAATGTCTTACCCAGCACCTTGACCTAAACACAAATAGATCTATTCCTAAAATATACAATCCGGTTTTATTCACATTCAAGATCAGTCCAAATGTCCTCACACCCCCACAAAGTTCTTACAATTAGACAATTTAGGCAAGTAAGTATCAAAAAATAGTTAACAACAGCAAGTTGTTATTTCAAATTGTAATTTCAGAGGCACAGATTGAAACAATCAGTAACACAATAGCCAAATACAGGGCTATATAAACAGAGTGACAGACATACAAATGAAATTTAGACATTCCATATGAAGTACCTTAAAACACATTTATGTGTTATATATATTTATTGTTGAATGAAAAAGAATGAATAAGCATCATAGCTCTGTATTATAGCTGTTTATTTTCCCTCAGCTAGTGTCAATCTGTGTAGCTACCAGTCCCTAACCACCAAAGTAGCAGTACGGAGAGACCAATGGGCATGTTAGTCTCTGAGCAAGAGGAAGTGTACACATCTGTGGCTGTGTGTACTTGTATTTTAGTTTGTCTGAGTGCAATTTATTGAGTTGATACTGACCCAAGACCTGACCCCACAAACCAAAATGCTCTGAATCTCCTCATGTTCCTCCATCCATCTTTTCTTGCCCTCCCTCCTGACAACTTCCATTGAGAGAACAGTAACTGTGTCAATTTACTGGCCATTTACTTTCTTTCCACTCCTCTTTTCCCATGAGGCAGCTTTCTACGTGTACACCAATAAAGCCCACTGCCTCTCTTTATACTTTCTCTGCTTGTATTCTGACTCAGACCAAACATAAATCAGTGTGTATAATAAATGTGAACAGCAAAACTGAACTCTTTGGACTTTGTAATTCTTTTAAATGATACTACTTGGGTTTGAGGCTATATTATTGTGCCTTTTGTCCATGAATATAGTGTACTGGTGACACAAAATAGTTAATTTAGCAGAGACGTGACAAATCCAAAATAATATCTCAAATAAATGTCAAAACAGGGAAGAAATTGATATAGCATACATAAACACGCACTGCAGATAGAGAAGGGGAAATAAACAAAGTGAAGTGTATGAAGGGGCAGCATTCTTTGCTGTGTTTGGAGGTAATTATATTAATGATAATGACTCATGATAATGAGTCATTGTAACAGAAACTTGAGAGTGTTACCTTTCCAATGATATCAGGCACAACCCACAGGGCCAAAGTATATGGGAGCTGTACCACTTTTAATGTGGGTATGACATTTAGACCAAAAAGCATGGATTTTCAAGCATTTCTTGAAATTGTAACTTCTTCTAATTGACATTCCAACCTGTCACATCTGATCCATTTAACAGCCATGCAGACTGTGTTTAATCAACCCATATGTGTAGGAGTAAAAGGATGAAGTGCATCGGTCAAATCACAGAACTTTTTACAAGGCCATCAACACAACAAGTTTAGACTGAGAACATGGATCTAAGATTAACATTTAAAACTGGATTACATTACAAACCCTAACCCTAACCCTAACCCTTAAATTGATAAAAGTGAATGTAATCAAAATTTACTGAAGCACTTTAGGAAGCTAAACTGATTATCTTTGTTACTAAAATATATTTTGTTGATTAATTTCATTTGGAACTTTGTAAAGTAAGGAGTCACGTGTCATAGCTCATTACAGTAAACCTCTGTTTATTGAAAGGGACTTTTTTAGGTAATATACTATATATGAAGGACCACTATACTACTATAAAGGACGATAAATAAAAAAAGGAAAAAGCACTTCAAATGTATCTTCTCCTTTAATACATTAAATCCAAAAAATATTGGTTACATGTTGCTTAGTATTAGTTAAATATTCAAAAGTGGCATTGAAAAAAAGAGCATTGTCCTCTTTAGTAAAAAAAATAAATAAGTCATCTCTCCTCGCCTCCTTATTTCTCCTCCTACCCTCTCTTCCACTTCATGTCAGTAGATTTATTTCCTCTACTCGTGTCCAAAGTTCAGGGTCTGTAGTGAATGATTGATTAACAACACTAGCCTGAGTGACAGACACACACAGAGACTCACAGTCATTTTTCAGTTTACTATACATGTGGTCAATAGTCACTGGTGTGTCTTGTAAATCAGTCATTCCCTACCCGCCCAGAACTGTGTGTGTATTTCAGTGTGCCTTTGTCTGTATGTGTGTTTGTATGTGTGTAGGGAGGTCCTTGACCGTGGTGACATGCTATCCATTAAATTAGTCATACACGCGTAAATTCATGAGATACAGATACACATAAACACACATAGGCCCCTAGCCAGGTCACCCCTACACCCCACTTATTGACTGGCTCCATCTTCACAGAGACAGAGGAAGTGAGTGAAAGACAGAGATGTTAGCTCACTAAAGTCTCTAAATGTGTGATGAGCTAAACAAAAAACTTAATCCACCCAAAAGAGAGTGAGGGAATCATTGTGTGTGATTAACTCAATAAACCATATCATATCTGTTGAGGCAAAGTAAAACTAAATTATTTAACCATGACACTGAATCCCAGAACAAATACTCAGACTCAATGACCTCTTAAAACACACAAAAGATGAACACAGAGATATTGATTCAGAATAAATGCTGTCATCCGTCATACACATATGCTTGAATGCACACAGACACACACACTCTTAGCAAAACAAGACTGAGGGTCAGAATGGGAGAAAACCAATTTCTTTCCAACAGATAGCACCCAGTGCTGCTAGCTTGGCTTTGTCTGTCAATCTGTTTGCATGCTAACCAATGTGAATGTGTTCCTGTGTATGTGTTGCAAAACTGTGCATCTTTCGTTTTTTTCTTGCCATATATCAGAATTGTGCACAAAACCTGCTTACACGCATGTGCTGACCGTGTGTGTGTGTGTGTGTGTCACTCTCTGTTGCTTATTGGCACCCAGCAGTGTAAACATCCATTCCCTCAGCACTGCTGTGATGCACAGCAACGATAAGACCTTTTGTGGTGCATTGTGGGGGGGGGTTTCTCCATAGAGCTTTGGAGATGACAGGGGCCATCGCTGCTCTCTGTGCACCCCCGAGGAGAGACACTCTGACTGGGGTTGAATTGTGAATTAACCTCCCTGTCAACGCCAGAGGTTCAAAGACAAACATGCAGAGACTCGGAGTGACATGAACACACATTCAAGGCCCACCAAGGCTTCTCTGGTGTTCTTTTGCATGCACATTTTGTAAAGTGTGAAAAAACTATCTACTTCATGTATGTTTAGGATAAAAAGAATTGAGAATATAAACATTTTGTCATCAATAGAATGAGAGTAGTTCCATATATAGCGTTGCCATTGTAAAGAACATTGATTATTGTAACGGGCTAACTTCTGTATAAACCGATTTGCAGAGAGTTGCAAATTCACTGAAAGGAGGTTTTGCTAGCATGGAGAGGTGTCTTTTGTGCACTATGCCTATTGTCGTGCTGCTAGAGAGTAATTGAGGATTGCTGGATTAAATTGCAACAAGAGAAAGCTTAGTGTGGACTGTAGGCCAGAAGAGAGTTCTCAAACTAGTGTTTTGAGTGTGACACACTTTACTTTACGCCCATCTCCATCTTATCTAAAATCCACAATTTGACTTGACATTCAATTTTAAGGTCACTATACAATTAAATTTTCAATTTAAACATTTTTTTGAATAGATAGCAGGAGGGTACTTTGCAACAACAGTTTGAGTTCCTCAGTCGTTTTTTTCAGAGTCGCAACTGAATGCACCATCAGCGTAACAACATGTATCTTAAGGCACCATGAAGTCCAGTCGGAGCCAACATGCTTTACCTTCGCTGTTTGATGACATAACTCATTCACGGGGAAGGCAAAATGTTGCCACCCAATGACTTCAGGGAAGCAGGATGAATTTCCAGTTTTATTGTTTCTCCGCCATCTCAGAATCCAGCCGTGGTCATGGTGTCTGGAAAAGAGAGCTGCAGGCTACCGATAAGCTAATTACCCTTATTACTAGTTACCCCGTGTCTTTAGCTGCATGCTACCAGCTGGAAATGCAGGTGTGATCACCCCTAGCTGTCACCATAAAAACTACCAACAATTGCCATTTCCTCTTGAACTATTCAAATGAGGACAACACACAGTTCAATGTCCATTTTACTCTCATTTTATTTCTATGATTGAAACATGATCTTCTGTTATTGGCTGTCACTATTTTTTAAACTTTTCTAAAAGAAATATTTAAAAAAATCACAATCTCTCTTTTTTTCTCATACTAATGACACATGTACGTTTATGTGGAAAGCCTGCTTTTATTAAGCAACTGTAGGAAGGCATTCGGAAATGTCAACAGATGAGCGTACACAAGGCAACAAGCGCAAGTTAATAAGTTGTTTAATTTAAATTTAAATTTAGTTTAATGTGTTAACCTTTCCTGATTGCTTCGTTCCCCAACGAGGTCAGAAAACCCGAGGAGACTCGTTACCTCCAGGGCTGACATTATAAAATAAATAACGTTGGGGTTAAAATCCTGTTTCTACTGAACAAATGAATGAACTTGGCTTTCAGTCTGACACACACACACACACACACACACACACACACACACACGCACGCACACACACACACACACACACAGAGCTCTCTTAAAGGAGCCGCAGCATTTAACATTATGCAATGAGGCATTTTACAACAAATGCCTTATTGCGCTGATATGACTTTCCCTTTCTGTCTAACCACTGTCTCTACACAATAAAGGGAAAAGCCTAAAAAAAAAAAAGTCCACCACTTCAGTGTCCGAATTTAACAGCCTCAGGATCTCGTCACTTACTTCAGTCTCTTTGTTGTCACTCTTACTTGAGCGCATGCGGTCCTCTTCATCACGCAGCAGTCCAGCCTTTCAAAACCCGTTGGTAATGGAAGATGTTTTGACACGGCTCCACGCATTTAGATGTTTTGACAAGGCTCCACGCATTGGCAGACTTGAGTTAAAGATGTTCTTCGCATGCAGCCTGTTTTGGGAAAAGATTTCTTGCTGCTCGTCATCCAAGCCTCCCACTCAACGCGCAGTGCCACTTTAAATACCCGGTTCACGCTGATGTCCAGTGGCTGCAAATACTTAGTGGTGCCCCCAGGAATCACAGCTCGAATTGAGTTTGTACTCTTGATGGCAGCTTTCACTGAATCTGTTGTTTGGGCCCTCATGCTGTCCATAACGAGCAATGCTTTTTTTCCTGTGAAAAAATCCCCTTGTCGCTTGGCGGAGCACTCTCTCAGCCAATCCTTCATTAGGCTCTCCATCATCCAACCTTTCTTATTGACTTTGGGAATTTTTCCTTTGGCATTGTCAGCCGCTTAAAAATCACCATCGCTGGAAGCTTTAGTCCGGATGCTGTACAGCTCAGAACACAATTAAAATGCGCCTCCCATGGCAACTTATTTTCAGTGTGATGGACAAGTCACCTTTTTTTATTAACAGTCCGAGTGAGAGGCCGGTCAAACGTCAAAGGTACTTCATCCATATTTATGATATCATATGGCCCAATGGAATTCTCCGTTATCTTTGTTTGAGTGAATGTGCAGAAGTTAGGAAGTTTTTCCTCGTAGTTGGGAGGGGGCTGCTGATACAAAGTTGTGCGCGCCCTGACGGACAGGCCTTTTCGGCTCATAAATCTAAAAGACCACGATGGCCCAGCTCTAAAATCTTTGATTTTCATATCGGTGGCGATTGCTTTAGCCTTCAGTGTGATCTAATTATGAAAGTGCGCTTGATTTACCGCACAATTTCATTGGACCTCTGTGAACTACTCATCAATTTTAATTGGTCTACTGTTACGAGGCAAAATGCTTTTGGCGGCATGAAAAAAAAAAACATGCATTAGCCGCACTGCAGTATAGGCCGCAGTGTTCAAAGTGTTTTGTTTTTTTTAAGAAGAAAATCGAAATACAATAAATGAAAATGGCCATTCAAATCGAATCACCATCCATGTATCGTGAAGAAATTGAAGGGGAACAAAAGCATTTCGTCCCAGCTCTATTACTCCTGCAAAGGAATCTTTCACTTGTCACTTACCTATACACTATGCCACACAATATACTTGGACTTGGCTTTCCTCATTTTACTTTCAATGGTAACAGTAAACAGTATCCTGTATCCACTGTTGAAAAAGGAGTTGTTGCTTCCACTATTAAATGATAAATATTGCGAATCTCTCTGTTTCTCTGTCTCTCTGTCTGGCAGTTAGATAGATAGTGAGTGCTGCCCCCCTGAGCTAAAGCTTGTTTAGGATGCTGGCTACCTCATCACTTACTATTAAGTCTGACACGCATAAATAGAAAGGGAACAAACAAATGCATATACTGGAAGGGACTCACATTTTTGTGGGATGCACACAAATGTGTGTGAATGCAAGTGCACACACCTGTATTTTGTAGATAGGTAGAAACAGATTGCATGGGTTTGTTGGCATTTAAAGGGGAGGTGTCAGGGCTGACAGCACTTTAAAGGGACAGTCAATGGCGCTTTAACAGATATCACACATAACTTTACACAGCTAATGAACAATTCAACACAATATTGCATCACATGTCACATTTTCACTCACTAACATCATTACTAGCCTACTGTCATTACTAAACATTGTGCTAAATATGAACAATAATGTTGCCCTCAGTGGGCTTATTTACTAGACCTAAGGAAAAAAATCAGCACCAGACATTAGGCTACCTTAGAATAATGTTACGTGACTCATGTTAACTCATTTTTACATACAGTTTAACAAAAAAACTAAATGCTGAGGGAACATTACTATGTTTTTTCATGTTGGTAAGCCTATGACCCAGCTGGAAAAAGTTTTAAACAATAAATGAATGCAGCGTGTCGGGGGAATACAACTACAGCGGGGAGGGCAGAGGCGGAGGGACCGCAGGGTTAGCCAACGTTAACCTTTCCCAGACAACAGAGTTGAATTTGCCTTTTTTGCTCACCAAACGTTGCTGTGGCTGCCCTCCTTCTGCTATCTTTACTCGCGCTGAGTTTTTAAATTCCAGTGGATGCACACGACTTGCCCCGACTGCTGAGAGATTTTATGGCTTGGGGAGGAGCAGATGTGCGTGTTACGGATGTGCGTATGCGCATGTCATTCAGAACACAAGACAAAATAAGAGTGTTCTTGCAAAACAGAACATGGCAAAGTAATTGTTTTTTCTCGATTATACTATTTTGGTGAATCAAAATTTTAATTTAAATTTAATTAATTGCACAGCCCTACAAAATAGTAAGTGAAATAGGCTTATGGCACAAAGCCAGTGAATGTATTCAGTTCCTGGGCAGACCATGACATCCATAGTACCAGGCAGACCAGAGTCAGTGAATGTATTATGCTATCGTGTGAAAACAAAATGGCATTCTTCATTCAAAATCGGTACTTAAAAAATCAACTCTAAAATGGCTTTAGCCTCTGATGGACATTTGAATGCCTCTTAGTGTGTAAGTGTCTTGAGGTTGCCACTGTGTTCCCTGAGTGTTTCCTACTGTTAGGTTTAGCCCCAGTGCTCAGGTCAAACTTAAACTGAAACTCAAACTGTCATCTAGTTTTAATGTTTAATAACGCAAGGCTAGTACACAGAACTGCATTCTAATGACTTTGACACAAACGTGCACGCACACAAAACCAAACAAAAAGACCTATTAGCCTGTTGGAGCTTACAACATTGTAAGAGCTGGGAATAACAAATGGTCAGTATAGAGTATAATGACATTTTAGACACACAAACTGTATATAATGCCCATGGTTCAGTGAGGATACACAGGCTATAATGGTCAAATGACAGAGTGATTAATTGATACATCAACACTGTGTGTATTCACGCACGTGCATGTGTGTTAAGGTCACTACATAGTCTTTTAATGGAATTCCTGTATTTCTGTCTTGATGGATAATAGAGAGAGCAATAGAGCAGAGAGAAACACATTGTTCTCACTCTCCCTGTCTCTGGGCCTTTATGTCTCCTTATGTCGGTCTGTCTCTGCTCTATTCTCTGATTCCCCCTCCGGACTAAAGATTGACAGTTACTAGATGCCATACATACAGTCTTTAAACATGTCCATCTACATGCTTGTGTCCACACACAAGCAATCAACCAACTGTCTATATTAAATGTCATTTTACAAGGCAGTGAAATGTACCAAAATGGCTTTACAGCAGTATCACTAAACGCATTGCGTACTGTATATCAGGGCAAGATGGGGGGGATGTTAGGGCTGCATGATTATATGAAAATCACAATTATTTTTGATCAATATTGAGATCACAATTAATAGTCACGATTATTTGTTGATTTTAACCAAAACAAATTTTATTGTCACATAGACTATATATAGCTGCTTTCACATCCATATTGTGCTACATTCCTCTTAAGTTGAAGTTGTATACAGCTGCAACACATAAATAAATAGCCAAGGATATATAAAAAAAAAAAAATCTCTGAGAAAGCTCCTTCACTTGTTTTCAACAACAATAACGGACTGATTAAAAGAAATGGGGAGAGAGAGGGCGTGCAATGGACTGAAGCGTATGCTACGGTAACGGCTGACTCATTATGAATGGGTCCAGCACGGGTCAAATGGCAGGGCAGTGGAGTTACACACGTGAAATGTCTGTATCGTCACTGCGCTGCATTTTTATTAACTATAATATTCTGGCCATGGGTCACATCTCTCGCACAGGTCCAGCAGGCTCCGTCTCACACGCTATTACTCAACAAACTGAAGTTAGTTGCATTCAATAACTTCTTTTGCTGTTGCCGCTGTGTCTCTTAGTGTTGCCGGGGAGCTGTATGTGAGTTAATGGGGACGGGGCTGCGCAGAGAGTAATAGGAGAGATACAAACACAGGCACGGCTTTACAGGAAAAATGGGTCATGTAACGCAAAATTAAACCATATCGATATAAACAACATTGCTTCGTTTGTGGAGAGGCAGCGGATGCGAGGACATTAGGTGCATCAGTGCGACCTAGGAAAAATGTTAGTTGCACCCTAGAGCCCTGTGAGCTAACAGACACTAACTAGCACCGGTCACTGTTGTTGCCTGAAAAACAACACAGACGGGACAAACTATGACCGACTGTTATCTGTTTTCCTCACGCTACTCTGTCCTCTGAGATTGTCTACATCTAGAAACAAAGCTGCGTGGTACAGGGAACAACTCTGACTGGCACATGATCAGATAGTGGTTTATGGAGCGGTAGATGGGCTTTGCAAAAAAACCCGGAGCCTACTATGAACGGAATGACGCATTTAAAATATTGTTTGAGCATGCAAATTTCATTGTGGTAAGCCAAAATCGTGATTGTGATTAAAATTTGATTAATTGTGCGGCCCTAGAAGACGTTAACATATAGGTGAACATTAAGAATTACGCTGTAAACTTTACTATGGGTGTTTACAAACTTATAATTTCTGTAAGATGGGTGGGAATGGATCCATTTCATTTTACATAGTATGAATTAAAGTACTTGTGAGAATGATCAAAAATAAAAGCAGTGGAGGCCACAATATCTTGACTTTAGTTTGAGTGAAGTTCTAAAAATCCTAGGTCCTATTGTCCATAATGCAATTTAAAAAAGAACTTTTCTCAAAACATTCTCTGCTTGTTTAATGCCCATGTGTTTTAAATTCCACTTCCCCAATTTGTAAGGCAAGCTTTTTACTGAAAATGTGAAGCCTCAAGGCCATTCCGAGATAGCACATACGCATAACCTTTCATAGAACTTTTAATAAAATGTTAAGATGACCAGTGTCACAGCTCTGCACTGCCTAAGCCATATTTCTTTTGAATTAGACATTGCGTCACCATGTGGTGAGGTACCAATCATTACCTGTTGTTGGTCCCCGTATTGTCTTAAACAAAGGATGTAATGCTAATTTTCTTTTTTTTTTAAATGTAACCCATTCAGACTGAAACAGTACCATTGGTTAACACTGCATTGGATCTACACTGAATGGGCAACATGACATCATGACTTTGCGTAAACATACACACCAACTTTTTAAAGCCAAGTGGCTTGTTATCTGTACGCATTTTGAGCTATGTGTCCATACTGTCCTTCTGGGTTGAGCACAGGTTGGGCACTGCCTAGCTTTAGTGAACAGGCGCCTTTATAAGGTATGTAGGATCAAAATAATGACATTGACATTAAAATAATGATTTAATCGACTTCCTAAAGAAAGAGCTGAGAGTAAGCTCAAAAAAGAGAGAAATATAGGGAGCAGGACAATATAATTGGGTGAGTGAGCATGCCAGAATTGAAACTTTATTTCATACTTATTAAAGTAAAATATTCTTTGCGATTTAAAAACTAGGTCTGTGATTTAAAAACGAGGTGCATAGAACTGCAATTAGAGTCGGTGAACGTTTGACTGGTGTCACTTGTCACTGGTGAATGGTTCAAACTCGGGTTGAACAAGCATTCAAAGTAATTCCATCTTATTTGTATGTCTACTGTATGAAAGGGTTACATTGTACATTGTTACAAGATAATATATCCCAGTGCTACCTGAATCCACACACATACTGTTTTTCTGTCCTTAGCATATCTAAGCCAAACTGCAGTTAAGGCTGTTATGGATAACATTGTCACTGTAAGCAATGATCAGCAGCTCTGTACAGTAATACAGGGTCACAGACAGAAAATGACCTGCATCTGCATTAAATCTGAGCCTTTAGGGAAGTTTGATAGTTTGCAAATTGTTATGCATACGAGTCCAATGATCAAGTACATAATACATATAATAGAGACAAGATGGCACAAACTACTGTAACTCAAGATTCTACATTGACAGCCTGGCATACAGTGCATGATAGGCCAAAGAAAGATGCAATTAAATCAAGTAGCATATCCAGGGCTTCAGTGTCACATACTTACTAATTAAATTAACTCAAAATTACACATTATAAATAAGTTTCCAGAGAGACACAGAAAATGTCTGCTCCTAGAGTCTGAGACAGCTACAGTATATAAACCACACAAAAATTAACTAACAGGTAATTATCACCTAATAGTATTTAATTTCTGTCTAAAGGAATGCTAGTAAGTAAAATGACCTTCTGTAAACACTGCTTGAGTCTTTGCTCTGGACAACAAAATAATACCTGGTTGCTAAATGATTAAAGTACACAAGAGATCAAGAATTCTTTGGTGCATACATCTTTTTTGCACTGTAAATATCTACAAGGCAACACGAATATGTATAAAGAAGAGACAGAGGATATTGCAGGCATACAAGCATAGACACAATAACACAAGAGATGTTTAAATGAAGCAGAGCTGAACAAACTGAGAACACCATCTGTAACATTGTGTCTAGAAGTGGCAGTGGAGACAGAAAAAACGTGTAGGAAAACAGAAACAACGTACCCACTGTGTGAATGAGTCACTGTTGCTGTGCCTTTCTGTTTGTGTTATGTGACATACTAAAGGGAATGATTCCTCTGGCATCCCACGCCAATGTAGAGTAACTAAAATCTAGAGACCTGAATGACTCACAAAAGGTTGTCTTCATATAATGAGAGAAGCCTGTCTTATCCAGCCCACACAGTTCACTGCTAACCTCCAATGGGACAGTAGGTGGCTACAAGACTACAGCAACACATTGTTGTTTTAACAGTTGCCACACACCTATAAAAAGGTGTGTTACAGAAATAACAAAGAGTGCTTATTTTTATCACTGACAGGCTTACATTTGAAACTATAAGGGTTTTATACAGGTTTTGAGGGCCACAAGAGTCCAAACACAGATTATCACATCAACCCGAGTAAGGGAAAATGGCATTTCAACAAAAAAGACATTATATTCCTGAAGGCAATGTGTTTTTCAGAAAGTCCATTTGTGGCTCAGGTGAATCATCTGTTTGAGGATACTAACTCAAAGGAAACAGTGCTGCACAGATCAGCTGATGCCATTTCAGAGACAGAAATAACCAGAAATAATAACAGGGGATACAAATAAATGGGGAAAAACTGTTCAGTAAAAGATAACAACAAAAAGCCAGCCAAAGCGAAATCTGGTGGTGTTGTCAAATACTGGAGGGGAAGGTATCCCAAAGCTTCAAATTCTCTTGTAGGGATGTCACGATACCAAAAATCTAGTAGTCGGTACTGATACCACCAATACACCAATACACAATACTAGATACCACAGTCGATTCTACAGTGTGTAAAAAAAAGATAGAAAAATGAATAATAGTTATATATTAATTCAATTTATTTAAACATTTGAAGATTATTAAAAAACAACAATACAAACTACAGATATTGCATGATACTAGATATTTAGTCAACGATACCAATACCAGTGAAATTCTTAATACCTAATTCGATACCACCCATAGGAAAAATGTGTTTCTCATCTGTTGTTCAATCTCGTCTCTTGAGATCAATTTGAGCTTCTCATATTCATATCATTCTGTGATCATTTGTTTCTGAGTTACTTCTCCTAAGGGACCCTTAGGAGCAAGACATAAGCTAAACAGAGACAAGACACCAGTAAGACAAAGGAGGTTGAATTGAGAAAACCATTTGAGCAATACTTGAGAAGTGGGATAAACAGAGGAGCTCTCATAATTGTATATCCCTGATCTCAATTATGTCTTAGTTCAAGACATAATTAAGATTGCTCAAATGGTTTTCTCAATTCAACCTAATTTGTCTTACTGGTGTCTTGTCTCTTTTTAGCTTATGTCTTGCTCCTAAGGGTCCCTTAGGAGAAGTAACTCAAACAATTGATCACAGAATGATATGAATATGAGAAGCTCAAATTGATCTCAAGAGACGAGATTGAACAACAGATGAGAAACACATTTTTCCTATGGGCACAGTAAAAAACAAAACAGTAAATCCCATTTCTTTCTTTATAACATGTACAGTAAATGAGAAAGTATGTCCAAACTTTTGACTGGTACCGAATCATTACATCTGTTTTTTTCACATTTCACATAAAGCTGTGTATGGAGATGAGGAGCTCTGTTTTTCTGTGCTTCTTTTCCAGCATTTAGCCGCAGACTAGAACACTTGTAAGCGTATACAGCCCCCATCAGGTCTGGAAGAGGCGCAGCACCGATGCTAACACTGGTATCGGCACTTGTTTTTACGGTGCTTCAAAAAAAATGGGCACTGTCGGTGTTTTTCATTTTAGAATCAAAAGGTATGTCAAGTATCGGTTCTCGTGACATCCATATTCTCTAGATCACAAACTTCAATGCAGAGGCCAATTCAGCGAGAAGAATGTGACAGAAAAAAACTGTTTTTCTTCTAGTCCTTGTTTTTTTAATATTTAGTATACATACAGTATGTTCCTCACCCTTGTTCATCCTACATACTCAGTTTTCTCCTTTCCCTTTCTCCCCTACTGTCATCCCAATCCCTTTCTCTCTCTCTCTCTTCATCTCGCTCTCTGCCTCCCTCTGTTTAATCTGTATGTATTGCAATGCAGCGTCTCCATTCCTCCCTCCAGGGGCAGTGGGCCAGCTCTATGGCTGATCATAGTGATCCCTCCCTGAGGAACTGTCTTCCCAACACCTTGGTGACTGTGTGTGCTAATGGGCAGCTTGAAGGGATTACCAGTTTAACCACTGCTGGAATTACTGAAAACACACACACACACACAAACACACAGTGTGTCAATATTACCAGACATGAGAGTCATCCAAGGTACATTTGCTCACTTGTTACGCTGCCCTGGTTCTCATTAGCCGGCTATCCATAACAAATGTCGAAGGCTAAGTGGGTCTCATCAGGGCCATACACAACCATGTTTAGCACAAATAATCAAAGTCCTTTTATTTGGATTTGTATTAACAGTCCAATAAAATTGACAAGAGCAAAAGGCTTATGCCATGAAACAATCTAATGTCACAAATACATTTACAAACTCAGAGAAATTACATTACTTTCAGTGACCCCTTAGTCTCGCATTGCCAGACCAATCTTGTGATGTGGAGTAATGTCTGCATACTTGACACGTACATTCTGGGATGGGATAGGAGAAAATAACGACCTGGGTCGTTTGCATTTCTTTAAACCAACCACATTTGTCTTGGGTGGCGATAAGCGACAATGGCATTGCAAAATGGTCTCGGGAAGGAGCTTGTTATGGTGGAACATTTACACTCCACAAAGTTAAATGTTCACACAATACAGTTACGTCAGCTATTTAATTAGCTAGATACATGGTTAAACATAATTCTCTTTAACCACTGTATTGCTGTGTGTACACAGCAATTCTCTCCAAAAGGTCACAAAACGTCCAGTTAGATAGTAAAGTAAGACAGTAACTGCTGTACACATTTACCTTGTAAATCTTTACAATAATTCTCAGAAAAAAAACAAGCAGGTTTGCCTTGTTGCACAAACCAAATTTTCTTCATAACTTGCCATTTTTAGCCTGTAGCTTTCTAGCTTGAAGTCTGTTGTTGTTTTCTGAACTGAACAGAGTTTGAGAACAGAGAGCGGAACGTGAGGGACACGTTGGGCGAATATTCTGAAAAGTGTTGCTGCTGTAATCACAAATGCACATCTTGCTGTTGCCAAGATCATGACTATGAACTTCAGTGTTTTTTGGGAAAGCATTACTTCTTAACACGCACGCACGCACGCACGCACACACACGCCTTGTTTATTGCTACACTCAGATTTGCAATGACAAGCTTAAGGTTTCACGACAAGTGCCAACTGCCATAAGTGTTTGTGCGTGCCTTGCTCATATTATGTTAAGTATTCTATGAATATTTATGAATGGTAAGTATACACTAGGGCTGCACAATTAATCGAATTTTAATCACAATCACGATTTTGGCTTACCACAATCAAATTTGCAAGATCGAGCGATATTTTAAATGCGTTATTCTGTTCATAGAACACTTTTTTTTTTGCAAAGCCAGCCTTCCAGATCAGTTTGTTCAGCCTGTTTGTGTCGCTGGCTCCAATGCTGCTGCCCCAGCAGACGGTGGAGGAGAACAGAGCGTTGGCCACAACCGACTGGTAGAACATCTCCAAGATTCTGCTGCACATGTTGAAGGATCTCAGCTTCCTCAGGAAATAGAGTCTGCTCATCCCCTTCTTGTAAACAGCAGTGCTGTTGATCTTCCAGTTCAGCCTGCTGTCAATGTTGACACCCAGGTATCTGTACTCCTCCACCATGTCCACGTCTCTTCCCAGGATGCAAAGGGGCTGCGGAGCCGTTCCCTTCCTCCTGAAGTCAATCATTATCTCTCTGGTCTTATCCACGTTCAGCAGCAGGTGATTCTTACCAGACCACTCCACAAATTCTTCCACCAGCGCTCTGTACTCTTCCTCCTGTCCATCCCGTATACACCCAACAACTGCAGAGTCATCAGAAAACTTCTGTAGGTGACATGACTGAGTTGTACTGGAAGTCTGTGGTGTATAAGGTGAACAGAAAAGGAGACAACACAGTCCCCTGTGGGGCCCCCGTACCACTTACCACCACATCAGACAGAACGCGGTCCAGACGGACAAACTGTGGTCTGCCTGTCAGGTAGTCAGTGATCCAGGAGACCGTGAATGCACCGACACCCATCACCCGCAGCTTCTCACAAAGTAGCAGAGGCTGGATGGTGTTGAATGCACTGGAGAAATCAAAAACATGATTCTCACAGTGCCGCCACCGCCATCCAGGTGCAAATGAGCTTGCTGCAGAAGACAGATGACAGCGTTGTCCACTCCCAGACAATACTGGTGGGCAAACCTGTAGAGTGTTCAGAGAAGAACTTACTTGCAGCCTCAGGTAGGCCAAGACCAGCCTCTCCAGCACCTTCATCACATGGGATGTGAGAGCCACTGGGCGGTAGTCCTTAAGGCCAGATGGAGTCGACTTCTTGGGGACCAGGACAAGACAGGATGTCTTCCACAGCAGCGGCACCCTCTGCAGGCTCCGGCTCAGGTTGAAGAGGTATTGGACAACACCAGACAGCTGATTGGCGCAGATCTTCAGGACCCTGGGGCTGATGCCGTCCAGGCCAGCAGCCTTGCGCTGGTGAAGCTTCTCATGTCCGGGGTTGCACCACTTTTCACTCACATACAGTGCAAATGTCGGCTAGCAAATGCAACATTTGCAGTTCATGGTTTGTCTCCTTACAGTACCTCAACCAGCTTAATTCTTGGAGCCAGTCTTCCCGAAAATGGTGGGTTTGGGCCTTTTTCGCCACACAAACCTCTGACTCTGAATCGTCATCTGACTGTGACACTCTAGACTTTAGCACTAGCACACTAGCCGCAGGTCAGAATAAGTCAATAATGATAGTCAATAGTCTGTGACAGTCACTGATAACATGGTGGTTAGTGCAACTTGCAACTTCATCAATCACTGATAGGTGGTTAGTATTTAAATGTGCTCATTGTAATGGATAGGTCATTGCATACGGTGTGAAGCGCCGCGCATTTTCTCTCATAAGACTGAACAGACCACTCTAAAATGAGGAGAAAAAAAAATCAATTAACACTAGCCCCAGGTGTATTAATGCATGCAGACATAATCTTTATGGGATACAGTGGCCACAATATTGCACAAAGAACAGGAGCTCCAAAGTCTCAAGAGACATATTTCACCAGAGGATTTGACTCTTGAATTTTGTACTGCACTGTTAAAGTTATTGTAATGAGTATAATTATAATCTGTGCCCGGCTGAGCTGAAAAGAGCAGAGCTGGTTATCAGTACTGAATTAATGACATTTATAGTAAGGATTGAGAGAGAAACAGATGGGGTGGGGGCGGGGTTTGAATTAATATTGTGAAAAGAAAGACAGAGGGGATGAGAGACAGCAATTAAGAAACAAAAAGATGAAAGTGTGAATTACAATCATTCAGAGAAAGGCAGAGATTGATGGAAAGACTGAGACAGATTGTGAGAATCAAGGCAGGAGTGATGATGAACTGAAAGATTAAGTTCAGAGATACAGACAGTGACTGTAAGTAAAAATGAGAAAGCTAAATTTTGTAATTTGAAGAAAAAGACTTATGAATGATGAGCTAAATCCATCAGGAAATTATATTTCAATGAACATATAACACTCTGTTCTCTCTGTCTTCACTCATTTGTGTGAGCCGCAAAAATAAATTGTATTTTTCAAAGAAAGAGCTACATTTAAGAAAAGGTGTTTGTAGTCTCAGATTAAGGTACCCCCTCCCAGAGCCAAAAATATAATGCCATGTGCACTTTTTACAGCATTGCAGTCACATTAAATAGAAATATTGCTGATTTTTTTAAATAGCTGAAAATAGCTTTGCAACTTCGAATGAAAGTATCCCTCTGAGAAGCCCAAATACATTCTGAGCATTTCCCTGCACACAAGGCTTAGCAATTATGAACAAATCAATGCAAGTCCACACAACATTCACTCCTCAAAGTTTTCTTCCAGGATTCATTACACCACACTGGACACCCACAGTGCCAAAATGTAATAAAATTGGTGCAGCAACACTAGACAGGGTTTATTTGGTTTCTGCAAGTTAATTTGTGTCCAGCACAAGTGGACTGTTGTTATCAGGTATAGTCCATGTACAGCGGCTTGCATATGTTTACACACCCATGCTAAAGTTGATTAAAAAGATAAATAAAAAAAACATCTTTTGGTAATTGATGTTGTTGCCTTAATTGAAAAACTTTAGGAAAATCCAACCTTTTAAGGACACCAACTTTTTTGTGAATGAATAATGTATTGTAAACAAATGTTCTTCCTTAAAATACAGGGGGTGTAAGTATACACACCCCTATGTTAAATTCCCATTGAAGCAGGCAGATTTTTATTTTTAAAGGCCAGTTATTTTATAGATCCAGGATACTATGCACCCTGACAAAGTTCCCTTGGTCTTTGGAATTAAAATAGCCCCACATCATCACCTACCCTTCAATACATAAAGATAGGCATGGGGAACTTTCCATAAGATCATCTCTCAGTGCAAATCAAACCAGCTATTAAGCTAACTGAAATAACACCATGCTAATCTCTTAGGCAAGCCACTGTACAGCTTCACAATTTTACATAAACTATGTTGATTAACAATGATATTTAAAAAGAGATAGGTATTTTTTATACTGTACTAATATTATTGCATACGTGCAAATAAACATTGCCTCCTGTGCAATTCCCTTGGTACTATAAGGCATGCTGTGTTCTTACAGCTAGGGCTGTGATGAGAACCGCATCACTGGAATACAGCGGTTTTGGGATTTCATCATACAATCATTTTATTAGATGGGCTACCAATATATTGTCCATTTTCTTTATAACGACTGGGTGTTATGGGTAAGAGTGATTTATTTTGGATCTAAAAAAGTTACTTGATTTGGGATTTGACTTGCCTTAACCAAGGACTCAACTTGACTTTACATAACCTGTGACTTAACCAAAAAAAAACAACACTCAAGAATTGCTTCTTGAGATTTAGACCAAATGACTTGAGACTTACTTGGGACATCACAACACTGGTGATATCTACAGATAACGTTCAATTCAATGTATAACAGAGTAGGGAAGGGAAGGACTCAGCTTTGCGCATTGTACTTTACACTACATGAATAAGCCTACTTAACAAATTCATAAGATTCAATGCACAGGCATATATAACGTAATTCTGATTTTGAAAATGCTTAACCTCAAACACAGGAGCATGCAGGGAGAAAAGCCTTGAAAAAAGCCACAAAAAGAAAAAAACTTTTTAACTTGAGCCAAGCTATTTGGATCTTGCGAGCATGCGGGCGTACACGCACGCACACACACACACACACACACACACACACACACACACACACACACACACACACACCTTACCCCTTACAGGGCGGAACTGATGCAGGAAGAGATGAAATACTACTACCTCAGGGGTAAACACACCTTGTTTCACAATCACACACAAACGAGACACACACACGCCACAAGTTGACATTACGCATGGTTGTAGATTGCAAACCCACTTGCTAAATCAAAGAGTTTCTTTGGCTAAATGGAGAGGTAGCATTTTACAAGTTAGCATCCTGTGCAGAATACAGGGTTGTGGCAGAGATATTTGGTGTCAGCGAGACAACCGTTAACTAGAGCCAGACCGATATATCGGTGGGCCGATATTTTCGGCTGGTATTTGGCTTCTTTTTTTTTTTTCTTTCAAATGAATATTTAAAATATAAAATAAAAACTGACGGTCAACCATATTATGAGTGTTGTATAGTTTGTCCACCAGAGGGCAATCTACAACATCCCTGTTGGCAACACTGATTTTTTTCATGTCTTAAGTTTGTAATTTTATACATTTTATTCATCATAACTTTTATACATTTTGATGTTCCTCTGTTCTGTTGTTGTTGTTGTGAAAATAACACAAATTATTATTACATTATTTTAGTGAGAACTCACATAAATAACTAGATATAACTAATGTTAGGGAAATCTGTTTTGGTATTTTTTTTTTTAAATATATATTGGATTTTTAAATAACCACAAATTTGTATCGGTATCAGCCTTAAAAATCCTTTATCATCGGGCTCTACCGTTCACCGCCTTGTATACAAGGCTACTGTCTATCTGTATGCATGTGCGTGTGTGTATTGATGAGGTTCTGTGTAAGTTTAGTTGTGTGACAGTGTGTGTCTTTCTGTTTCTGTACATGTCTCTCAAAGTGTGCAGGGGATGTAGGTGAGACTTAGCCAGGTGTAAAATTGGAGAATTGCAGGCAAACTGGGTCAGGGCACGGACAGGAAAGAGGGAACAAATAGCCAGTATATGGCAAGCAAAACTAAGAAGAATCGATTTAACAGATTCTGCCTTTTGTGACATACAATAATGATTTCCTTTTGGTGTACTGTACCTACCAAGACATTTTAATTGATGTCATACAGAAATTGAGCATGTATCAATACTGTGACCAGTGTCACAAATTAACTTTTGACTCACCTAACTTTTTGACTCACCTTTTCATCTACTGGCCAAGTTGGCCAGTAGATGAAAAAATCCACTGGCCAAGCATATTTTTTTTACCCACCAAAATATTAAATTGCAGTTTTTTTTGTAACTTTGGTCTACTAAAACTTTATGGTTAGGGTTGCAAGTCCTGCTGGTAGGGATTTTAATGATTAACCTTTACCCAACAAAAGGAGTTTTGACAGATCAGCCTAATATTATCAGTTAAACCAATATTAATAAAATAAATATATAAATGTCTTTTGCATAATAAAAATTTAAATAGGCTATACAATATATTTCTATAACTGCTAAGTAACTTGCAAGTCCTAACTTTGAACCATCAAGTTGCGTGTTAAGCTCCTCTTTTTTTCTGCTTGAGCTATAACACATGAAACTATATTGATGAGGACCGGCGAGGTGAATCAGACACACAGCTGACAACCTGCGAGAGGAGGCGGTGGAGTCTGGCTCAAAAATACACGCCGCGGTCCGCTGTGGACATACAGAAATGTAACTGCAAAAATGAAGACTGAAAATAGAACTATTTATTATCCATGTGGTGGATACAGGGCTGTCCCAAACGATTAATTTTTCAATTAATCTAACAATTAATTTTTCAATTAGCAATTCTTTTCCCATTACTCAATTATTAACAAAACAAATTTCAATAAGGTTCAAATCTCTATTTATTAAAATTGTTTAACACTGCACTGTTCGAGTAAAATTTATTTGTAGTGCACCCTGAAGCCAGATGAGGGCTATCAAAAAAACGGTGCATTTTTCTCTCTCCATTCTAAGGGAATTATGATCTGAGCAACAATTTTTTAATTCATGGGCCGTTATAAAGGACTTGTGAGATATCTGAAACAATCTGGCCTGGTTGCGCAATTCTGCGCAGGACATACTGTATACGGGTGAGCTAAGGGAGAAGCTGGAGAGGCACAGGTGAGTAGAACTTCCGGTGTTTTGCTGCTGTTATCCTGACATTTTAGAAGACTGTGTGCAAGCCTTTTTCTCAACATGTTATTTTGCAAGGATCCCATACTTGCAGCCATGTTATTTTTAGACTGTCTACTAACCCGCTGCCGCTGGGTCTAACGTTAGCCGTCTGCTGCCCCGGATTGTGGGAAAAAATATGTATTTGTTTCAAATCGGTAACATAGACGTAATGAGTGGCACATAATGTGAAATAACATGGAATTTTATTTTGTTTAAGTTTTAACTTGTTCAGGGGGCGATTCAATTTCTCTTCCACCTGCCCTACTGAGCGGACAAGCCTTAATGTCGAGTCAAATTTATGAAGATGTTTTCTTAATTTGCTTGTGTTTTGTCTATTTGCGTGTTTCATTAAGTTGCAGTGGGTTAGCCCCTGTCGGCCTCCGTAATAACATAATACACAGTAACCGATTTCAGACTAGTTGCACAAAATTCTCCAGAGAATAGCAGAAATGCTATAACACACCCAAATAACCCTCTCCCAAAAACGTGTGATAATTCACAACTGGTCTACCTAATCACCACTAAATACTGACGATTGGCTGAGGTTGAGTAAAATTTCATGGTAAGCCATTTAGAGGTAGAGTTGGGCGGGTGCACGCAGTCAGACACAACGAACAACACAAGTGTATCAGTCAACGAGAGACAGGTATGGCGAGCCCAAATGAGAGGTAATAAATATCAAAAGTTCCAAAATATCTATTGTGTTATTTGTATCGATCCACTGTATAAACATAATATCTACATATATGGCATTTGATTGGAGGCACTTTGACCCACAGCAACCTTAAAATAGTTTAGATTTGTGTACATTGTTTCTGTTAATAATGTATTAAGTGTCCATTTCATTATAATAATCTGATTTACCATGAATAATTTAACATGCGTATGTATTTTAAGTTCTGTTAAAGAGGTGTCACATTTGAACATTTAAAAATGTACTTGAAAGTAACTGTTACTTTCTGAAGTTACTAGTTACTTTTCTAATTTGTAACTGAGTAAGTAATTTAGTTACTTTTTGGCAGATGTATCTAGTAACTCTAACTAATTACTTTTTAAAAGTAACTTGCACAACACTGGGTAAGTCACGCATTTTAGTGTAACTGTCACACTGGACTCTGTCCAGAGTAAAACCATAGACAGTTAAAGAAAACAAAAGGCTGCCAGGTCCCTGACCAGTCCATTTGCTCTCACGTCTCCTACAGTCCTGCTTTCCTCCCCTGTAACCTCAGTCAGTCACTCACTGGCCTGCCAATAGACAAATGCCCCTGCTTCAGGTTCTTAACCAGCCCCAGGTCCCAAGACTTTGGTCACACCTGACAAAATAAGACTTCAGGGCCACTGTTTCGCCCCCCAACCTCACCTATTCGCTTCCTTCCACGACTTAATCACATAATACATCTTCTGATGTTTTTGTCTTGAACTTGACAACATAAAAAATCACCAAATGAGTCACACAACAGCAAACACCACATTGCTAAAAATGTTACATCCAACGTTAACATGTTTACATTACCATTTCAATCCACAAGCAAGAAACAAAAAGGTAACGTTAAACTAAAGGTCCTCTTTGGTTAAACTATAGGGGGAAACCTCAGCCTTTCAATGTATGTAACGTTATACTCTATATGGACATACAGTACAACTTATGTGTAACGTTAGCCCTTCAAATTCAGAAAGCCAGTAGCCTATAACCAACATAGACTGTTGTTAGCTAGAGCTAGCAAATTTTAGCTAACCAGCTAATACAAAATAAGCTAGTTAGACACAATAGCAGTAAATTAATGTTACGAATGCTAGCTAACGAGTATAAAACAAAAATTACACAATAGGTGTATCATAGGTCAGATCATAGTACTTACGAGAGTTAATTAGTCCAAATTGAAAGATTTATGCATCCTCCAGTCAAAAGAAATCTTTCACACCTGAACTTGCCCATGCCCCATGGCATGACATGCCGCAACAAGCCACAAAGTCTTTTTCTAGAAATCTCGAAATTATGTAAAAAGACTTTCCTCAAAAAAGAATAATGAAAAGGATTTATTTAAAAAAAAGAGACATACTTACATTACAATATCATTTTGATAACTTGAGATTTAAATAATGCTCTCTACATGTTTTCCCCTCTAGTCATATCCTCTGCTTGCTCTGATGTTACGAGGGTTAAGATTGAGTTGTTTAGATGGTAGTGTTATTTTATTTTCAAGACTAGAAAGAGTCTTGCTTTTTACACACTATAAATAATATGCAGACCAAAACAATCTGCAGTTTTTATTATATCAAATGGTGAAAATGTACCGTGAGGTTGTTCAATATAACTTGACCACAATAGTTTGCCTCTCAATCTGTCTGAAACCACAAATTAAACATTTATCACTACATTTAAGTCGTACTGTGTTTTTTGACCTCTGTATAAATGTAATTCAAACATTCTAATCACATTTATAAGGATCAAGGTCTGAGATTATACAGATTGGACCCAGTCAGACTATTGACATGCATCCAAACAAACCTAGTTTTACTTTAGTAAATGGTTTAAGAACAGATTTGCTTGCACAAAACAAACAATGCCACTAGATGGAATGGACTGATTGACAAACTGCATCGATCAAATATTTATACAATGATCTGATATAACTTCAGTAGCTGTTTTTGCGAGCCTGACTTTGCAGTTTCTTGCTGTAAAACATACACTTACATTTTAAGCGTGCACAAGTAAAAGTTTAATGGAAACCAATGTGTACACAAATCTTTGAATTTGAATGCATGAACACCAGAAATTCATCAGTTAGGATGATGCAATGGATATTCCCACAATGGTGAAAGAAAGGTGCTAAAAAAGAAACAATAATAGGATTAATAATATCAATTTGACATATCTCAAAAGAGATAAAAAAATCAAGTAAACCCAGACATGACAATTATTAGGGCCTGTATATCTCCAAAGAAATAATATGGTAACCATGAAAATATGAATTCCTCCATTTGAGTAAGAGTTAATTCTCTGTGTGCCCTAAATGTGTAAAACTATTTTATTTCCACATTCTGTCTTAATTTTGTTTATAGCAGAAATGTGGGCTGCAAAAACCTCATCATTGAAGCATGTCCCACTAGTAATACATTTTTAAATAAGACCAGATTTTCAGGTCTGGGTGGGAAGGTTGGTGTTTTTCACAAGAGTGTCTAAATGTAGGGTTTCAGTAAGTGGTCTTTGAATTGTTCTCAATTATTTATCTAAGACCCCCTTTGTTTCCTGTGAATTGATTCATTATTCTCCAAAACCCAATCATGACTTTATTTCAGCATTTTGTGACCCACTTTTTATTGTAATGACTAAAAGTGATTGCCGTTTGACTTTATTATGCATGTTGACAGCAATGACAAATAAGCATTTGTCAAAGCTTTTGACTGTCAACAACATGTCGTCAGTCCCACACACCATTGGGATTAAATCCTCAATCTGGTAATTTCCTATTTTAATCCTGAAAGTTTGTCAAAGAAAGACATGTACTGTTTCTGTCATTGTTCCATCTATCCATCCATGCTCAAAAACTTTCAGACGCTCACACATTATTATTTCCCAGACAGCTGTTAAATTCTCTGAGGGCTACTTTGTTGTCCTAATCAAGTCTTCCACTCAAACAATTTCTGTGCCACGACCTTACCAGGCGTTCACATTTCAAATGAGAAAACATCAGTGAGTGACAGGAAGTCATTCATTTCAAATGGCAGCTTGTAACACAGGAAGACATCAGCTACAGCTACAATACGCATGGTGACAGGACGAAAGCAACTGAGGTGACAAGGGAAAGCAGTGTTATGTTGGACTTTATGCAAATGTTTACCAAACCAGGAAACAGTGCTTGTCTGTCAGCGTCAAAAGAAATTAATAAACATAATCAACTTTTGGTCTCAGTAAATAAATACATGAATATGGTTGCAACAGAATACAACTGTTTTCATGAACAAACATGTTTTAAAGATGCTGACATAAACTACCTTGACCTTCTTCAGTGTGGCTTTGTTAAGCACTTGCCATATTAGCACAAATGAAAAAAACTAAACTGGCATTTCTATTACATAATAAATGAATAAATGTTCAAACCAAAGGATAACCACAAGCTGAAAAGCCAACAACATAATGTGACAAATGACCAATGAAGACAATTAATAGACTTCATTTCAAAATGTCACACTGTCTGTTTAAGGGTCTCTTAGGATAAATCAAGCACACCTCAGGAGGCTCCAATATAATTCAAAAATAATTACTTACAAACACACTCTGTATTTGCCTTTTAACTCTGCCTCTTTGTCACCTATTTTCTTCTTCATCTCTTTTAGTGACTCTGTCTTCACTGTAAATGAGTATGTTAATGTCCACACTGGTGTCACAGGAACTATGTTTCACTTAATACTTTAATCCCCTTAATTAAAACTTTTTTTTTAATAAATCTAATTAAGAAATATCTCCATTGAAGAGCTACAGTGGAAATTGTTAGGACAATTACATATTTATCATATCATATTTCTTCCAGGAATTCCCAACTTTGCAGTTAAGAAGGCACATGGGATACCTGGTTTTTAGAATGAATTCACTTAAATATTGTTAGCAATTAAAAAACAGCATTAAAGATCTGTTTGGGAGAAAATAGTCTATATGTGTATATCTTCAAAAGCTTTTGGAGGACACAGAAATGCCATAAAGTCTGCTCTGACTCTAGTTGTCACTGACCAAAAAAAACAAACTAGAATGATTTGTTCGTTCGTTCGTTAGTTTTTTCATGTTTATTGTCCCCATGGGGAAATGATGTTGTAGTAAAAAAAATCATATCACATGGTATTAAAACATTAGGACAGATAAGGCAAACAGGAAGAAAAACATAACATACACGTACATTGCCACTCATACCATAGAAGCACTATGAAGGGGGTAGAGTTCCAGACCAGCTGGGAGAAAGACAAATTACAACAAATACACAAAATATTATAATAAAAATATAATATGATAATGAGGTCCTATGCAATATTAATGTGTTTTAGATGTTGGGGTTACAGTGTGTGAGCGCATTGTGGCACAGAGATTATGAACAAGACTATTTATCATATTTGTTTGTTGCACTGACATCATGAAGAGGGTGGACAGGTGAGACAAGACACACCCAAAGTTCAAAACACTGTCACAGTCAATAATTCCAACGTCATACCAGAGTTAATAAATAATCAAGAGGGGATGAATTGTTATTTCACAGTGCCTGTATCTGTGTTTAGCATGAAAGTCAGTTAATAATATGGATTATCAGTCAGATCAGATGTATGTTTCACAGAAGTGCCCGCTGTCAACAGGTCAGGCTGGAAGGCAGCAATGAGGTGCCCTTTTCTCATTTATAAAAAATGTATCCATTTAAAAATCACTTTAAATCTTGACTAAAGTGTCAGTGGTAAAACTCATCAATAGATGTGCCCCTGATTAGACAAAAAGCAGCTTGTTCTCACTCCCAACTCTTACATACTGATGACCGGTCAGTGTCTCTCAGTGTCAGATACCAGTGCAAAAATCACCCTTCAGCGTCTGTATGGAATGCACTGGGTACAGCACAGCTTGATTGCGGTGCTGTAACATGACATAGTATTAAGAGTGACAATGAAAGATGCAAAATCCGCATAGGGAGATTGGTTAGGGCGGAGGATGGGTCAAACAGCACAGGACTTTCACCCATTCATATCCAGTTCTTGTCCTGCGTCACTGAAATGTACATTTTGTAACACCACCCACGGTCTTTTCCTAAACCTAACTGTTCCGTTTTGTGACGCATGTCAGTTAAACGTACGTCTTAACCCAGAGCGTCAAAAACTCAAGAGTCCCAACCAAGCTTGTCGAAATATGATGCTAAAGGAGACTTTTTGCCTCAATAACAAACGACAAAGCACCTGACCAAGCGCTGCTTGATGGGAGTGATATTGTGTTGCCTTGAACATTTATTATAGAAAATGGCTGTAGTACCTTTGTCAGAAATCATGCCATTGATTTTAAATTGTGTTTCAAATGGAAGAAATGACGCTTTAGAGTACAGATGAGGTGAGTGTCAGTCATGTGACATTAGAAATTGGAACACTCTTGAGAGATTGGACTAGTGTGTGTGTATTGTGTGCATGCACAAACGTGTGTGTGTGTGTGTGTGTGTGTGTGTGAGTGATCCATGTTAATCTCTCTCCCCATGATTACCATTTTCTTGTTAATGGATCTAACCTTTTAATCACCATTTTGCCATGTGTCCCAGTGCATGTGTGTGTGTGTGTGTGTGTGTGTGTGTGTGTGTGTGTGTGTGTGTGTGTGTGTGTGTGTGTGTGTGTTGTAAGAAGCAGAAGAGAGAAAGACAGAATGAGACAGCAGAGTAATTTGGCTTAACTAGCGGGCCAATTGTAACTATGCAGACCATAAATCTTCCTCACACACGGTGTGCACACACACCCTATGCATGAATGCATGTGTGCACACACTCACGCAGCACATCATTTCCTGTTATCTCAGATAAGCAGGAAATCCTAATCAAGCAATAAGAGCATAGAGGGCATCTTTCACTTCCTCTCTTCCTATCTGTTTGTTCTCTCTCTTTTTCCTGCAGAATTGGGAATCACATTTTGTATAAACCAGAAAATGCCAGAAAATGTCATGGTCACCTCACTCTATACTATTACTAATACTATATACTAATTTTGTTCTATTCTATTATTATTATTTTTGCTCCCTTGTTTAATTAATTCTGTATGCCAATTTGAGCACTACAAGCCACAGGATTGTCCGAGAAAGGTTGATTATTGCAGCTGACTGATTAGAAATTATGCCTGTTGAACCAGAGGAACATGGTTCATTCCCCACGGCGAGAGAATTGCTTTTCAGCAAACAACCAAGTATCAAGAGGACTCATTTCATCTCTGCGTGACCTACATCCTTTTTCCTCAACTGAACCAAACCAGAATTTCTTGCTTAGCACTATGTCAGTGGTAGTTGCCTCACACTTGCCTAACATTATTAAATACATCTATTTTTGACCTTAGACAGAACTTGTTTGTGGCAAACCATGCTGGTCTTTGCATCTCTAGTCTAGCACAGAGTTGCCATCTTTTTAAGTTGTCTTTTCTTTTGTTGAGTGGTAGAGATTCCTCACTGGGTTTGTGCATCCATAATCAAACTGCCTTGAAGAACAGGAGCCTCTTATGTGGACCTTTCCGTGGTTTCCGGTTGGATAATCGTGATTCCAAGAATTAGTTCCAGGTGGATTTTCACATCCACAGGATCCAAAATGAAATGAAGAGCTCATTCACAGTTGGTTTCTCATTTCTTTTGCTTTCACAGAATGACACGTAAGCAAGACAGAGAAGCCTCATCCAAACATCAAACACAACAGCTTATCAGCATAGTATCGAGTCATCTAGTGACTTGACAAAATAATGACTTCTTCCCATAGATAGCACGTATAATATATTGGCTATAACGTTTGATTTGTATTGGGAAGGAGTAGCTGGAAAAGGTATTCATTCATACCATTTTGCTTTAAATGTTTGGTTCTTCTTGATAAAGCTTTCCAATTTATTTTTTTATTTTATTGACTGATAAAAACATGTTTTTATTCAGCAGCTATAAAGGTTACCGAATACCTCATGCAACAAATAATTAAAAGTCAGTGCAAAGGCTGTTTCTGTGTGAATAAAAATAAAAAAGTTCTGAGTCCTTTGATCAAATGGTGACAAGGACCTTTTTGTGGACCAAGTTGTGCAACAGTCAAAACCTAATCTCCATCAGTGTTTAACCATGTGAAAATCAAACAACATGTCAATAGCGAGCACTATAACATTTCACAGTGAATTAAATGACTTAATACTAATTTAATTGCAGTCCAATGTGAATTGAGTCACAGACAGATGCTATTAGGCACTATTGATTGCCTGATAAAATCATAAGGCAAGGAGCGTTTAATAGCTTATCTGAAATGAGCTTCTTTCTGGGTATTGTGTCTTGCAAGAGGGGCTCGATAAACTAGTTCAATAACTAAAGGGAAGCTGCAGTGTCACTGATTGAGCCTGGGCAATTTGCACCCTGTTGCTATACAAGATCATTTTTTCTGCTGCAATAGTATTGCTGGAGAGAATCCAGTCCAGCACCGATAACATCTTGTCTATGTTTGTTGAAACATATGTTGTTGTCATTATAAAACAGTTGCTTCTCAAAAAAAAAAAAAAGCATTCATACCAAAACTCCAAATATAGGATTCATTCAGTAATAGAACCAGTACATCTGTCTGGTTCTTTTTTTGTTTTCAGTTTTCTTCTAAATTCATGAACCCTGATATTTGGTCATGTTAACACATTATTTCATGACAGCTCATCATCAATTGGCAAAAAAACAAAGGAGTGCCTTTTCATATCTTCAGCTTAGACAACCGAAAACTGGCTGCACATCACTGGTAACCTAATAATAAACAATGAGCTTTATGCCATAACAGGTGTGTGTGCTGTGTTTGCAGTGCAACTTTCTTTCTTTTTTTTCACAAGTTTTCTGTACAATTGTACATAGCGCAACAGTGCTGCCATGTACATAAATACACAAATATACACAGATACCGTGCTACTTTCTAATTGCAATTAGAGGACGTTGAACAGAAATAATTTGCTGTAAAAATAGTCAAAATAAAGTGTGGAAAATACAGTTCTAATTTGTCTTACTTAAGAGCCTACTGCTATTACATTATGACTCAGCAAAACAAAAAAACAGAAAACTTTAAATTTGCACACTTGTGCCCAAGAAAAAAACCAATGGTCCTACCTGGTTCGGAAGTTAGCAGGGTGTGGGTGTCCATCATACAAGGACAAGAAGTCATATTCTTCTTCTATGGCAAAGGACAAGAACATCAGCTGGATTCGACTTCCTTCCTCCCCGACAATGACCCAGGTACAGTTTGCCCCATTAGGGTAGCCATAGGGGAAGCCTGGCGATTCTATACTGCCATTTCGGCCCTTCAATGTACCGCCACATGTATAGATGAAACCTAAAGGGGGGGAAAGAAAAAAAAAAGATTTGTTTTTATCATAAATTAAAATAGTGAGGCGCCCACATAGCTCAGTTGGTAGAGCAGGCGCCCATATATAGAGGTTTACTCCTCGACGCAGTGGGCCTTTAGCTTTCCTGTCAAATAAAGGCCTAAAATGCCCCAAAAATATCTTAAAAACAAAAGATTTAACAAAGAACAGCTGCTGTATAATATTAAAGAATGAAGATACAAAAAAGGAAAGGAGGGAAAGAGAGAAATTATATATAAGGTTTAGAGATTAAAGCACAAGAACAGAATATTGTATGCGTGTCTTTGTGCATCCATGTGTGTCTCTCTGAGCAACAATTGCAGGGTACGCGCTCTCTCTCTCTCTCTCTCTCTCTCTCTCTCTCTCTCTCTCTCTCTCTCTCTCTCTCTCTCTCTCTCACACACACACACACACACACACACACACACACACACACAATTAGTTACACAAACACACCTGCATATACACACACTACTTCTTTGTATTCATCTGAACCCAACTGCACTACATGGTAATACATGTATCATTTCTACACATCTTTCTTTAATAAAATGGATTCATTAGTACTGATCTACTGGCCCAGTCCGATATTGGTGGCTGAATATTCATTTTTTTTTTTTACAGGTAACAGCGCTAAAAGGTGCCAGTCTGGTACTGAAGCAAGTGAATGCTTTACATCAATGTAGAAATAAGCCACAAGTCAGCCTGGGTCTGATATATCCTGGTTTGTCGATGCTGATGTAGGATTACATATTAATGGAATATATACTGTAGCAAGAGCCAAAACTGTTGAATCAAGTACTATCTGTTGGAAAGTCTTATACAGTAGCTCCATGGATCTGTAATTTGTGGTGCTGCTAGGAACATATTCGTTTCACGGGCATCCCCCACTGTGAGGGCACAGGGCAGGGTCTGTTTCAGAGCAGCACCCCAGGAGCTGGTACTCACATTCAGCATGGGGTGCTTGAACCCAGGTCTTCTGACTGTGGGGGAACTCAGTTGCCACTGAGCTACCCCTTCCAGCTAACATAAAAGGCAAAATCAATAAGTGACCAGAGCATTCTCTTGGATTCACCCAGTGGGCCTGTAAAAGATCAAAAGGTGTCTTTTCCTTTGTTTTTGCTGATGGATTACTGACGTCAAAATGTGTGACAACAATAGGTCCGTTTTAACAATGCCTTTGAACATCACTTAGCAATTTATAACTGAAGGACGCAACCATTTGTTTCGGTAAATATCTACATTGGGTCTATCCGGATGAATAAAACTACAGAGATATAATGCAACTCTATGCAGCATCAAAGGCACACATGATTTATTTAGGGAGGGAGAGAATAAATACAACAATGTCTTGATGAGCTACTATAGGCTCTTCATCATGGCTCTATGTATGTATTGGCAGGCTGGTAGGTGGAAGAGATGAGGAAAGAAAGTAGGAGTAGAGGAGGAGATGCCAAACTAACAAATAGGCCTGCACGATTCAGGGAAAAATATGAATCACGATTTCTTTGCTTAGAATTGATATCACGATTCTC
The DNA here is from genome assembly GCA_013375575.1 of Percina caprodes. Classification (NCBI taxonomy): domain Eukaryota; kingdom Metazoa; phylum Chordata; class Actinopteri; order Perciformes; family Percidae; genus Percina; species Percina caprodes. The sequence continues at coordinate 1,362,638 of JABXJD010000021.1, read as the reverse complement.
TGCCGCAATTTTTTTGACCATAACAAAACAAAACAAATTGTCAGTACCAAACATAGATTTTTTTTGGCCCCTATAGCACATTGCGCATCACCACATGCCTGTACACTTCAGTTAAGAGAAGCATTGCAGAGCTTGGAGCACATTAAAACTTTAAAAGAAAGTAGTAGTGTTTGTGATGCAGTCCACTCATAAATTAAATGAGAATCTTTTTTTTTTTTTTTAAATCAAAGTTATTTAAAAATTAAATCGTGAACAGGGTGAATCAAGATTGCAATTTCATAATGATTAATCGTGCAGGCCTACTAACAAATACATCAACTGCAAAGACATTATGTTGACTTTTCTCTCTGCATAAGAAAGCAACCCAACATACAAAATGTGTCACAGTGCTGCATATCCAGCCAATAATTGGAATGGAACACCTCAGAGAGCAATTTCAGGCTTATACTATACCATGGCTATGTTTCAAAATGTCATCCGTTTTCAAATCTTTGTTTCTAGTCAGTTTAACCTATGTCTAGGTTTGTTTCGCCGGGGAGTTAAGTGAAAGAAACAAAGCCTTAACATGATTTCTAAGATAAAATAGTTTATAAATGTTCGATGTGAACTGTGTTATTAATCTCCAAATAGACAATATTAACAGACAGTAATCAGTATCTTCTGTGGTTGTGTCACAACTTAATATTACCATTGGAATGGGTTGTTAATCTGGAAAAGAGGAGTGTGTTGTTTTATCCTTTGCACTTCCTTTTACAGACTGCTTGTACTGATAAATTAGAGGTGAAGCAAATTCTGCTGCTGTACTTATTCTAAATCTCTCCAGGTTTGAGAGCCTGTTAAATGCCTAAATTGTAAAATGTAAATGAAATTGATCTTCTCAGACTTTACTGTTCTCTTCAGGATCATTATCTTCTCCCTTTGATCTTAATGCTCCTTTCATATCAAACACACCACAGGTGTTAGATGAAAACCTTGCAGTGTCCAGAAGTAAAGTCGGTCCAGAGCATTTTTTTCGATGCTCTATCGATCCCCAATGGAGAAGCTCTTCATTTCTTCCGCTCCACAGGAGAGTCAGACTGCAGAGTCAGCTCACAGAGCAGAAACCCTTGGAGCTGGTAGGGATTTAGTCTCATCCTGCTCAAGGACACTACAGCAGAGAAGAAAATTGCTGTTATATTAGGTTTGATCCGAGGGCTTCTTCTTGTATTAGACATTGTTTCATATAGTGGCGGTTTTATCCTCAGTTTTATATCACTGGTAAAAGACAAAAAGATGGAAAAAGAAATGCTCTACGATAGCTGTTGATGCTGCAGCAGAATGACTTTGGTGTTTCATTCCAAGTTTAAATGAAAGTGCTTAATTGAAAATGATATGCTTAAAGACATTGAACTCATAGGCCTTAATTGGTCTCCTCTGAGTGCAAAGCTCAAATCAGAATGATCATCTCCCTGCCTTTCATGTTTATGAGCTTCGTTATTTACCATGGCAGCCAGGGCCACAGGGACAGCAGCCTGATCCTGCTGGATGCTTTTTCAACCAATTATCCAAGACAAAACCAAAAAAAGTATAAGTCTCCATATATGTTTGTGCCTGTGTATGTTTGTCCAACCCTCATCTACCCAGACAATTCCAATACCATCACAGTGACAGATATAATGACCAATGGCAGTCTGACCTGCAATTAAAGGCAGGTATCTGTTCCTTCACAACAAATCAGAGCTGAGATGTTGAGAAACCGGGAAGGAAAGGCAGAGCCATATGAGAGCACACACAGACCTACACATCCATGAGGAGTCTGATAGATTGTGCACAGCACAGCAAGAAAAGAAACTTATTGAATTGCCATTTTAGCCCAGTTCAGAAATGGTAGATCCATGTGGTTCACAACAAGAATTACATTTTATGATCATAGGTAAGTGAGATTTATGCTGCACGAAGCAGTAGTTCACCTGAAGACAACACATACTCCAGTTAAAAGAAAAGGCATACTTATCAGAGCTTGTATCCAATGTGTTAGATTTTTAAATGAAATGATATATGATATAACAACCCCAGCACTCAATTTTTAAATTAAATCACTGATATCAAATTTTGCTTATTATTAGAATAATAATAATATTTTTTCTAAAGCTTGAGATATTACCTAAAAGTAAAGCCAGTTAATTTGATACCTCCAAATTTTTTAAATATTCAAACTAATTGAATGGACATCTAAATATGTCGTTTTTTCAAGTTGCTACAGTTGCTTTTACTGTTATTTTACCACCACCTCATTTCAGATGGTATATTGATGAAGTTATCTAATAAGTCTGGTAATGAAGATTTCATCAAACCCATGTGAATGGCTTTCTTTCTTATGTTGTTTTTAGAATAGAATAGAATGGCTCTTTATTGTCATTATTTTCAACAATGAAACAAAGTTTAGCAGTTAAATTACAGACAAACAAAAATATGAATATGAAATAACAAAATATAAAATTTAAATAGTAAAATATAACAATTAAGATAATTAGACTGAGGTTGCACTATATTTCTTACAGCTGAATACAGAGATTGACTGATGCTAGATTTTGTAACCCAGTCTGTCGACATGCAGCAGTGCATCAAGCAAAAGCATTGTGAGGACAAGATACAGGATTAAGCTCACAATATAACCTTATTACTGGAGAAGAATGATACATTTTGCCAGGACAAAGACAGGAACTCACACAAAGGCCTTGTTGTGTCACATGTTACAGTCGAGAGGCTGCAAATTAAACACATTATAAAGTGCAATTGGAACTTTATTTCAAGTAATGATGAATTAAGTGAGGTGTTTACTGAACTCCCAGGGGTGAGATTTAGTTATGCACCTACAATTAGACGAGTTAGGAGTTACTTAACAGCTCCTAAAGACATGTAACATTGACGACCCATGGGTAATAGTATGTGAAAATGGATGCTACCATGGACATATGGTGAAAAGCAACATTGAAAAAACAAAATCTTTAACATTTAAATTATCCCTCTAGTGGTTAAACTATGAATTAGCATTAAGTGTATTCAACCTTGATGCAAGCCAATGATTCACAGGTACCTGGTGGTTCATGAAGTTATGACAAAAAACAAGGAGATGTTTGCAGTTCTATTTCCCCAACATAACCACCGTAATGCATGCATTAGCACCTACAGGCACTTATATCACTAATAATGTTCAGTAAAATGTAAAATTGTTGACCTGTAACGCCATCACAAATAAACCCCATAATTGTAGCCTGCAGTTCACATGAGTGAATAGCTAGGATACAGGGGGGGTGAATAAAGAGTGAAATAGAAACAGAAGAACAGAGATAGAAAGCAGAATAAAAAGAGAGAAAAAGACCCTCGTTCATCATTGGGCGAAGAATGAAAGGATGATTTAAAACTCTTCAGTCAGAGGGATAGAGGAGAGAAAGTGTAAGAGGATGATAGAGGGAGAGAGAGAGCGAGAGAGAGAGAGAAATGGGGGAAAAAAAGAGAGTAAAAGAAGAGAGAGAGAAGGGAAGAGGATAAGGAGAAAGAAAGAAAGAAAGAAAGAAAGATAGAGAGAGAGAGAGAGAGACAGAGACAGTGAGGAGACAGGGGTAAAAGAGAGACTTCTAATTATGCTGACTACCAGACCGAACTGACTGACAGACACACACACACACACACACACACACACACACACACACACACACACACACACACACACACACACCCTCCTCCACAACCATGACCCTGCTGTCATTTACTACACCTTTTGTTCACCACACCCCATACAAACACGTACAAAGTGTTGCTATACTGAAAAAGTGTGTACAGTATGCTTCCCTGTATTCATTTAATATTAGTGATTATTTTCATAAAATCTGCTAAGGACGGAGCGGTTCTGGCCAATAAAAGAGCAGGTGGGGGTCACTCTACTGTAATTCCACAAACCAACACATGCTTTTGTTGGGTGTGAGAAGAAACAGTACATTTATCAATATTTTGGCAATACCATGAAATGCTGCTAATTCAAGATGACTACACCTGTCACCCTCAAAAACGGAGACAACTACAAACTTTTTAGAGCCACCTTTAGAGTCTACAGGGCATGTGTGTTTAATACTAAAAGGACTTTAGGCTTTAAGCAAGGCATTTTCCCCTAAAGACTTAAATAGAGATGCTAATTGGCAAACAGTAAAAGATTTGTGGTTGGACTGTGCAGATCCCAGGTGTGAATATATGCACTGGTACTAATGAGGAACAGGGTTTAGCTGGAAAAGAACGTGCATGCTCAGCAAAACCTTCCCTGGATAAAAGAAGCTTAAAGACAAAGAAGAAAATCTGCTTCTTGAATTGAGTGGATTTAATGAACCCTGGACTGCAATATAGGCTTGATCTCTTTCCTCAAAGCAATATCTCATCTTGAATGTCTGAGATAATACACCGCAGGAAAAAAGCACAAGCTTAACAAGTGGCTTATGCCGGCACTTGTCACATAATTTTCAAGACAGTCCAGTTTTTACAGTACAGTAAAGTTTTCTAAAAATGTAGTCAAGGCCATTTTTATGACGTTAATAGCACATCATCAAAGCTCTGTGTAAGCGCTGCTACTAAAAAACACAAGTTGACTGGCCTTGCTGTGTGGAGTTTCCAAGAACAAGTTCAAAATTGCCAATAGGTATGAATGTGAGTATCTGTTTGGGTTGGCCCTGTGACCTGTTCAGGGTATTTTACAGCCTGCATTAGGCAGCAATGAGTCTTTCTCAATTTCGCTGGGTCAAAAAATGTAGGCCCTACATCAGCTTCAATTATATCAGTTTGTTGGTGCAACAGGGGAGCAGCTGCAAAGGGCTGTACCAATAAAACACAGAGTAGTCAAGCAAAAAAGGTGGCCAAATACATAATAGCTTGTATCGTGGTGCACTGTGAAAAAAAAATGACTGCTGCGGATAAAACTTTCCAGAATTGTAAAATCCTTCCTCAAAAGGATTGAACACTGTGCAGTATCTTTGCTTCAGACGAGCCTTCAAAATGGATTCTGGTTTGCCTTCTCAACCTGTAACAACACACCCTACGGCCCCTTAGGTTTCTTGATGCAGCAGTATTTGCCCTTAGGCAGAAGGCTAATGCATGTTTACAGACTCCAGCCGCCTCAAGCCTTTAAAGACAGTGAGTGAGACAACATCATGGGTATAATAATTCAAACCAAACCACAACTGTTGTATAAATGAAAAAAGCCTGCCATTGCCATACAGTAAGATAATGTGACTTCCAACATCCTGATATAAGCTTGATGATTCTGAGGGGGCGAAATCAATTACTAAGCTTGTCATTTTACCTTGTAGACATTTTCCTTGGAGACTTGTGATCAATATAGCCATTTCCACATGGTGCTGACTGCTAAATGAGGAAACTGTAAAATTACTCTATTCTTCATTTGAATGGGACCCACAGTACCCCCTCAAGGTTGCTGGGCGTCCCCAGCTCCTACTTGCGAGGCCAGCAATGTCTCCGTATGACACATATCTGTGTGGGTGTGCACAAATCCTGTAATATAAAATATTACTCTTATCCTCAGCAGTGTAGTGACATTACACCAATCCAACACTGAGAAAATATGCTTTAAATCCCTTCCCTCTCTCTGCCTTTCTCTCTCTCTGTGGTTTCCATTTGTCCGTCTCTCTTTCATCTCTCTGCCGCTCTCTCTTCCTCTCTCTGGAGACATCAGTGATACCAGATTCTGTTAAAGGGCTATTCTTCTAATCTCATAGACTCTCATTTATGATTAAAGAATGGCTTTCCCCGTGGAACAAACTAACCAATCAAATCATTGTAGATAGACAAACAATCCAATCAATATTCAGATCACAGCAGCACTCGAGCAATATGAGATGCATATAATGTGCGCAAGCATGTGTGTGGACGAGTGCAGTGTTAGTTAATTTAAATGAGCTGTCCATGTTCCTGAAAAAATGATGGTATTACTAGTATTTCTTGAGGTGGTTTTGGAAGTGAGAAAGAAATAAAGATGGAGAAAATGGAGAGGAAAGAGTGGTGGTGGGCTTGGGGTGTGACAGAGTGACAGAAAGGTAGACACACTCAAAGCAAGAAAGGGTGACCAAATGAAGAGTTGAGTGGCGGGGGCAGACGGGGAGAATGAAAGAAGAAAGAGAGATAGCAAAGGGAAAATGCAATAGATAGAGACAGAGCAAGAGAGTTAGCATGTTTGAAACGTCCCATTGGTTCCTGCTGTCAGGAACGCTTGTCAGCCAAGAATTAGACTGCTCCACGCTGCCACTGACAGACAGTCGGCCCGTGGTCTAGACTATACCCTGGAGTGGTTGAGGCTAAATAAGGGAAATGCCTAGAGAGAGACAGAGGGAACACACCAGGCTGAAAATCAATTTATAACACTGTCAGTCAAAGGCAGAAAGGGATGATAGGATAGCGATAAGGACAGAGAAAAAGAGAGCAAGGGGGAGACAAAGGGTGAGAAAAGGGACACACATAAAAGGGAAAGCCAAGATTTGAGAAAACAATAAACAAATAGGACTAATTGAGAAAGGATGAGAGCATAGGGGACTCATTGTTATGTTGAGGGTATCAGAGAGAAGAGAAGAGGAAGTGGTGAAGAGGAGAGAGTAGGACAGACAGACAAATAGCCTCAAACATTCAGTGAAACCACTGCAGGGGGCAGAGCCTCTTCAAATGATACTTAAAGGCCTCAAAAATGCTGGCATTAAGCTAAAAGCCTCTAAAACCACCACTGCTACAAATCATGGATACGTGAGTGGAAACAATGGATTCATTTGTTCATTTTGACTGATCATCTGTGTCATGTTTAACCCACTGTTTAAATTATCATGCTGTGACTGTATAACTTCTAATTTAAATATTAATAAGCTTACCTGAAATCAGTACAGTACTGGTGTCAGTTTTTAATCACTACTCTATTTTTCAAGAATTGCCTGGTGGAGGCTAGCTGTATTATAATTATTACTCAACATCTTATAGCATTTCTAATACACAGGTTACCACTTTTTATTGCTAAATTCATTATACAACAATGCCTGCAGTGACTTGAAATGTGAGTTATTAAAGAAGACATTTTAACTATCCCAACTTGTCTCTAAACACAAAAGGACGTATTTAGAATGTAATGAGTGCCCCAAGAAGAACAGTATTAGTGCCTTTCCAACTACAACCTAAACAAGGATAAACATGAAATGTAAACAGAATAAAAATTTAAGATTTACTGTAGATGGAAATGTGAGGTAAAGCAAGAAAAATAGTGTCTTAGCATAACAGCATGTACGTGCCAACCAGGGGCGATTTTAGGACTTTTTGAGGTGGCACAGTTGTGTGTGGACTGCCAACAGAGATTGTGTTTGTACAAAATTAGAAAATAGATGAATTTGAAATCTTAATATTTTATTTGTACTTTTATTTTGACACTTAATAGGCTAAAGAAAATATGTCTACAATAAGAATGAAAGCTGGTAAAGCATGCTAAAAAAAAAAAAAAAAAATCAGCATTAATTTTACACAACATGAGCAGGAAAATGTGTGAAATTGAAATATGATTTATCCAGCAGGGTCAGCCCTTCCATTAGTCTCTGGGTGTTTACTAAAATGCTGTTTCCGAATTGCTTGCTGGCCCATTTCAAGTTGACAAGGTCTGTTGTCCTATTAAGCTATTGTTGTCTAGAGTTATATGCTGAGGATGGAAAATATTGTGTGAGAAGCATAAGGCCAGGTGTTGGTGCAGTGTCTGGGAAGCAGAAGTGTAGGTGTTCAGTGTGGAGAGAGAGTGTGGAGGACGATGAGTCTGTAGATGCAAGGATTTACTGTTAAACCCTGTGGGGGAGTTGTGAGTTTAATTCCTCAACAAAATAAATGGGATGGGCCTTTGTAACCCAGTGGCATATATACCCTCAGTTATCTCTTTGCTCTTAAACATCTAGCCAGCTTGCTGCAGTATGTGGGCACCTATTATAGTTTAATAGCACAAAAGTTACCAGTTGTATCCTTTGTTTTGGTAAGGTAAAAGGCAACACCTTGTAGCAGCTATAAAAACAAAACAAAAAAACAGAATTAGATTCTTATTTAAAAAAGAAACAAGGAAATTAAAGAATGTCGTGCTGAATATTTCAAAAGACAAATCTCTTTATATGACACTGTGAGGTTTCTGTAGAGCACACATGTATTTAAATTAAAATGGAAACCATCAGTGATCAATATTGTTGGTGAGTTGTAGAAACATAGATTTACTGTTGAAGCCAGTTAAAATTCTGAAGGGTTTTTATACCCTTCTAGGAAATTAAAGGTAAGTGCTATAAATTATAAGCCCACCATCTCGATTCATTGTAACTTTCATATTAATGCTATTTCACCTTAACGCTTTTTCATTTTAAATGTTTTTAGACTTCGAAAGTCAGAATGATCCTCATGGACCTGTTCTTTTATTGTACCTTCCAACTGCACAGGCATAGGTAATTTAAACTCTTTGACCAGTGCTTTTCTGTACTTTGTTTTTATGTTTTATATACTTTCCACTGTGGTATCTATCAGCAGACTACAACTCCAGTATAAGCCATAAGTTCATCAGCCAAGATAAATACCGCTATTAGCACAATGATCAAAACAAAAGTTATAATGCTACCAATACTACTCTTATTAGCACAGCCTGTACTACTGCATTTTCACCTATCCTCTTTGGACCAAATTGATACGATTAAGTGTTATATACTAGTATTAGTTGTTATTTCTACTGCTGCTGAAAATATTTTTTAGAATTATCATTGTAAGAAAGATCCTGTTCATGCACAGGTCTTGTTTATCAGCTTAGATGTTAATGTCCTCAATCAAGCATACTCAGGCCTTAAGCAGCCTTCCTGGTTCTCCTAAGATATCAATTGTGAGTCCACTGTTCCAATAACTATATAAAGCTACTACAGTATGGAGAGTAGGACATTGTATTACTTAAATGGTATACAACCTTTCATTTTCTCTAAAAAACGATGTTGAGTATACATAAATAGTCTGCATTGACTTTAACTGATTGATCTGAAGGTGTATTACATTTGGATATTCTATCCTATTAAATCTATCTAAAAAAATGCACTACACACAGCTAATTGTAGGTTGAAAATTTCAAATTATGTAAAATTACAATAATAAGCCATCATATTTGCAGAGTATGTTTCTAACTGCAGTATTATTGGCACCTGGCTAAATAGCAGCTTGAAGGACCTCTGGCTTTGCACAACTACAGCAGCGTAGAGGTGGTGTAAGCAATGAGCACAGGAACCGATGGGAATAAGCAAGCACTCACTTTCACTTATAAATTACAATAAAAACCTGCTTTTAAGAAAGTAGGTCATTGAGAGCAGGGGAAGAATGCAAAGCAGAGGGGCATTTCTTTTCGTAAATACAAGCTTGTGTTTGTGTGTTTGAGCGTTGCAGAGTGGGAGTGTGTGAGAGAGTCAGCAACTACTTGGGCTTGGCATTGTTAGAATTTACTGTATTTACATTTTGAAAGTTGATCATTTAGCTCCACACAGGGGAAGAGAAGAGAAATAGGAGAGAAATTAGAAAAAGGAGCATTATTGTAGATGTAGAGTGTATACTATGATTTCATCAATCATCAAATGAGCGATGTTATGCACATGCACACCAATACACAGACATATACTTTAAAACATATATACTGTGGATCCAAACCCTCACTGATTGGCAGGTAGTACACAGCATTAATGAGACAGAGAGAAACAGGGAGACAGATACTGTCTGAGGGGGTTACTACTCATTTGTGTCTGCTGAGTGTCATCATCTCCAATCTGACTAATGAGGTCCTACACACACAAACACACACACCTCCTTCTCTTTCACTCCTCTTTCCTACAGGTTAGTTGCTGTAGATCTGTTACCGTAGAAACGTGGACTGAGCTCCGCCCAACTACTGTACTGGAACACCAACCCTCACCATGTTTACCCCACCTTCCTTGCCTATACTCTCACATTTAATTCTCGTGCTGTCACTCTCTCTCCCTCTGCCTGTTGTTGTTGTGTTTTGCCTAGTGTTCTCACTGCCACTCACTCTTCATTTTTCTGCCCTCCTCTGCTCTCCTCCACCATGTCATTTGTCATCTTCCCTCTCTCCCTCTCGTGTAAAAGAAAGTGATTTAAAGAGTAAAAAAAAAGACGACTCAGGAAATGTAATTATGTCCTTTTTTCTATGGGTTTAATCCTGATAGAACCCCCACCCACACACACACACACACACACACACACACACACACACACACTCTTCCTACAGCCCTGCATCATCCTCTGTGTATCAACAGCTGGTATTATACATTCAGCCTCTGTGGGTTGAGCTCAATAAGAGAGCAATTACAGGATTCACTCTCAGGATTCAAATTTCATTTCCACTTGTCTCCAGATACAGTGTATTCAGAGCGATGGAGCGGAGGATGCAAACATGCCAGCAGGGCAAACACTGCTACCCAATTTACTAATTTCCCTTTACAATTCTTGTTTTCTTTTAACATTATCACTAAACCATTTTCTATGTTCCCTGCTATGTTAGCTGATTGCTTAGAGATCTGAAAGCCAATAGGCCACTAAGTGAACCATTATCTAACTAGTAAACCTTTACCATCAAAGGTATGTGAATTAAAATGTCTAAAAATGACTATACCTATTAAATGTTTTTTTTATGACAACAAAGATGTCCCAGAAATAATTATACTCAGTAACCGTAATACAGCTTATTTTTTTCTTTTCGTAATGGAAACAGACTATATCAGACCCCAGGCACCCATGTCAGAACAGCTGCCGTCTCCATTAACACTACGGGTATTCTTGCCGGAAATCTCCTCCCTGCTGAAAATCTCTCCCCCTTCATGTTCAGCTGTCTTTACAGTTACATTTATCAGACAAAAGGTGACTGTCCTATGGCAACGACAGCTAGGTTTAGACACCAAAACGACTAATTAACATTACAAAAAAGTTAAGAGGTGATAATTCTGGGCAGCTGGGAGACCTCCGGCACAACATCTGGCATCAGACGTCTCCGCCGCCCTGGAGATTCCACCATCCATCCCCACCCGGAAAATAGGATGCCAACACTGGTGTCCAAGTCATACGCTTTGTTGACTCAAACATCCACCCAGACCTCCATAAGAGGTTTTGTGATCCTATAACATATATATCAAACATATTGTGCTACTTCCATCTTTGCCTCTGTAAGCAAAGTTATAATTTGTATGGCTGCATGAGACCCTCATCAGGTAAACATAGACATACTTTGTTTTAGGCATTTGAAGAAGCAATGAGTCGTTTCTGGTTAGAACAGTCTTGTATCTTCTGTAGCTATGGTAATTTAGATTATGCATTTATGATAGAGGTTCATACAGTGCATGCAGCTCTTTTAAATTCACAGTAAAGTAGGCCAGCTGTGGAAATGGATGTCATGGTAGGACTGCATATAAATCAATCAAAGCACCAAGTGGTCCTTGTTCTTTTTCTTTGTACCGTGGACTATTTTAAAATCAGTCAGTTTTTGCCTCTTCATGAATTAGTGTACTGGAAAATCTGAATACAGGAAGTAACAGGATATTCCCGTATTGTTGACTCTTCATCAGTCTCTGAAGGGGTGATATGTTATCTATCTATCAGGAAATAGAAAACACACACACTCACAAACACCAAGGCCATGCCATATCTAGCATTGCTAACAAAAGATAACTAGTGTATCCACCCCGTGATTTGGGTTCACTCCAAAATTGAATGGGTTATTTCTTGACCCATGCTACACCATTCCAAAATGATAAGAAAATTTTGCCGGTAGTTTTACCATAATACATACAGAAAACATAATCTCCTTGGCAGAGGTGAATAAAAAGTATTTGTAAACTGTTATATTCACGTCATAAGAGAAGAGAAGTTCAGTTAGGTGAAGAGATCTTGAATATGATTATATTTATAAACTAGAAAATTCCGCAGAAAGTTTAACAGTGTGCCTCCTACTTGGTGCACATCTGAATAGCAATAAAACTTAATACAAAATAATAAAAGGGTCTTAACCATTCAGAGATATAACTTTTTAAAACCTATTTAAGATGTTTCTGTTTCCCAGAAACAGCTATGACGTAGCTAGCGTAGCTGGCGTGCGCACACACACACACACACACACACACACACACACACACACACACACACACACACACACACACAATGCTTGTTGTTTCGATGTATTTTGTGTGCGGGTGTTGGGAACGCTCCGGGACTAGTAGTGGGACAAAAATCTGGAGGAATAATAATAAGTATGGGCAATAATAGTCACTGAGCCAATTGCTGCTATTGCAGCACATCGGCACACTGAATAATTACTTACATGCACATGTAACAGAAAATGTAACACTGTTTTAATTCCATATAAAATGAGTCACAGTAGTCTTTAAAATGTCATAGTTTGTTGTTATGTATGTTCTCTGAATTGTATGCCTCAAACTAATTTTATATGAGATAGCGACTTCAAGCAACACCATTTGGATTCACTCTGTTAACTCTCAACAGCAAAAGTGCATCACAAATCACTGCAAGGACTTCTTACATGAATATTCAGTGAACACTTCCTGTCAAACTGAGGGCCTCTGAGCGCGGAGAAAAGGGAAAAACAAACGTTTGATATAAACTGAGTTGAGGATTCAGGAAGTTAAGTCTTGTTTGGAAAATCAAAAAACAATGGCGTGATATGGGACCAGGACTCCACAACATCGCATTTCTCTGAGTGACAGTTCATCTGCTTTGTTTTTTTAGTTAAAACCTTCATTTGTACAGGGAATGTCATGTCAACAGCCTCATGTCCACAGATGAACTGATTAGTTCCACCAGCAGAGATCTTGGTGATTCATGATATGTTATTATCATGGGATGTTGTTATTGTTTCCTAAATCCAGTTCGATCTACTCTTATCAGCTCATTTGCAATGACAAAACTAGGGAGCATTTGGTGTTTTGATGATAGAGATGGAAAGCGCTAAATAAAAGTCCAAAAATCTCCCATAGGTGCTCAGTTGGGTTAAAATCTGGTAATGGTGGAGTCCATTAATTCACTCAATTATTGTTTTTTCCCTTTTGATTTGTCCATCTGTGGAAAGAAATCATCTAACAGAAGCTCCACAAGTAGACTACTTTAAACAATGTTCTGGACTTACCTACTTTAACTGTCATGGTTGTTTAATCTAAATAGACATAATGAGCCCACGATGTGACATCAATTCCATTTCTCCCATTTTCTGATCTTTCTCTTCCCCTTTTTCACACACACACACACACACACACACACACACACACACACACACACACACACACACACACACACAGATCACTTTAGTACCAAATTTTGAAATTAGATACTAGCGGTAATAAAATTATTGCAATTTGTGTGGGCAAAAATCTAATTAAACTATATGATATATGACTTTATAATAATGTTCTGCTCATACTGCTGTTTTTGTTTATCTTTGTATTCTGATGATTAGTAACATAAAAGGCAAATGTGTGCAAAATTAACAACTCAAGGCATGTAAAAGAGTTATCAGACATATACTGTATCCCAGTAGTATCCTGTGCTTAAATGTTTAGGTGCTCGTCCTACTTTTCTGTGTATTCTATGGATGTTTCTGATAGCAATATGGCACTTCCAGAGCTGAGAGAAATCCAGTGTCTTGCTTTAATAGTGTTGCTGCTTACTAACATTGGTCTTGAAGAAAATAACAACACATTCCAATATGCCACACAGGGCCTATACTGTAAGTTGCATTACACAGAGAAGATGGTAATATGTTTAACAATGTATAGTAATTTCTAGACTGTATGAGATCCTCTCAAGCAACATTTGGGCTCCCATTGACAATAAGTGCTGACCTTAAGATTATAAGGTGAGGAGTTTATAAATAGCTATAGAAAAACATAAAAATCTTCCAGCCACCCTAAAACATTTTAGTCATAAATTGAAAAGTTGAGACTCAGACTCCTGTTAAGAGGCTAAATCCACCCTTTATCTAGAGATCTAACACCGATTTAGAATCGTATGCATCTTGAGAAACAATATGACTCTTGTGCATTATGCTATTTCAACAGTAAGATGAGACAGAGGATAGTTCTTAAAAATAATGTTTAATGCATAAGTGGAAGTGCTAAAGCTGGTTGACTGGTATCTGAGTGGCAATGGTGGATAATTGTCACAAAGCAAAATTGTGTCACCCACAGGACTTTGCCTTCATACTTATTTTAAGATAGGGAATTCAGCTGAGCGTGCATGTACACCACCCTCCATTAAATCCATGGAGCTCTACCGAATTTCCTTTCAGCAGGAGACTCATAACTGCCATCAAACACATCCACAGGGCAGTAAAATGCTTGCTCAAAGGATCAGCATGTCATGAGAGAGGGTGGACGAACGTGTGTCACTCACAATTCCACCACATTTTCTCAAACACGATTGGGGATTTAAACCCGCAAATTTCAAACCATCAGGCTACTGTTAAACCACATTTTAAAGGTCAAACGCTACATTTACTTTCCTCTATTCCAGTTATTTTGTACAGTAAATTCATTGTCAAGCCCCATCAGGCAGCACTTGGAGTTGGTCCACTGACAGTGACGTGGAAACAGAGTCTGTGGGCTTATTCAATTTTGGATTGAGATAACATCCAAATAAGTTGTACTGTTTCTAACTGTAGGGCTTACAGCTGTGACTTTTTCTATTACGCCAGTAAAATCACCACTGGTGCTGTCATAGTGTCCTAGGAGTTGTTTCATTATTTAGTGTCTATGCAGTAGCTCCAGGGTTTGTCTATAGATGACATCATCTTCACAGCTTGTGTCTTTGCTGTTTAGCGTAAATGTGAACTTGTTTAAACACAGATTAAATTGGGTTGTAAAATATTGCAGACATAACATCTTTGTCTTGCCCTTTAAGGGACTCACTTGTCATATGTGACTGAAATTAGACTAATCGTCCAAGACCACTAATGAAAGAAATGTAATAAAACTGCATTGAGCTACCCACGTGTCCCCTTTTTTCTACAGGTCAGCAGGAACTGTGAAGTAAATGGACAAATTGAACAAAGAAATGTGCATCTGATAAGCTGAAAACACCCCTTCATTTCCCTATTAGTTGCCAACCTTGAATATTCCTGTCACCATGTGTTTATGATAAAAATGGCCCCATACCACCCACATATTTGTCAAGACTAAAACACACCATGACAGGAATGAGCAAGAACTGTGATCAAAATGACATCTCACATTTCAACTATAATGCACCTTGCTATAATCATTTCACAAGTAATAATATGGGCATGAGTCAGGTAAACTACATATTTACAACAACAAGAAGATAGAACATATGTAGCCAGAAAAACGTCTTCAACAGCTCTCAATAATACAATGTATGCACAGGGTCCCTTTGTAGGGTTGATGCTGGGTTGAGGTAAGGACACTAAATGGTACTTCTGCAACAACAAAAACCCACACTTCATGCTTAACTAACTACATTGAACATCTGCGGCAGAAAACCATTTTGTCCTATGAGAGCCATAATCCTTCCTACAACCTTTGTCTAAAGACAATTTAGATTGCTTCGCAGGAATGGGAAAAGGCATTCATAGCTACAACCATAATATGTTATATGAGGCTTACATGTCACTGACACCGAAAAGGTCAGTGTCATACTCAAGGACAGTTCAACGGGGCACATAGATGCTGTAACTGGGACATGAAGCTGAATATACAGAATATAAACAGTTTTTGTACTTCTCAGCTTCTTTTCAGCTATACTATTTGGGGAAGACACTTCCATTATCTTCTTAGATTTGGGTCTATTTCTGAGAAATCTTTCTTGGCAACTGAAAAGTGTAATTAGGCCACCACTACCGCTTCCCGTGATCCATTTCTTTTTCTTTCAGATTTTATATTGGGTGCTCTTGCTCAAACCTGGCAAGATCTAAAAGCCTCTAAAAAGGAACAGCAAAGGTTTCCAAATTTGTGAAAGTAACTCTAGCAGGACTGCCAGATTGGAATGACACACCATTATGACATTTGAACACTTCTTAGATTAACTTAAAAACAAAAACATTTCCAGTTTTCTCAGTGAACTGCACTTTTATCAAATCATATCATTCTTTCCCTTTTATCTTGCCGTCTCTGTTTATCTTATGTAAGTAATAAAGCAGATATAAAAGTTTTGAATAACAGAAATGCTGTAGCTGCACACTGATCTGTTCTATTCCATTGTGAGTTTTGTGGCACAAATTCAGATATGGCAAAAAATAAATGACTATGTCTGGCTAACAAGGTGACCGTTGAACTGTGGTTTCAGACACCACAAGTAATTTGGGAGCCAGTTTGACTGTATTGGCATCAATCGACTACTGTGTACATACATGGGTAAAGCAACGCCTTGCTACTGTGATTGATCACAAGTGGTCTAGACTGAGAATTGATTGTTTCCAGGGAATGATAAATTTAAAAAAAGAACCCCCAAAGACAGCCACGTCAAATCAATGAATTATGACAGTGATATGTTTAATGAGTAGGAAGCAGTATGGACAAATGAACAATTCACCAGTCTAGATCAAATTTAGTTACCACAGGGACCTCTGCCTCGAGAAGCTCATTACATACTCAGAGAAGTCTGTGACATTATTGATCATTGTAGGGAAATTATGTTTTTACTGCCGACCCTCCAGTGTGAGTACAGAGGCATACAGAAAAGCAAAACTGTTTCCGAGTTGAGGTCAACATACACCTCAGTAAGACCATAGGTAACTGAGGACAGAGAGTAATGATTTTGCATCTCTGCTTTAAAAATGGAGCCAGGATACTCCTTCGTGGCTGGGTAGCTGTCCATTAACCTCCTCTTTGCTGGTAAGGATGATTTCTGGGTCAATGAAAGTAAATTTCCAGGATAATTGCTTGACGTCCTGCACGCTGCTCATGTCCCTTACCTTTTGCTCTCTGTGTACAACCCGATCCGGCTGGGGAGAGTCTAGCCCGATCCGGCAGCTCTCTTTACCCTGTCTCTCCTAGTTAGTCATGCTCTCCTAGTTAGTTATGCTCTCCGAGTTATGCTGTAACAGTTTTAGATTGCTGGGGGAATTCCTTTGACACACTGAGCTCCTCTCTCCTCTATCTTTTTATCTTTCTATCTTTCCATTTGTGTGCATCTATGTCCCAGAAATGCTTGTTACTAACCTAGCTCTGGGAGTCATTCCCGGAGTCCTTATGTTCTTTTCCCCCAGCATGTTCCCTCGGATCAGGAAGGCTCCAACATCATGGTAGCAGCTGTAGCCAACACGTCCTGTGATGCCGTGTTCATCCTGCTACGTCCTGCTGTGCCTTGTAATGCCGCACAATTCCCTGCTATGCCATGAAACTACAAAGAACTACTACAAACTGTTATCTTTTCTGTGGCTGTTATTGCCACTCTTCATTCTTCGTCAGACAACGAGCCTGGGTCTGTCCGAGGTTTCTTCCTAAAAGGAAGTTTTCCTCGCCACTGTCGCACTGTTGCTTGCTCTGGAGGGAACTACTAGAACTGTTGGGTCCTTGTAAATTCTGGAGTGTAGTCTAGACCTACTCTATCTGGTCTAGACCTACTCTATCTGTAAAGTGTCTTGAGATAACTCTTGTTATGAATTGATACTATAAATAAAATTGAAATTGAAATTGAAAATTGTGTATTGACTTTTTCAAAATTCTGTTCGCTTTGGGAAACAACAACAAACTTTAAGTTTGAAAGCTACATGCTGAAAATGGCAGGCTTTGAAGAGAGATTTGGATTGTGCAACAAGGCAGGCCTGCTTGTTTTTTTGGGGGAATGGTTGTAAAGATTTACAAGGAATATGTTTACAGCATTTACTATCTAACTAGGACGTTTTGAAACCGATTGGAGAAGATTGCTGTGGAAGAGCAAATTATGTGTAACCATGTATCAAGCTACACTAAATAGCTCACGTTACTGTATTGTGTAAACAGATAACTTCATTTAAAGAGCCCCAATTACGCTTATGCTTTTTTGGATTTTTCCTGTATTTTAGTGTGTTATATAGTTTTTAGTGTGTGTAAAAGATATATACAGTATAAAAAATTTAGCTTTCTCCCCCACACAGAGCACTTTTTCTCAACTGCCTAAAAGCACCTTGCCTAGATTCCTGTCAATTTCAAACCTCAATTAGTCAGTAATTGAGAAAGCCAGCCCAGTTTTTCACATGTGCTCCCCATAGGTGCTGCCTGAGCAAGCACAGCCTGCCCAGTGGCTTGTTTGAATTTGGTTGACCAACCATAACAGAGGTGGCCAGCTGACCAATCAGAGTGGACTGGGCATTTCAGGAATGCGGGCCAAGAGTTTTTCAGACCGAGGAGCTGCAGCAATAGGCAGTATAAGAAACATACTGTATGTTTTTTGAACACCAAAGCATTTAAACCTTTTCTAGTAGACCACAAGAGTACAAATAAGATACTGAAAAGGTGTAATAGTGGCACTTTAATTTTGTATGTGGCATTTTCTTTCTGCGGGGTGCAAATGTTCCACCAAAACAAGTTAATTCCCGATACCATTTTTCAGAGCCCCTGTTGGCGTGTCCAGAGCTTAGCGCTGCCCAAGATGATTGTGATTGGTTTAAAGAAATAAGACCAACCCAGAAACAGGAGAGCAGAAGTTCAAGAGACCAATGTTGCTTAATTACCTGTGATAGCTCTTGAACTGCAGTTTTTCTGGCTACACTGTGGTGTCAAGTTACAGCCTGTTTCTACATAGTCATTACTAAGGACAAAACAATGGTAAATAGTATTTTGGGTGGAAAAAATACATTTATAGACACATATACAGTAAATACAAAATTTTGGAATATTGGATTGTATGAGTTCGACAATTGACTAGTGTGGACTTCACCAGAAAACAGGAAATAAACAGAGGTATGGATTAACACAACTTTTATGCCTTTTTGTCACATTTACTGCGGTCAAATTCGCTGTGTTCCCTCGGAAGGAATAACTGCACATGGCTAGGCACTTGTAATAACATTTTGAACATCTTTAGAGGCTAAAAACGTTTAAAACTTGCCCTGTTTAGTAGGGTGACCAGATGTCCCCGGTTTCCGGGAAGAAAACATTGACCAAACGTAGCCGATAGTCGCATGCCTACACACGCAGCCTCAAGACAGCCAGAGCCAGCGCTGCTCAGAGCTCAGAGATGTTTCAGAAAGCCGTGTTTTACGATGCTAAAATCCCTGATTATTTACATGGAGTCTGGTGGGTTTAGCGAACGCAATTTCGCGGACTTTTTATGTTTTAAAAAAAGGATCTTTATCTTTAACAGAAAGGTCGACCTCCTTAGAAATCCTTCACATAATGTTGTCAGACACTTAGAATATTAATCTGAGTCTGTCATCAGCAAAATGAGCACTTTTATGAACGTAAATACAAACTAGACAATTATCCAATTAACATACACTGTAGCTTGTTTCGCAGCTGCCGACTGCAGCGATCTCGTTGAATGCTGCGTCAATGTCAAGGGAAAGTATTTCCTCAATAGTTTTTAATGTATCCGATACTCTATGAGCTGTTGCAGAAACAAGCCTGAAGCAATAAAGCAGAAGCTGTCAGATAAATATAGTTCAGTAAACATTACAACAGAAGGTGTATGAAGTAGCAGCAGGGGTGATTCTAGGATCAGACCTTTAGGGGGCTCAGCCCCTAATGAGAATGTGGCCTACATGAAATGTTATCATATTTACATTATTCATAAATCTCTGCACACCCATTACTCTCTGTGAAATACCTCAAACGCTCCAGATCCAGTCTCAGATTCAACAGGTTAGGATCTACAACAAGAATAAGCTAACTGCTAGCCATGCCCAGCAAGCGTCTCTGACTGCAAGCGTTGGCTCTATCAGCCTACTACCCTAAAAAGTACCGTGGAAAGCAACCCAAATATTCTTGACAGCCATGGCAACGCTTTTCAAGAGCTGAAAGTGAAGCTTGCAGAAATGGAAGACAGAAACCAAAGATGCAACATCCGCATCGTTGGGCTGAAAGAGGGGCTAGAAGGTGCTAATGCTATTGAGTATCTCTCGCGGTCCCTGCCTAAGTGTTTCCCAAATTTAGCAGATGTTCATATTGAGATTATGAGAGCCCACTGAATTTACAGTGATAGCCCAAAGAAGAACACCACTACTAATCTGTCTGTGTGAGTGTCTGTTTATGTATGCGTTTGTGTATGTCTGTTTCTGCATGTATTATTGGAAGCTGTGGACGTCACTTTTTCTGTTGCGTTCTTTTTGCCCCCCCCACCCCTTTCCTCTTTCCTCTCTGTATGTTTTGGCCCTGGGACACATTTTTATGTTCTAGTGTTTTGCCTGTGGTTTGTTTGTTATTTTCCTTAATTTGAAGAATTAAAAAAAGACCAAAGACAATCCAGAAGATGAATCTAGGCAGGCTTAGCAGATGAGTATCTGTCAAGGTTTATTTAGGGCAGAGGTTTAAGTGCCTTTTTTAAACTAAAGTGGATGACGAAGCTGTGACTAAAAGTGACTCTTTTTATAAAACAAGTTAGAGAGTTTCTGAATGTAACTGTCATGATTGTTTAATCTAAATAGAAAGAATGAGCCCACGATATGACATCAATTCCATATCTCCCACTCTCTCTTCCCCTTTTCACACACACACACACACACACACACACACACACACACACACACACACACACACACACACACACACACACACACAGAGTATGTCTCACTGCTCTTAAAAGTCTCTCTTTCCTTCTTTCCTCACTGTCTTTTCCTCCCTACCTTACTTTCTGTCTGGTAACCGCAGCAACAGGTAAACCGGAGAAATAAAAGTAGAGGAGAGAAAAGTAAAAGCTGCAATGTTTGTAAAGAAAAAACACTATATTGACAATATTGACAAAAGATCCACAGATTAAAGAAACATTCTTTAATTTTTTTAATTACCAGTGTGATCTTAATTACCTGTTTCCTGATTTGTAATTTCAGGTATCCATGTGATATCCTGTAGGTAAGTACTGTAATTTATGCCATATTCAAATGACAATCGCAGTTTAATGGTTCCTTGAAATGCACGCACATATTTAAATGAAGACGTTTTTAATGTTGAGGAATTTTCACTCGGCTCTTAGCCCAGATTGAACAATAATCCCTTGTTTTTTGCAAGATCGCTGTAAAACATTTATTTAATTCAATAAATGATAAATGACATGAAGAAATAGCCCAGCTGGAAGCATTATTGGTCTGGCCAAAGAGGAAGACACCACAGAAGCTGGCAAAAAGCCTTAGTAAAACTGTCAGATACACACACACACACACACACACACACACACACACACACACACACACACATATATGCACATGCATGCAAGCATACACACACACATGAGTTTGAAAAAGACGCACAGATCCAAAGACAAAAGAGCTGTACCTGCACACACCAGCTGGTTGTGTCATAAATTTAATTTGGACTGTATTACACTGGGTTCCTTTTAAATTTAAGATGTCATTAATTACAGAAATACATATTTATTCAAACATAATATCACTGGGCTTCCCTCTTCAATTTCCAGAATTGCAGATTTCCATCTCAACGCATTCTCATGAAGGCCTCTGTATGAAATCATACAAACACTCCTAAGGAACAAGCACTTACTGGGTGAAAGGCTTACGTTTTCCCCTGGAAGCAAACTCTGCTTCCTGCCTTAAAAGTCCTGTGTTTCAACACTCACCAATCCACCCTGGTCAGCCGGCTCATTATACAGTGACCATCAATGTAGTGAAGAGGGCAAAAATAAAATGTGGAATGCTTATGAACAGTGCCTAACTTTTCGTAGCTTCCTGAACAAATGGTTAATGAGAACAGACTGTCCATCTGTTGATTTAAGACAAATGTTGGCAGGAAGGAACTATAAACTGTTTTGCAAATGAAATACTCTCAGCTAATTTTTTCAAAGACATTGAGAGACACTGTTCTATAAACTGAACAAATTATTGTTTTTGCTCTTATTATGCTGTCATACTAAGAATCAAAGTTTAGCATTTCACCGCCTCTCACTCTCACCTTTTGAAAAGTCCTTACTTCTTGCATGCTTTACTCAAACTGGTCCTTACAAGTTAAGAGTATAAATATACTTCCAAGTCTTCAATGTTTTCTACTGAAATTGCCAGAGTTCTTATTCCCAGTCAAAATGCACTTTGTATCCATAACAAGTGCATGCGTTCAGAATTAAAGTTTAATAGAATTTGGGACACCAGTTTATGAAACTTTCATGTCAGTGCTTTCAAGCACAATGAGGCAAATTCAAAGTGATTTCTAACCACTTTTGGTGTCTTTTGTGGACAGGAAGTTGCAACAATGGCACTGAGTCACAACCTCGGTCAAATTGTCACTGACATACTGCACAACTACAGTACGTATGTGAATTTTTAATGACTGTATACAATGGGATTGGGTGGAAGGATGTAAATGGATCACTTCTTGTTGTTGAAATAAAGTCACAATTACTTGACAATGATGGATAAAAGGGAGAAAAGAAGGATGCACAACATTTTTACCATCTCCTGCCAGCTAATTTTGCCACATTCTCAGCTATCTATTTTGTATTTAACGCCAGAAATGTCTTTGTGGGCATAACTCTATGCACGTGGTTGACTTTCTCTTCTTGTGTGATTACCTGTGTCTGTAAATGTGTTTGAGTCTGTTAGATCTAGTGTCTCAGAGCATGGATCTGAGAGAATGGAATGAAGGTTGCCACTGATACTGGTAATGTGGCTCTTTTTGCCAATCTCATTAGATTAGCATGCACTGGGCAGCCTGCCCGGATAGACACTATGTGTGTGTGTGTGTGTGTGTGTGTGTGTGTGTGTGTGTGTGTGTGTGTGTGCGCACATGCATGCGCACGTGCGTATTTAAGTGTATGTGCATGTGATCGTCAGGGCCAGTGCATGCCACCACTCTGGCTGATGGTTCCAATAATGGTATTGGTGAATGTGAAAGCAATGGAAAGAAAAAAAGAGAGATACATAGAGACAGAGAAAGAGTGGAAAGGTTTTATTTCTAAATGAAAGCTGCAATGTATATAGAGGGGAAATCTCCTCTTTGAAGTCATGCGTGTGTTGTATGTGGGTGTCCTGATGTGTAGGCTGAAAAGGAAAGTCTTAGTTTGTTGGTAATTACCATGCTGTAATACTTGTTGACATGACTGACAGAAAGTGCCTGACATCGGAACCCGTGTGTGTGTGTGTGTGTGTGTGTGTGTGTGTGTGTGTGTGTGTATATCTCAAAGTGTGTGTCACTGGGTGGTTGTGGGAGTGTAAGACAGAAGAAGAGAGAGGGAGAGGATAAAAGGCGACTGACTGTGTAATTGGTGGTTTGACATTAGCTACCTGCATGACTACTATACCCACAGAGGTGATACAAAGTAGGAGAGGAAGATGTAAAAAGATGTATAAAAAGTGTTAGAGAGAGAGAAAGGATACAAATGTAGTTCCTAGAATAGAATGTATGTTGAATTCTACTTAAAAAATATGGCTACAGATTAACTCAGTCAACTAAATGCTAACCAAATCAAAAATTTATCAAAATTATTTTTGCCTTTCAACTATATGCCAGTGGCTAATTTTGCATGTCACAGAGGAGTTTGGGGAATTTTAAGTTGCTCCTTTTTAATTTTTGGGTGGCTACACTACAACCTACAAATAAATATATAAAACATATTTTAACTATTTCTAGTCATGCTGTGGGACAAAGTATAATTTTCAGAGTCAGTATGGTTGATGTTCACAAAGCCTGCGGCCCTTTAATTACCCTGAAAATGGCAGAGAATAAACTAAATGTGAGCTGTGACATTATGGAGAGTTAAGGTTTGTAAATCTTAGTAGGTCTAGGATTACTGCATTTTATGAACATTTAACCCTTCCCTTCCTCCCATCCTTTCATTCATCCATTTATCCATCTTGCCATTTGTCATTGCTCCCTTTATGTGCACATCCATCATTTCCCTCTTCATCTCTTTATTGAATCCATCCATCCATCCATCCATCCATCCATCCATCCATCCATCCATCCATCCATCCATCCATCCATCCATCCATCCATCCATCCATCCATCCATCCATCCATCCATCCATCCATCCATCCATCCATCCATCCATCCATCCATCCATCCATCCATCCATCCATCCATCCATCCATCAGGCAGATGGACTCATTTAAATCATTTGCAGCCAAGTGGAGGATTTGGACAGAGGCCGAGTGTAGTGTGATGACTGTAATGGCATACGGGAGGAGATGATGGGATAATTGATTGTTTAATTAAACAATTAGCTTAATTTACTTAATTAAGTCAGAAAACACACCTGTGTGGAAACACCTGCTTTGAGTGCATCTTGCTGCCGGTATGCTGCTTACTCAGCCTCTAAAAGAGGATTTTAGGGAATCAAACTAATAACATTTGGCTGAGTAAAATGTAATATTTCTCATTTACAATGTGTTAATTCCTGTCAACTGAGAAGATAACATATGGAAAAGAAATAATCTGTATCTAACCACAACGTATATCACCCTGTTATATCTAATTTTACTCTAAAAGTACCCTATTGTAGCAGACAAAAAAAGAACAAAGAAATTGACAGATTTGACTTACTATATCCAAAAATGACTAGCCTTTGACTAAAAGCAGTTTCCAGCTGTTTATTTGATACCTAAATGCCTCTCTGAAACAACTATAGCCAGAACAATTAAAAGCAGCATTTTGACATACTAAAACACCCCATTAAAATGAATACTAGTAAAATTACATTACATATAACATTCAGGCAGAGTATGTGTCACTAAACGTCTTCATCGAAATAAATTCTCTGGGACAACATTTCAATCATTAAACACTTATACCTTCCATTGATGCCAATATTAATTAACTCCAAAACAGCATTTAGAGAATGAGATACTTAAACTTCTGATTTTAACCACCACAACTGAAATAAAATGCATCAATGTTTGCACCATGTGATACTGAAAATGCTGCAACTCTATGTTTCTAAGTCGATAAAGCTACTAAGGTAAACTGTTGTGAAATTAAATACCTGAGGCCAATATAATTATGGTTGAAATGATTGCACAATACTGATGGAAGCTGGTTATATATTATTACTGTGCAGTGCAGGCACCAAGTTAAACTGACAAACTAACACACACATGCATGCAGGGGAGCTCACACATAATGTCAGAACAATCAAGCATGGGAATTAAACACCTGTACGTAGTAAGTTATAGGTTTCTAAGTAGTAGCCTAAATATATTTTAACTTTTATAATGTGCATAACTGGATGGACTTCATGAATATGTACCTGTATATGGAGACATCCACAGTGAAGCACCTTCTGGTATTTAGGATCATCTTTGTTTTATTAAGACCACTTAAATGATTTGTGGTGTATTTATCCTATTTATGCTGATAGCAGGTCAAACACAGATTATGCAACATTAAATTAAGATTATTCAATTGCAGCTACAATCGATGCATTTACATGTACATGCACTCAACATCTTTTTTGACCACTTGGCGGCAGCGTTAACAAGTTGTGAACACAATGTTGGCATATCACCTCTTCATAAGGCGGACTTAATGTAATTAACAATTGCTCATTTACACATCCAGCACTAAGGGAGTAACATTTTCATTCATTTGAAGATATGTTTCTAGCTGGGGAAATCAGGTTTCCCTATTCCCCTATTCCAATTACAAATGTGTTTGCATACAAATACTTGGATACTAGGATGGAGCTTTTCTTTAAATAATCAGAAATAAATGTTGGTGGTCGTAGAAATTCAGGCTTACTAATATGTTTAATATGTGGAGTTGAGTTCTTGTAATTACAAATGTCACTGGAATTATATGAAACAGCACAACCTTACACTTACACTTACATGCACGCAGGCACGCATGCACACAAAATGTGGTAGAATTATGACTTTGTGCTAATGGCCATCTATTTATATACAGTCTAATATAATAATATGAAAAATTAGGATTCACATGACCAGTTTTAATAGGATATAATGATTCAAACACATCTAATGCAGAGGATAATTTAACGTATGCAGTTTATAACACATCTACACTGTTGCTGATTTACCTTCCATTGTTCTAAGTTCTGCAGGCATCATACAGTCATGGCTAGCCTGCAGCAGTCCACACACACGCACGTCCACACACTCACACATACACCCAAAATCGCAAACACAGATACACACGCACGCACATTGCTTGCAGTGGAGCAGTGTGCCCCACATGAAAATGGCCTCAATTGACTGGAAGGAATATTCCGCCTACTCTGGAGGAATACGTGAAAGAAAGAGAGAGACGAGGAAGAGAGAACATGCAGGGCCGTGAAAAGACATTTTACAAGTATACACACACTTATGCTCACACAGCCAGGCATGCCGAGACACTTAACACCCAGACACAAACACCACTGCTTTGCTTTGAACATTGTGCCCATCACAGATAGCTATTGAGATAGCAAAGGGCGCTGCTGCTATGATGAGAGTAGCACAAAGAGAGAGCAAGAGACAGAGTGACAGTAAGAGATAAAAACTCTAGTTCTACATCTTAAAAGTCGTATGTTTTCTGAGGGCAAAATCAAAATCGCAGCTGCCAACATTTCCTTAGCACCCAGGCATCTCTTACTTCTTCTGACCTTAATATCACAGTTTCTTATCCCAAGAAGGGTTTCACTCAGCATCCTTTTCCTTACATAGCAAATCCCCCACTTTGTTTTGATATGGCTAAACGTATTCAGACCTGGGGGCTGCCCAGTACAACCACAGTTTTCTTTGCTTGTAATAAGAGTGCCTTCCAAACTTTTACCAGAGCGTTTGGTGGTTAAGCACTCCGCCTACGGGCAAATTGAAGCTAACTGTTAAGGGAGCGGAGTCTGTTTCATTTCTTACCATGACCACATTTTCACACCTTCCTTGAGAATTCACAAGCATTCTCCCATTGCTTATTTCAACCACTCAATTCTCTGTCACACACACACACACACACAGTCAATCAAGGTTTGCATAAATTGAATTATGTTGCGGCTATCTGGAATTGGATGGAGCTGATGTTTTACCTTTTAAGTTAGAATTTTAATTGACCTCGGGATATGAAAAAGCTTGTGACAGATATTAAGTTTCATTAATAATTACATTTAAAGTCAAGTGACACGCATGTAGAACAGTGGCAGTGACCTTTAGGACCTGTGCCAAAATGTCATTCAGTCTGCTGTTACAAAGCTTTTTGTTTTGTTAAAACAAACAGAAACAAATACATATATCCATGGACCCCCTTTCATATTACCTTTTCAGCCTGTAAAATTAGCATTAAGACCTGGATGGGAAGGAGGTGATCACAGGAAGAACTTAGTGCTTTTATTGATTGTGAGTATGCAGATGTGAGAAGAAAGGAGGAGAAAGAGCAAGAAGAAACAAAGATGAAGTAGATTTTAATGTGTGTGCATGTGATTTCATTTACAGATTGTGTAGACTGAAAAACTCAAAGACATGGCCATGTCAAATCTGTTTCAGAGGAAAAACAAACAAAATGTTGATGAAAAGAGTGAGCATAAAAAAGATTCTATGGTGTTACACCCACCCACATTTGTTTTTACGTTTAACATTTTATAGAAATATACACACATATGCGCATGCTCATTTTTATCATCTGATATTGTCTTTGTATTATTTCTTGAGAGTTTACAAACACACAGAGCCATGCATTTACACATGCAGTGATTTTTTCATGAAGAAAACACACACGCCTCCACCCTTCAGCCCTATCCCTTGTAACAAGTCAAAACAATGTAGCAAAGCTGACAGCTCACATTAAACCACAAGGCCTTAAAAAGACCAAGTGTATGTGTGTGTGTTTATTGTGAGTCATCCTTACAGATAAATGTCAGGGGTTAGTGTGAAGTCAACGTCTGAAGAGTTGCCCCAAAGCTTGCAGATCTTTTCAGCAATGTTTTTTGATCTTATGTCACAACCCAGAAAAAGTGAAAAATAAATAAATAAAGAGAGAGAGAGAGAGAGAGAGAGAGAGAGAGAGAGAGTGTGACCACAATGTGTGAATTCAAATGGTTCAATGTGTACGTGTGTACGTGTGTGTGTGTGTGTGTGTGTGTGTGTGTGTGTGTGTGTGTGTATGTATGTGTGTGAGAAGTTAGCAATTGTGGATCTGGTGTTGTGGCTGGTGTGTGAATTTCTAATGTGAATTTACTGAATAAATGGCCAATTCATTTGTTAGGTTGGGGGAGAAAATAACTTGCTGGAAGGAGAGTTTCAGTCCAGAATAATTCAATGCTGCCGTCCTGACTGTTTAGCTTTGTTTGTGTGAGGTGGAACGAATTAAACCAAAAGCCTCTTAGGAAGACTAAAAGTATGTGCCCTATTATAATGGCCATGGTGATAAAGTAAGGTGGAATCTTAAGGTTGGCAAGTCTTCTTCGAGTATGAAGTGGCTTTCACGAATTGATAAGAGAATAAATTGGCTTACTTTCAACAAGGTCTTCTCTAGCCATTTGTTTTACATCTCTGTAAGGTTTAATACGAACATGAATGGGCTATGAAAGGTGATACTTCATTGAGTTGCAGTAAGTAGAATGATAAAATCGGTTGGATTGCACTCAGTCCATACCCGCAGGTTCTTGTGCATTTAAGGGCCAGTACAAAAAATATAACAACACAGGCACACACAGGAAAGAACACTGCCATTCTCTGATGTTACGGGGGTGAGCCCGATACATGAGTAAGTTGATTAAACAGCATCCAGCTGGGATGAAAGTTGAAACCTGCTGTTGTTAAAATAACCAAAAAGAGAAACCGCGCGTACACACACACACACACACACACACACACACACACAGTTATTGAATAGATTACTGATATAAGCTGCTATATAGTTGAGAACATAAACCTTAGTACTGTAGGTTGTAGGCACCCAGTGTCCAACTTTTACCCCTGTCTAAAACACAACAGGCTTAAATCTAAAAGTCAGGTTTTCTCTTGAATATACATTAAATTGACTTACGAGTGTTTATTTTTGTCTCTATTTATCCACTAAATGAGTCGCCATTTAATGATGAATGTAAACCCTACTTTGTAATTGAGATGTAAAAGAAGTGACTGTACAGCCAAGTTGAATTGCTTTTCCTTGCATTCACTCTCTTAATGCTTGTAAATCAAATCCTTTTCAATTAAAGACTCAAACTCTTCAGGAACATATGGAAATATACTTGTAATAAAATTACATTTGTAACATAGTCAAGATTAGCTGACGTGTGCTATCTGTATTACTCTCCATCTCCAGATTATACAAGATCGACTGACATTTCCCAGTCTTTATGGTTAGTCGGTTACTTAACCTCAGTGAAATGTAGTCAAACCTTCTCTTGTCTGCACTCTGAGGATCCCTTGAAACCTTGTGACATTTTCCCAACTAATTTAGCATTTTAAAACTGTCAGCATTATGGAAAATACCGTGCGTTGTTTTAAATCAGTATGACTGCCAACTGTCTCCCATATAAGCTCAATCTCTTCCTCCTGTACTCCCTCTCTCTTTCGGCTACATTCTCATCCCAGCACGTCGAAACGTGATGATTAGTCAGGTGCTTTTGGCATTTGTTACTGATGCATAAAGTCTCCTTTAGCGTCTAGCCCTTTGTTGTCATATTTAGACGCATTGGTTGGGACTCTTGGCATCACTTTACAACGCTTTGGGTCAAGACGTACGTTTAACCGACAAGCGGCACAAGAACTGGACAGTTAGGTTTAGGAAAAGATTTTGGGTGAGGTTACAAAATGTACGTTTAGGTGACACATGGGACATCGGTCTCCAGGGTGAAAGTCCTGTGTTATTTGACCCATCCACCACCCCAACCAACCTGCTTACGTGGATTTTGGTCACTCAACTCTGCGGTCAAGTTGTTGATATATCTGGTGTGTTCCATACAGATGCTAAAGGGTGATTTTTGCATCAGTATCTGACTCTGAGCACCAAAGACCAAGCGTCTGTATTTCACGAGTTGGGAGTTACAATGGGTTGCCTCTGCTATCTCTCACCTCTTCCAGTTTCTTTCTGCTATCCATTTCTCCTTATTCCGGTCCCTGCCTTCCTTCAACTCCTCCCCCTCCTCCTGTTTCTTTCACCTTTTTCCTCGCTTTCTTTTCCATGAATAGCAATGTTGTCTTCTACGGTTTTTAAGTTGTATTAAACGCTTAATTAGGAAGGGAAGAAGGACGATATGAGAGGAATGTTGGCCCGTATAGCTATAGCAAGGGTATCAAAAGCTCAGTGCTCAGCCACATGCTGATCCCAAAGAGATATGCCTTAAAAGGCACACACACACACACACACACACACACACACACACACACACACACACACACACACACAGAGATGACAGACTTGCACACTACCACACAGACACATACTTCTGTGCGCACACTTGCACACACAGAGTATATCGATCAAGGACATTGTTATCTGATGGCCAAAGCGACCAGTGCTCCCCTAAGTCATCAAGAAAAATGAGGCAGAACAAGATGGAAACCAATGAACAGAGGAAAGGACAGAGGAACAAAAGAAAGGGGCTCATGCACGTACTGAGAGATGATCTAAATAGCTAAGAGACTAAAATGGAGGCATATGGAAAACAAGCAGGTGGGGGTTACAAGTCTGACTGTCAGCTGGGAAAAAGAGGTACAAGGCAGGCATGGGAATAGGGGAGAGAGATGAAGGAAGGTAAAGCAAGCATGAAAGAAAGACCACTCTTCCAGGCAGGTTGACATCTCAAGGGTTTGTCTGCTGTCAATCAGGACTTAACTCTGTGATTGATTGTGAAGGACTTAAAAATTCCAAATCCCTTTGAGATCGACGACTAAGACGTAGCGGGAATTGTTGCTGTAAGAACCTTTGAAGGGTACGGAAATGTTTGCAGGGAGAGGTACAGATGTCCACCCTTGGGAAATAACAAGTAAAAGAAGATTGTCTTCTTCTGAGAAAGGTTCTTTTACCACAAAGCTGGTTAAAAAGAATGTTAGCAAGTTCACTTTTTTCAGCCAGTCGGGCAGTGAAACTAACTGCCATCCTCTGAAAGTCTTTACTTCTTTGAATGCCCATACACGGCTGGGTTATATCTAGCTGCTGCCCCAGCGCAGTAGTGCTTTTGTTCATACTGTACATCTTGTGACTGACTTCCAGGGTAAACAGCTGGTAAACATGAGGCCACAGCCAAATGCTGTATGCATGTCGTATTAGCATCAAAGTTGTGCCAGATTTCTGATGATATGAGACGTTGTAGTTTGTGACATACCAATATGTTTATGTGTGACTACAAAGTCTTAATTTGGCAATGGCTTAAGCACTGCATTAACTGATATTTTGGCCATTTTAGGAGCAGCAGAACAAGCTGTTAACACTGACATTACAGTAACAGCATATCACAGACCAACATTATTTGAAGTCATGTTTCTAGCTACCTGGTAAATAGTCATTCAGATAATCACTCTCCTTGTAGCTCTGATTTGGTCTCTACCAACTCCTGAGGCAATATCTGAATCTTTAGCTGCTAAAGCATTTCGCTAACTTTGTCTGTCTGCCTGTTTGGTGCTGGACAGGTAGTGTACAGTTGATTTTTACAACATATTTCCTGAAACTGCTACCAGCTAATGCTGAAAACGCCGCTGATGAGAGCCTTGAGAGTGAAACATTATATTGCTCCTATAAAACCTGTAACACAAAATTCATCTGAGGGAAAGCTGGGTAATGATTCTCTGTGGGTTCATCAGTGTGAGCGAGCCCTTTGACAAAGTCAGGTGGTACATTGTTATCACAAAAGTATTGAATGTTTGCCTTAAGGTTGCAGAAAAAATATTTGGTGGAAGCTCTGGCTTGCTCAATTGTACGTAGGTGTAGTGGTAAAGATCTCCTTATATAGTCACCTAACGTGTGCTTGTTTAAATTCTCACTGTGAGCTGTTGGAAAGAATAGTAGAAGTTTATCACCAAAGTCACCAAATACTATCTGGCAAAATCTGATTTAGTTCGTTCACTCCGCCAGTTCAGCATGTAAACTTGGATATTAAACACAAAAGAGTTGCCAGTGAATTTTGGCAATCACTGGTCAATGTGCTTTTTTGGAGAATGCAGTGTCTGGTCCAGATAATTTTGTCACCTGCATTATATATGATTTTTTTGTTCAAGAATTTATATGGTGCTTATGAAAGGAGATTGGTGTGACTAACATGTGATTTCGTGCTAATGAAGCTTTAATTAGGGTGCATATTTTAATTAAAAGATCATTCCCATAAATAATATAAATATAATATATTATATTATTATATTATATAGTAAATAGTGTTGTGTAAACCCTCTTGCCAAAATGGTAGCATGTCTTCATTAACCAGTCAATTTAAATACGTTACATGGCGCAATTCTCTTATCATCCACTTGCCCCTCCCTCTCTTTCTCTCTCTATTCTTATTTCTATCTCTCAATTGTATTTTTATTTGATTTAATCTTCTATTTAATTCAAGAACTCTCTCTGGAGCCTCCTTTTCTTTGATTGTCTCCTGGCTTTCCCCTCCCTGTCTTCTTAACCGTCCCCCTCCCCCTTCGATCCATCCTTTTCAGGTTTTCATCCTCTTTTCAATCTCATCTTCCTTTCAATCTCTCTCTCCCTCTTTCTTGCATTTCAAACAGAGAGAGAGAGAGAGAGAGAGAGAGAGAGAGAGAGAGAGAGAGAAGAAGGAGCTAGGGAAGAAAGGGAGAAAGGGTGGATAAAGTAAAGAGATGCTGAGAGAAATTGAAAAGCTTTATGAAGTGAGTAACAAAGGGATTGGGAGATGAACGAACAAAAGAAGATGAAGGAAAAAATTGACAGAAAGGAGAAAGGTTTAAAAAATAAGAGAAGTGTATTCAGGGCCAAACAGATGAGGTGGGGGGTAAGTGAAGGGGGAGATGGTGGGAGGAGAGAAAAGGACTGAGAGGCACAGGGGGAGGGAGAAACAAGAAGTTAATAAGATGGAGAAGAGAGAAAGGGGAGCAGAGAGCAGCTTTCCCAGATTGCTGATATTTCTCTGGGTTACATCATTCACAAACACCCCCCTCCCCCGTCAGCATTGTAGTGAATGTGCATTAGCCCCTTCCCTTGGGAAAACCAATAAATCTGAGCAATGTATGTTTACATGTTTACAGAGCATGTGTGATTTTATGTTGTAATCAAAGTCATCAAATTTATTTCAAAATATATACCTTTTTCTCAAGAAACTGGACATGTGTTAGAGGAAGTGGTGGTTTTGGTACCATGCATTCAAATAATTTATTATTTATAATAAATGCCAGTGTGCAAATATCTTTTTTCCAGGAAAATGTGAAAGAAGGTTGAAGGGAATCCCAACACACTTAGGTATATAGCCCAAAATATGTGAATCTGTTCATCGTAGAGCTAGACCAATATCTGCCGATATTAGCTTTTGTAGATGCAGTGGTATTGAAGTACAGTATATGTCGACAGTATATGTCAATGAATTAAAGAAGAAATTAAAGTACAGAAGTGCCAAAGATTTGTTTCAGGTCATTAAAAAAACAGTGGGTTTTGCGTTCTCTCACAGTATGTTTTGCATTTCCATGCAATTTGTTTTGCGTTACCTCGCAAAACTTTTCTTCGTCCATTTCTACTGAGGCATGTGTCTATTTCCACTCAGCTGCCTAGCACAATGAATCAACTCATTGCCCATATGTTAATTTTCTACCTGTAACTCTATTTTCCTGTAGGCTATACTTTGTGGGACTTATTCCTTTAATTACATCAGATTTACGTCAACAATTACATCACGGTCTGGTGTCTGCACATGGGCTGTAGTGGATGTGTGAAGTGGTGATCAGATGAGAAAATGCAAAACTTATTGCGTGGGAATGCAAAACATATTGCGAGGTTACGAATTAGTAGTTCCCTGAAAAAATGGTTAGTATAGCTTAGCTTAGCACATAGTCTGCTAAAACAGGCAAGTTTGACTCTATCCAAAAGTTATAAAATACACCTGCCTACCCCTTTAAAGATAATTAAAAATGTAAACATTGTTAGTTGAATCTGTACAAAGAGAGCAGTTAAGCTGTTAAGGAGACCTGTGACCTTTGGACAGAGCCAAGCTAGCTGTTTCCAGTCTTAATGCGAAGCCCCTTGGCAAAAAAGCGTATTTCCCAAAATGTCAAAACTATTTCCCCAACGCCCCTAGTTTTGTTATATCATAAACAAATACTAAATGCGTGCAATATCCGGGTGCCCACATACTTTGGGATTACAGCTATCCTTTCGCCATTATTGCTGCTCTTTCCCTGCCTACATAAATACTCCTCTCTTTTACTCGCATTAAAGTTGGCTTTTACTATCATGTTTGCTTATTCTCCTAAGTAAGTGTCAGCCATAAGCCCAGTGAAATTAGTAGCTATACCAGTAGCTATCTCTGAAGGCTCATTACAAGCCAACCACAATCACTAGAGCCATTATATAATGCTGAGGCCAAATGACACCCCTGATGATTGGACAATGACCCATAAATTAAATTACCACTCAATGTTTCGCCCCTTGAGGTAACCTATGTGAAATTTCCCCTTTATGAAAAATGAATGAAGTATAAAAAATAAAAAATAAAAGCCATCAGCACAGCATTCAACAGGCTCACTTGGAGCCTCAGTACTAATTTTACTTTTCCATCAACAGTTTCCATTACATTCCCTTTCTGAAAAGACTTTTTTTGCGTCTGATAGGTCTGCTGTAGGGGAGATGTGGTGGGAAATTGAACACAACAACCTCCCAGACTGGGCCAAATAAACCAGGAAGCAGATCATTCGATTAATGTAATTTGAATTATTTCAATTACTTTTGCGCCGCTAGGGTGCTGGATGCCAGTAAGTGATTCTAAAGGAGCAGCAAT
Source organism: Percina caprodes (assembly GCA_013375575.1). Lineage (NCBI taxonomy): Eukaryota > Metazoa > Chordata > Actinopteri > Perciformes > Percidae > Percina > Percina caprodes. The sequence continues at coordinate 1,327,582 of JABXJD010000021.1, read as the reverse complement.
GACAGCTGGAATAGAGGGGGTACACTTTCTTCATAATTAGGATTACAACCAAACATAGACACACACAGAACCACTCATGGGCACACACATGGCATTTTTACAGTTTTATGCACACAGATTTTTACTGTTATTGCCTTGATTGCAGTTTATTTTATTACCCCTTCTACTTTAACTGCAAGAACTAGGGCATCCTCCCTGTCTCTCTCTCACTTGCACACATGCGTTAGCCTGAAGCTGAACACAAAATACACCTGGTGAGAGAGACACACGCATTTGGTTTAAAGAGACAAAAAGGAAGTGAAAGGGGAAAAAAATAAAGAAGGGGGGGGGTTTGATGGCTGCCTAGGAATTGAGGACAGAGAGAAGAAAGTAAAACAGAAGGTCCCACAAACACACACACACAAACACACATACACACTTTGTGTTGCTCACACACATTAGCCTGAAGCTCCACACAGCTACACCTGGTATAGGAGACGCAGAGAGATGCAGAGAGAGCAATAGATGTGAGCTGGCCGGTGAATTGAGGCCATGCAAAGGGAGACAGAGGTAAAGACAGCAGGAGGGAGGACGAGTTAGGAAGCACTGATGGTGTGAGCTGGGTAGGAAACAGCTTCCCAGCATGGAGAAAAGAGAGAAGAAAAATGCGGTAAAGGTTGCTCAAAGGAAGAAGGTACATTTCTAATAATGTGAGCTGAACTGGAGAAAGATTTGTACTACAATAAATGCTTCATGAAGGCAAAGTAAGAGATGGTCTTGATATAGTGTAGAATAATAAAGTATAATTAATAAAGGTATTAAAACACATATTCTTCAAACCAAGTCTACTTATGCATACAAAAAAAGTAACCTAACCTATTGGAAAACAAAGCACACAAACATCCTCTTACACACCCAAAAATGTTCTGTGTGCCTTTGTATTGACGAGAGCGGGGTCAAAGTTATGCGCATAATTTTGAGAGGCGTGAGAAAGCAGTGTTAAAAAATGAACAAATATACAGTATCCTTGAATGCAGTATTGAAGGTGTGTCAGCAAACTGCAATATAAGGAGAAGAAAAAATATCATCTTGTGTAACAAAAACGGTACTCATTCAGCTGGAAATAAAATGCAGATTTGGATAAGACAACCACTTTAGCACCAGCGACTTAAATTCACTGTACTATATACTTAAATGATTTTAGTGAGGAGCATCTGTGTGTGTGACGTTTGTGTGTGCATGTGTGAGGCCCCAGGAGCACCTTGTACTATAAGCCATGTTTTCTCCCCTTCTACCCCACTGACATTCACCTTTGATTCTTTCCCTTTAGCAAAAACACAGCATAATTTTTTTTCTCTTCTCCTTTCCTCAGACATGAAAACAAATTTAACACTTCCAGCTAAATTCTGATAGAGATTCTGTGAATGGTAAAGCTTCTGATGAACACAGAGCTGTTATCATCAATACTTTTGCCTATAGCTATTGGGTTGATTTCCTGTGTGGAAGCTGTATTGAGCCGCTTGAGACTTCTAGCAGGAGGCATGTGGCAAGCTCTCAGTGTATTCTCTCTTTGCTCCTTTCATTAAACATGTTAACAGCACAGTGATGATTTTTTTTCTATCCCTGAAAATTGCTATGAATGTTTAAATGTGCAAATGAAAGCACTTAATTTCGCTTCCTCATTTTCTTCCTCTCTGTCTCGTGAGTATACTGTACTGTGCTCTTGTTTCCCCATCCCTTCCTCTTTTCTCTCTCTCCTGAGTATACTGTACTGTGCTCTCTGCCTGTCTTTCTCTCACTCTTCCTCTCTGGAGTATACCCTACTTGGTTCTCTCATCACCATATTTCTCTTATTTCATAAGAATCCTATGCTCTATTTATCCTTCCATTTTGTCTGTCATGCCAAAATTTACTCCATATTGTTATACTGTATATTCAATGTATGAATCACATTAAACTATTTCCTCTTATTCCTCTTTCGCATTTAAAAATGCTTGAGAGGCACTTTTTTCAAAATGTGATAATTTTGCAAATGAAGGCTCAAAGTGCTTTCAGAAGTAAAACAGTAAATTTAAGCAAAAAAAGATAGATGCAACCAAACATTTACAGATATTTTGCTTTGTCAATCTATGGTCTTGCTAAGTTAAGCCCCAGAATATGCAGAGGAGAGGGAAAGAGAAAGAGAGTGTGTGTGTATGTGTGTGTATGTGTGTGTGCGTGCAAATGGGTAGAACAAAAAATGAGAAATAAGTGCATGAGGTCAGCAAGATTGACTCACAAACTATCTTTCTTTCTTGAGGTTGCTCAAACACACATTCCTACTTACACTCAGAAACACACACACACATGCAAAGTTACACAAATAATGAGAGTGGGAGCAGCTTTTACCTTGAAGATGCAAGAAGGGGGCGAACAGAGAGAGAGAGAGAGAGAGAGAGAGAGAGAGAGAGAGAGAGAGAGAGAGACTGCACCAGAACAGAACAGACAGAGCTATATGATATTTCTCTTCCATCTCTTTTCTACTTTTATCTCAACTGCAGTTTTCTGAGACTCCAAAAAGAAAAACACTCACAAACACCAGGATACAGACATCAATACTTTGCACACACAACGACACATATACAAAAATACTATTTCAAATGCCTACATTTCTTCCTAGATTTAATCAAATGGAATATTCTTTGGTAATCATCTTAACGTAGAACGCAATTCTACACTAGAAATAGTAGATTTGAAACATATGTCCATAAAGTGAACATATCACAATAAAGGAATAATTGAAAAAAATACCTTACAGGAAAAGATTACAATAAAATTGCTTATGACAAAAAAACATGAAAAAGGGACTAAAATGAAACTAAGGAAACTAAGGAATTTCATAATAGGAGCATTCATTAATTTTCAATTTATTAGCAGTGCCTCTATACATTAAAAAATGTGATCAAAAAACTGATGCAACTTTCTAGGTGAAATAAGACTGAGGCAAACACCTTAACTTAATATGTGGCCTTGTTCTGAAATAAAATGAATTTAGTCAGAATTTAAGAAAAGCACTTTTTGAGCTCTTGCTCAAATTTTGACAGGACTAAAGAAGAACTTTCATATGAAAGTTCTTAAAGTGCTGAGTCAGTATCATGCTCCTATAACACCAATGAAACACAAAACCACACATGCACACAGAGTCAAAAAGGAAAATCATATTACAGAGTCAAAACCATAACCAAAACCTCAACCAGCCAGCCACACACACACACACACACACACACACACACACACAAGATGAAAGGAAAACAACTCATCTGGTCAGCACAACTTTGCCCCTCAGGAATGATTTAAATGTGTGTGTGTCTCAGTGTTAGACCCTCGGGTATCAGCTACCCTAGTTTAAGGTGTGATGCACACACAAACACACACACACAGGAAAATGTTCCTTCCCCTGTCAGAGCTGCAGAGTGTAAGCTTATCTTGGGATTTAATATTCTCCCATACACTCCATTTCCTTTAAGATTATAAATTACTTCTACATGTAGCGTAGGTTTCTTTTTTTGAAAGATTTATGTTTAATGTGAATATTTAAAACTTTAAACCACATTGCAGTGGTAAGCAATCCCTCTAGCTGTATAAAGTCACATAGCTTGAATCAGCACCAACTATTTTGGTTCGGCATTAAATACAGTCTGAGCAATGCCTTTCAAACCAGCAAATATATACAAACTGTAACATAAGTTTGATATTGTTTTACCAAAGCAACCATTTTTTCCACAAAGACTGTCACAGATCACTAATTTGAGCGACATCAAGACATGTTTCTTCAAGCCACCTTCTCCAAATTGAATCTGGCTTAGCAGCCAGCTGCTTATCCCCTTGCTATTTACTGCAGCTGTTTTAGCGGACTGCTGGCACAAACTGCAGCATGCATATTTTACCACATCATGCTGGCAGGATTGTAGTCATTGAAGGGGATAAATCTTGTTCTGGTACCTCAGGCTCTCAGGCCCAAGCATAACAAAGCACATGTTGCATTTGCCATCAATGCTAATTTTGCTAGCATCTTTAGAGTCATGCTGGACACTGCACAGCATGACTGACATTCTATCACAGCTTGATTATCATCATAGCTAGCGCAAGACTAAAATAACTGTCTGGAGTTTACTGTGCATTGTTAGTCATGCAGTTACATAAAGTCAGGACTACTCAGATGCTATTTAGTTTTTACTCCAGCTTCATGCAGTTTTGCATAGAAAGCGAGTATAGGGCTTTTAAAGCACTCTTTCTTTGTCAGAGAGCAGGGTCAGCCAAAGAGCAGTAACACTTCAAAACGTGTCAACACCTTGTTCAAGGGAACTTTGGCAGGGATAGTAAGCGTCGTAGGTGTTATAGCAGCCACATTCCAGTTCACTGCTGGAGTGCGTCCTTCAGTCAGTGGTGGATTGAACTAACTACCTTTCTGTCTCTTTACCTTAGGCTAAACTTAACGTATCCATGAAAAACATACCACAATATATAAAGGGTTTATTGTCTGAGTTGAGAACCGGAGTAACCTTGGCAGTAATATACTAAATGCCATTTTTAATCAAAAGTAGCTGCAGAGATTTAAAGATATTTTGGATTAATGATGTAAGGAGGCGGCAACAGGCCAGCAGAGGAGAGAGTCGTGACCAAAAGTAAAACATACAAATACACATACCAAAGTACACACGAAAACATCTACGCAAATACACAACCAGGCAGCCATGAGTTCAGGTAAACACATCTGCACTAATATGTACTGTCACATGTACACACATAAAGAGATCCGTAGATACACACTGTCGTCACAAAAAATATTTTACTTTATGATTTTTATGAGAGAAGTGAAGAGGATGAGAGTGGAGGTGAGTGGGATGGTTTTAAGAGATGGAGAGCCAATAACAAGATCTGCTGAGTCTGGTGGCATGTCGGTTTTAAGAGCCAAAATAATGAAAACGTTCAGTTCCCAATATTGCTAAAGTACCCTTGAGCAATAGCCTTGCTTTGCCAGACCTTCCCCAAAAGGAGGGTCTGGCTCCACGTAGCATTCGGGGATGGGAGGAAAACATGATCTGGTTTAATTTTGTTAAGCCAATCAGAATAGTCATTGGCGGTGCTAAACTCTGCACAGAGTCGCTGTAAAAAAATTGGGTGAGAGAAAAGAGATTGGACAGATAGTCTGGCTAGCTGTCTCAATTCAGCATTCAGAGATCTGAGGAACAGTCAACAATAGTCCTCATAAATCCACCGAATTTAAAATTACAACACAAAAAATAAAGGGGAAGGAAATGGAAAATACATGCATCCAGAGGAATTTCATGCAGCACCGGAGTAATCAATGGGAAGTATATAGACTACTTGAGCAATGACACATTCATATGTATCATATGTGCCAAGCACAAGGACAATTACTAGTTGCATTTCCATTTGCCAATTAATGATAATGAATGGTTTTCCCCAAATAGGATTTAAAGGAAAATTCTGGTTTTAACTTGGGTCTTGTATTTGTAGTTTTGGCCTTCAATTTATAAAATTGTATTCACCTAGTAACTGGCAAGATCATTTTAACATAGTCTGACAAAGCAAGAGACGAATGAAGGAGTGTTCTGACCATCGGAAAGGTTGTACATAATTTCATTGTTCAACAGGATTATCTAAATCCCTTTATTTGGACATGAGGTGGATTGGGTATCTCAAGAGGACGCTTTCTGGATTCGTCCGTCTGAAAGCCCTCTGGATAACCCATGAGTGGACCTTAAATACAATGGAGGGATCTATCCAATTGGGCTAAGGAATGCCACAGGTTGCCACAGGAAGAGCTGAGGTACATGGCTGGTAGAGCAAGCCATCAATCTTCAATCAGCCGTCAATAACAGGGTTGGTAGGGTCAATCCCTTGCTCCTCCTGTCATATGTTGAAATGTCTTTGAACTGAACCCCGATTGTGTGTGTATGTGTGAGTGAAGAAGAGGAAAAGTGTAAAGCATTTTGTCTGTTAAGGAGAAAGGCACTAAATTACTTAGCCTGCCACCTGGACCTGCATAAACTGCAGAAAATGGATGGATGGACTTTATTTGGAAGTAAAGTGAAAGTGAGCGTAAAAAAGTGGTTATGCCTCATTGCACATAAAAACTGTAAGTGCACAAAACAGTAAGTATGGTAGATCAAAACTGGACCAGGGAGTATGTCTTCGCAAAGGACGGTTTGTGCAAACAGTAATAGTGTAACAGTTTGCCTCAGTTTTATCTTCCAAATAAATCTGGCTGACCTCAAGGTTTGTTTTCCAACTTGTGTGACTACCTGACTGATCAAATTTCTTTGCCCAGTCAGAATTCAGATAATGGTAAAAAATACAAAATAAGATCCAAGTTGTAATAAATCAAAGTTGTTCTTTAACCTTGCCCAACATATGTGTCTAACCCAGTTCTCTCAAGAAAAATGACAAAAACATCTGGCACAAGAGATAACCATACACTGTTGGCTCTACAGTTTTGCCCTCAAATGCATTTTAAAAACTACAATGATCTAAATTAAACAAATATACCACTACAGCATACAAACCATAAAGAGGACTGGAGGCTTATGTGTTGAAGCATTGGGTATGGGTAACACTACTCTTCTTCATTAGTTAGTCTTGTACACAAATCCATTTTTTAAGTAAAACTAGCAGTCTGCTAAATGTACTTAAGGGTCCTTAGCTCCTTTTTACCCATAACGAAAAGCCTGTAGCTGCTGAGCTAAACAGCATAATCCAACAATAATGAAGAGTCTTAATTAGCTGCATGTTGTGTGTGTGTGTGTGTGTGTGTGTGTGTGTGTGTGTGTGTGTGTGTGTGTGTGTGTGTGTGTGTGTATTGATGTGAGCTCATCAAGAGGCGGGTGGTATGATTCCAGTTGTCGGGGGGTAAGTGAGTGTGAATCAACCCTGCTGACATCACACACACACACACACACACACACACACACACACACACAAAGCTGAAGTTAAGCTCTTCATGCCACTCATTGCACCAGTCATTGTTCTCTTGCCATGAGCCATATTGACTGGAAAAGAGGGAGTCATGCGTGCGTGCGTGTGTGTGTGAAAGCAAGAGAGAGGGAGAAAGAGATAGAGAGAGAGTGCCCGGTAGGTTGTTGGGTGAGACATTGACAATATTTATGAGTTTCCAGTGTCTGTATGCTGTTGGTGTGTATATGCAAAGTTTGTGTGGGGGTGACAATACATCAGTGTGTGTGTGTGTGTGTGTGTGTGTGTGTGTGTGTGTGTGTTTGTCTGTTTGTCAGCCTATGTGTGAGAACATTTTGCTGAGTCATCTGGCCCATTTAATTTACTCCATCTCTTCAGGAAACAGCTGCTGTGACATTGCAACCTTGAGTAAACTTTATTGGCTCGCAGGACCATTTAGAGGAGCACCAGAAGCCAATGAGATGTGACAGCTGAATAAACTTCTTGTGTTCAACTTAAACAGGGTCTCTAGAATGATCAGCATGAACACAGCTAGAAATCCTAGTGTTCCCACACACATGCAAACATATGCCACCTGGGACCCTCGTGCAGCAAAGATAAGTGTTATCAGTGCAATTTAGTCCGCAAGGTAAGAACTTATACTGCAGCACTCTATGACTTATGATATCAATTTCAGATAGTAATCTTTGCATGGGTTGAGATAAATAGCACCATTTTACTGTTTTGTAAAGGTTCAGTTTGAAATAACAGCAAAAAAAGAATATGTGATATTCTCCTATTTTCTCCATTAGATTGATATTGTCTTCATGCAGAAAAAAGGCAGAAAATTAAGTTGGCACCTTTTGGATCCATTCTGTCTATCTGATTTCCCTGCTGGGAAATTCTGCAATAATAATACTCTAATTGATTGAAAGATCATATGTGATACTGTTATCTTTATCAGTGCACCTCTGTATCCATTTAAAAGAAGATGATACTATTACACAGTGCACTACCCGTTATCTTTATCCTTAAAATTTATTTTCGTATACATTTCTTATACTTTTTCTTTCTCTCCAATGATGTAAATGCATCTACACTTTTATTTAAGGACAACAGGGAAACCTCTATTAGGAACAACCTGTATAAGCCATTTTGCTCTCAATTTACTCATATAATTTCTTTTTGACCTCATTTAATAAAAACATACAAGAGTTTACTGGGTGTAACGCTACCAAAGTAGCCTAAGACAAAACCTTCATTCTCAATTTCCTATCTGTATCTTAACTGTACACTATTGAATAAAGGCAATGATGCCAAAAAACAAAATGAAGTAATCTGACCGCCTCGTCTGAGTGACCAACTGACCGACACTGACATCCTTTAAGCCCCACACTCTGACTTACAACACCAGGATCAGATTGACTATCACCCATCACAGTTTTTCAGATCAGCAGTTTTATGAGCACATCTGGCTGAAGACAACGCAGTCAAGATTCAACTTAGAGCAAAGAAGTTGCCTTATTTCATAGTAAAGAATATGCTGCGCTGTCTGAATTGTGGTGGTGATCACACTAAGAACCTGCCGATCGTCTCGCTGTAGAATTGATTTGTTCCAGCAATTTTCCCCCCACAGACTATAATAATCACAGTCATTTCAGTCATCTTTGAGGCAAGAGTTTCTTTAAATGGAGGATTTTGCAATTGGAAGATGGAAAAGAAGTGCATGACAATTGTCTTCTGCAAGCTCAATTCCACTGAAATTAAGCTGAATAACATTCCACCAATAATTCCCAGGATGGCGTTGCTTACTGTAATATATAGTTGTGTTCAGACTAATAGCAGTGTGTTTAAAAAAGTGAATGCTTAAAATCTTTAGAATAGCTTTTAATTCCATAATATCAAGGCATTGGGAACACTGCACATTTAATTCCAAATCAGAACATGACCAAAATTGATCAAGTTTGTGTTCTACCTTTACAGAAAGTGAAGAAAAAGTCATATTAGGCTGGAGTAATAGAAGTATTTGCATCTTTCAAACATTTACTGTATGAACTGAAAAATGTATCAAGGGTTTGCTTTACTTTGAATCACTGCACTAATATTAAGCTGCATAACCATTATTTCTGAGAACTGCTTCACATCTGTGTTGCATGGAGTCGACCAAATTCTGGCACCTGTGAACAGGTATTCCAGCCCAGGACGATTGAACTACATTACACAATGCCTCTGCATTACTGGGTTTTGCCTCAGAAACATCATTTTTGATGTCACCCCACAAGTGTTTTATGGGATTGAGGTCCGAGGATTGGGCTGACCACTCCATAACATCAATCTTGTTCATCCAATCTTCTGTGTTTTAGGTCATTGTCTTGTTGAAAGACCCATTTCAAAGGCATTTTCTCTTAAGCATAAGGCAACATGTATTTTCACATAGCCTTCTTCTGATTGTAACAGTACTCACAGGTAAATTTACATCTTCTTTGATTTTCTTGGAGCTAATCATTGGTTGAGCCTTTGCCATTTTTGCTATTCTTCGATCCGTTCGAATGGTAGTTGATCATTTTTTCCCACGTTGTTCAGGCTTTAGATGCCATTTCAAGGCATTTGAAATCATTTTGGCTGAGCAGCCTGTAATTTTCTGCAGTTCTTTATATGTTTTCCCCTGTTAAATCAACTTTTTAGTCAAAGTCCGCTGTTCCTCAGAACAATGTCTGGAACGACCCATTTTACTGAGTATTTAGGTGTGAAATGCATTATAACCACCATGCACAACATTTGCTTCCTTCCTTCCTTAAATATGGGCCAGAACTGACACCTGTTTCTCCACAGAATCAATCACCTTACTAATTGATCACAACACTGATATTATTTTTAAGATGCCCCTTTCACTTACAGATTCAAGTACACTGACCAGCATGCATGTCATGACTGTAGTCTGTTGGTTTTCTATGACTCTACAACACTTACTAGTGCCATGTAGAAATATCACTTCTACCAAAAAATATGATTCATCAGGTTAGTGATGTTCAACTGCTATTATTTTGAACACAACTGTAGGTATTATTATGTGAAACAATAAAATACAATCTGAGCTATGAAAACAGTGGGTATTACTGCATTGGTATCATTATTAGTGTTCTGACCGAAAAGCATACTAAGTGTTTAACCCAAAACAATACAATACATTAAGTGACCATAAATGAGCTAAGCAGAGTGACTTCAGAAAACATTGATTGATTGATTGATTGATTTTTCACAATGTCCTTGTCAGATGTGATTCTCAACACAGACACCAGTAAAGTATGGAGATAAACGGTGTCATTTCTTAAAAAACACAATTTACTTTTATCAAATTTATTGTAATGTCCTGGAAAGGGCATGAGAACAGAAGAGAAGATTCTTCTCTATGTCAAAAGCTCTTTTATAAATACTGTTTGCTCATTTTTAAATGTAAATATCAGCACTTGAGCTGATACTTTTCTCTTTCTGGTGTAACAGGCCATTAAATACGTTGCTTCAGGGCATTCTGATAAATCTATAAAGCTCAGCACATTGTGCAAAGCAACAGGATTCGATTCTACTCATAAATATATGCCTTAGATAATGCTGAGAAAATGTGTGTTGTTACCAGACAATAAACTGCCTTGCCCTGAGCCCGAATGAATTCCAAAACAAACATTACAGGATTTTAGCCTTAAAAGTTCTTGAAGAACACAACAAATAAAAATACAATTCAATACTATGAATGTCTTTTCAAAAGAGGACAGAAAGAGATAGATATACAGACTGACTTCAGACAGAAATATATTGATAGTAAAAAGAAGGTGAGAGATCAAGAGATGGGGAAAAAATAGTACGGTGGGGATAAAAAGATAGAAAGAGAAAGAGAGAGATGGGCAGAGATGGGGAAACACAAAAATAGAGATAAACAGGGAGAGACAAAGAAGAAGAGAGATAGATGAAGTAATACAGAACAAAATAAAAAAGAATGAGAAAAAACAAGGGAGACAAAGAAAATGAGAGACACAGGAGAGAGAGAGAGAGAGAGAGAGAGAGAGAGAGAGAGAGAGAGAGAGAGAGAAAGAAGGCCTTATCAGTGTATTGCAGGAGGCATAAGATGTAACTGGGGAGTCTGTGTGTGTGTGTGTGTGTGTGTGTGTGTGTGTGTGTGTGTGTTTGTGTTATTGAAGTGACTTTGGTCAAGTTTAAAACTAGAAAGTCCAGTTGACAGATGGACAGAGAAAAACAGAAACATCAACTGTGCTTTTATGGCTCTGGTTAATTAGAAAATCCAGGATTATATGATGTAAATTTCAGGTATATCTGAAATATTTAACAAAGCCATTTGACATGTTTGCAATGAATGCAAGCTCAAAAAAATGTACATCTATGTCACTCTAGAGGATACAAACTTGACAAAGTCAGAGGTTACACAGCCTCAAAATCAATGTAGACCGCTCTCAGAAGACTTTTCTGTTCCTTGTGTCAGATGAGACAATCGATTGAAAGACAATCCATCAGTCACAATAAATAAACAAAGCCAGAACCAGGGTGGCGGTATTTTAATAGCGGGTGTCTTGTAGCACTTACATAAGGTGCTTTTTATGTTAAAATACTGACAGTCTCTCTCTCTCTCAGATTTATATTATATTATGAATGATCTAATGATTAGATCATTCATAATATAATATAAATCTTTTTAGATTAGATTCTAATCATATTATTCCCAGTGGCTCAGAGGATAGCACACTGTTGCCTCACAGCAAGAAGGTCCTGATTTTGAACCTGACCCATCTGGTGCTTTTCAGCCTGGAGTCTGCATGATAATGCTGCTGGGGGGGTTGCTCCATTATTAGCTTAGGAGTGGGTGAAGGTTTAAGATGGGTACAAACCTGGGTTGTCTGGAACCCAATAATACAGTTTCTTAGTTCAGTAAATACAACAGAAATTCTTCAAAATTAAAACCAAGACCATGATCTTTTGTTACCCTTCACCAAGTGATCTGAGTACCTAAACATATCTATATTCAAGTTAAATAATAGTTCCTGCTGTTACAAATTAGTTGTATCTAAACACAATTCCTAGGAGGTAGGTGTCATCACCAAGACAGGGCCTTCCAGGCAGTCGCCCCACGGATCTGGAATTCACTCCCAGAGACCCTAAGGGCCCCACAAACTGTGGAGATTTTTAAGAAGGACCTAAAGACATTCCTATTTCAAAAGGCCTTTTAATAGTCATAGTTTTAATTTTAGTTTTATAGTGTTTTACTGTTATTTGTTGATTTTGTTGTGTTCTGGGAACTTATTTTTTTTTTTAACTCCCTGCTAATGTAGCACTTTGAGATTTCATTTGAAATGTAAAGGGCATTATAAATAAAATGTATTATTATTATTATTATTATTATTATTATCATGTAATGTAAACTTCAGTATAGAGGCACATTTCTATAGCTCAAATAATTTGATTTACGTCTAAAAGTTAAAATATTTTAGATTGTATACCACTATCATACTTTAAGTGCTAAACTGATTTAATATTGCATATTTAAATTTCCAATGTGTCACATCTGCCATCTCACATCTGACACTTGGCAGATTCTTGTTTGCTGATCTAGAAAACCAGATAGCTGAAATAGACTTTATTTATTACCATAACCTGAGTGAACATATATGCTGCGGCATCCCGATGCATCACTCTGTGTGGGTTGATAATCACCAGATAATCACATATTGGGTTTAGCTGTAATTTAGCTCAACCTGTGCTTATAAGAGAAATCAGGTCCAGCTAAGCACACAGCTGCTCATAATGAGCAACTTCCAGTTTAACTGAACCTGCCCTAGTTTTGCTCACAGGATGCAAATTGCTGGGATAAATGCATGCATCTGGGGCTAAGCGCTGCCCAGCACTGTTGTGATTGGTTAAAAGAAATACAAACAAGCCAGAGGGCGCTATTTTAATGATCTAAGCACACGGCGTGAAGCGTCTGGCGCAGCTGCATTTAGGGCATTCATGAATCTACTTTTGCTAGTTTAAAGGTGGAAAAACAGTCCGTGCTCCAGGCGCATGGTTCAAAAGGGTTGTACTGAGTGTCTTAATTAATCATAGGTGTGTTTTGGGCGTAACATACAATAAACCAATGAGAGTGTCATCGCCCATTCCCTTTAAAAGCCAGGCGCTTTTGTACCTTGGTGCATTATGATGGCGGATTTGCTGAGCAGGAAGGAGAGATTTTCAGGAGAAGAAACTGATCTGCTCATGCGTGAAGTGAAAGCGTATAAGCAGATCATATAATATTATTTCACATTTTAATATTTTTTGTTTTTTAACTTTTGCATGTTTGTGTGCTGCTGCCCATTCCTGTGTGTATAATACGCATGGTGTGTGCGCGCTGTGCACAAGCCTAGGCGCATTTTACTAATGTGTGGTTAAAATAACATTGAAATGCTGCGCTATTGACTTTAGACCAGGTTCTTGTTGGTCAATGGTGCCATCACTTTCAGCTGCCTCAGGATAGCAATACATCAAGAATGCCCCTTAACTGGGGCAGCCTCTAGTTCACCCGGTAACAGTCATGTCACGAGTCCTGCAGCGGCGCAGCGTTCGGATTCAACCTGCTGCCCTTTGCTGCATGCCATCCCCCATCTCTCTCCCCCTTTCCAGTCTCACTGTAATAAAAGGGAAATAGCCCCAAAAAACAATCTTGAAAAAAAAAAAAGTGGTCGGGCTCAGTTGGTAGAGCAAGTGCACATATACTTGGAGGTTTATGCCTCAACGCAGAGGTCCAGGATTCGAGTCCGGCCTGTGACAATTTCTTGCATGTCTTCCCCCTATCACAGAATAGATCAGTTGTGTAAAACACACTCCAACGCTGACACAGAGTGAGACACACAGTGCTCTGGAGATAGGTTTGGCAATGCAAGACTAAACCTGCCTCAACATAGGCTAAGCTAGCCAGATGCTAAGTGACACAGCAACTAGGTATCCTAAAATCATGCACGTCAGCTGAACAGGAACCCTCAAATTCCTCTTGGCATGAAACTATTTGATTAAATTAACAAAACCATAAAAAAAAATCCCAATCAAGACAAGAAATTCTTGTTTAGCCACAAGCTTAAATGGAATGTAATTGTAAAAGTATGTGTGTGTTTTTTTCTGAAACTAGCCTGACTGATAGAAAGCTTGAAACAGTCCCTAGATACCACTGACTGGCATTACAAACAAGGCCACTTCAAGGGAATTAACAATGAAGCTGTCATGAGGGAGCACCTGTTGGAAACGTCCACTGAAACAAACGCATCAATATCACACATTTTTACCAACAGTAAGCTGACTCCAGAGACACTCATTTAGCCTGCTAGTGTGGTTTCATGTATCTTTGAAGTGCTTCAAGTCCTGAAATAGCAGGTCAGTATAAAATAAACTGTCTGTGACACCAAATGTAACCTGAAGGTAGCTTCAGGTGTCTGACGAAGCAAATACACAAGCAGTCTAACTCTCTTTCTTTGTCTTAGAGTTCTTTCTCAATGCAGATAACCAGTCAACCTATGTTCTTATCTGTTATGTTTGGTGTTTTTATCTCCTCTGTGACTTTGCAGCCATCTCACAAATATAACCCTCCATCTTTCTGGTTTAACAACACACACACACACACACACACACACACACACACACACACACACACACACACACACACACACACCTCTGTCTGTTTCGCCTTTCTTCTCCTCCCTCACACTACTGTTAAATTTAAGTTACCTCCTTTCTGTGGGTCCCTCTCTCGCTGAGTGGGTGTGTGTCTATCTTTGTGCTCGTCTTTGTGTATGTGCGTGTCCGTTTAAGTGTCTGTGTTTCAGTCAGGGTAGCTGTTAGAAGTTGGATGAAAACAAATCACTTAAAATCTCCATTGAGTATGCACGTGTGTGTGTGTGTGTGTGTGTGTGTGTGTGTGTGTCTGTCTGTCTGTCTCTCTCCAAGGACAATTTGCATTGATGTTGTCAAATTTGAGGAAGAGCATTAGAGCTTTTTAAACATCAGCTGTCTGCCGCAGTATACACATTCACGCACACATGAACACACAATACCGGGTTGTCTGGTAACAACAATGTGGGTTCACACATTTAGAAAACATTGTCTCTACGTCAAGTAGTCCCCTGGTATACTGTGTGTGTGTGTGTGTGTGTGTGTGTGTTATGGATCCAAACACAAAACAGCTGCCCTAGGCTACAACAAGCAACCTGATTAGATTCCACCTGCACATATACACTCTGCCTTAGTCACACAGCCACACATAATATGGTGCACAAATGCAGATAAAAGCCCTTGCAGATTAACACAAACCTTTAATGTTAAGAATTTAATTGATATTTCAAAACTGGCCAACAAGCTACAATAGAAACCAGATGGCAATCTTTTTCATAATTCATAATTTTAAATACATCCCTGTACATGCCTGCTCTTCCTCTTCATCCAAGTATAAAGCTGTTGACCTTCACATTCTCTACTGTGTTCTGTGTGCTCTGCACAGAAGAGAAGAGAAAATGGAGAAGAGAGGAGCTTGTATTATCTCACCAGGCAGATTTCCTCATTGGCTAAGGCCTTGTTGATTTCCTTAAAGTATCTAAGCACTAAGGATCAACTCCTCAATGCATCACATAAGACCTCTATGAAACACAAGTTAGCCAGACAGTCAGCAAGCTGCTTTTATTCATCATTCAGTCAGCTAGCCAGTATGCTCCTGCATTCATCAAGTTGGTCAGTCAGCAGGTACAAAGCCTGTATGTCAGTCATCCACTCAGTCAGCCAGTAAATGAATCAGTTCCTGAATCCATTCTTCATTCCTGCCTCTCCCGCACACCTGTGCTGGCCACTCTAAAGCCCTTTTCTCCTTCAGCCGTTACAAGACATCCAGCTAATTGCTGCGATAAAGGGCTTAGTGAAGGGATCACTATATATTAGCAGTGCTTTGTGTATAGATACTACTCCAGGTCCTTGGGATCCCTTACAGCTCTCAGAAAGCCAGTGAATGAAGATGACTACAGATGTTAAGTGCATGATCATATTTGAACTTCAGCTCTAAAGAGATAATAAGTAGATTTGGGGGTCATCAGCAATACTGAGTACTACTTCCATTTTTTTTCTCTGACCTAAATTTAATTTATCAAGTACATCTATGCATCTCTTGTATAGAGTGACTCAGGCAGTGGATGCACTACAACCAGATGTTATATTAGGCCAATAATCAACAGTCAAATGGATATCAGCAGCACAAGACTCCCAAAAAGTAAAATTTCCTAAACTAAGACAAATATCCTTACATTCCCCTCAGTGGAGGCTAGAGACTGAAAAGGTTTTTAACACTAGGCTTTTAAATAAAAGTGCAAGGCGCGGTTCTGTGAATTGCTGTTTAAAACACATGAGCTTAGCCTGGAAGAAAGTGCTCCCTGAAATATTTTGGTACTTTTAAAAACATCTTTGGGTGAATAAGCATGCCTTTCTGAAACCATTTTGTTGTTTATGGGTATTCTTTCCTTATTTCAATTCTACAGATATCTGAATAAATGTTGAGAGTAAGATGTCACAGAGAGAGATTTTAGCAAAACAATAGAGTCGGAAAGGTGAGAGAAAAGTGAACGTCAGATATTGATGTCAGTTCATCAGTATTCTTCCTAGATTTATTATTGTGTACAAACTATCATAAAGGTAAACACTTGTTCCACTGACATCAGCATCTGAATGTAAATGCAAGGCCTCTATGAGACAGATGGCATTGTAAAGGTGCAAGTCTTTCTTTGTCTTGACCCAAGAAAGAAGAAAAAATAAATGCTACTGTTCTTTCCACCTACATGTATAACCCTGAGTTGAATCGAAGAAGTTCAGGAGTATTTTCTGGGGACTGTTGAAAGGCATTCTGTGTAGGTTATCGCTTAGTGAAGTGGAAGTAGACAAAGCCAGTAAAGGGAAAGAAGGTACACCTTGAAAGTAAATTACCACATTTCATCAAAAAAGAACTCCTGAAAGGCACTAGAGTTCACAAAGACAGCATAATGATTATGTAATCCCGCGACATGGCCACAGGAACATATTGAGGTGGGGCTACTGATAAATTTTCGAGTGACATTTTCAGCCAAAGTCAACCCCCACACACACCACACGGCATCCATCACAACGCTCCACAAGTGGAAAAACTAAAGCAAGAAAAAAATCCAAAATCCAAAACAGGGCACGGGTAGGCACAGGTAACGCAGGATATAGGCACAAAGCTACGACAATGGTACAGAACCGGCCTACTACAAGCTCAAACACTCAGCCACAACATACAATGGTATAAAACACTCTAAAATCACTGAATTAAATTAAATCAAATCCAAAGTTAGTTGCCTCGTTGTCTGTTGCTAGCAGGGTCGCTGTGGGAGTGACAGGTGTAAAGGTGCTGCTGCTACTTCTTTCGGTTACAGTTGCTGGGTTTCCTGACTCAGGTCTTCTAAGCTTTTTAGCCTGTGATTAATTAATGATGAAATCCCAAATGTGCTTTTGGGCCATGTTATAGGTGAGCTAACTTCTGTACTTTAATTGTAATTAAAGGGAGTAGGTTAATATCAATAATCAATTAATTAAAATAAATGTATGTAATTTTTAATTATGCTTGTAGTTTAAAACGTTTAAGACATAGCCTTCTTGCTTCTGTGTGTGTTTGGCTTGTCTAATGCCGGGCTCCTTGTCAATGCCTCTTGTTTGTGTGTTTGTCTGTGTCTGTCTCTGTGTGTCCTGTTAGTGAGCTGCAGACGTCGTTCTTGCTGTTGTGTTTTGTTGCTTCTCCCTCGTTCCTGTATTTCCTCTCTTTGTTTTGGTGTGGAAACATTTGATCGCAAGGAAGGATTGTGGAAAAGGTGCACTGTGCCTTCTTCGGTATGTGTAGTGTACCTTTCTGTATATTGTCATCTAGACAAAAATTTTGCACTTTTGCTTCGTAAAAATAAACAACTTGAGTAATAAAGAATAGGCTACATTATACATTTTTTTAAAGGCCTAAGCTTCTGGTATTTAGAAACAGTGTAGCATGAACCATCTGGCATTAATGACTGTGTGCTTTGTACACACTTGCTTATTTTTGTTTTGGAGCCATTTTAATTTAGCGGTTTTTGCAACTCTCCTGTGAAAGTGCACAGTCCGTTTCCGTGTTTTGGGCTTTTAATTTACTTCACCTTGGGATTGTTAGAAGAGTGTGTATGCATATGAGTGTGATAGTGTGGGAATAATTAAACAGCTGTAAGCCTGAAAGAACAGAATTCAGCACAAGAACTGTTCCGTGCGAGAAATCATTGACACAGACTGACAGACACACACAAGCACACGCACGACAGAATGGGAAGTAATGGAGTGAGGAGAGAACGCTGCTGTCTGACATGGAAGTCAACACAGCGTGACATGACCATTACACAAACACACACAAACGCACATACACACAGATCAATAGCCAACTGCTTAGACCCCAAGCAAATTATTTGGACAAAAATACACAATGAAGAATACAACATAGAGCATGCATACATACACACATAAATGAAGTTACTGCAGATTAGGAATACTCTTTGATTTACAATAAAAGAAATATGCATGCAGCTTATGTACTTGTGATAAAACTGTATATACGTACTGCTTCTAACAAAACACAACAGCATCCACATGGCATTGGGGATCATTTTCAGTTCCTTTAAAAGGTGCCTTGCCACACGTATTTTATTAGTTTGTTCTACCATGGAGTCTGTAACATTTTTTGTGGCTAAAATGCCTTGGTTACCTTGTTTTAAGCCATTTTTATTTGGTATAGAAAGTCTGCAGGAAGACACTTGATTTGTGACAGTTCTCATTCAAATTCAACGAGCTAAGCTGCTTGACTGATTGGCTAACAGCTATCCAATGAGAGCCTGGCTATCAGCATCCTTTACCCAATGCAACTGGGTGAGCTTATGAATAGTAATGAGCTCAAGCAAAATGACGTCAGGCTGACCAGCTTTTGTAATTGGCCTGATTTCTCCACTTATTTATTTTCAGTGGTTAGGGCTGACAGAGGAGTTCATTTTCACATTCACGACATAACACAAACACATATGGAACTAAAATATTTAAAAAAAAATACATTTATAATACATTGGTTTTGTGTGGCAGAGTATACCTTTAATCATCAGTGTGAACCTAAGAGACACAACAGGAGTCTGAAAAGCATGGGTCTCTTATTTTGTAGGATAATGTACCCTTTTCAAATGTGGCTGTCAGCAGTGTGTGTATTTATCTCTTTTGAATTCACTGCAAATTTAAGTGAATGTGAGCTTTTTGTATTTTTCCATTACATGTACTCCAAGTGATGTGTGTGTGTCTGTGTGTGTGTGTGTGTGTGTGTGTGTGTGTATCTCTCAACTGATCTACTTGACCTCTTGAGCTAAGGTTTAAGAATCTTCCAGAGGCAACCAAAAAGAGAACTAGTGATAGACAGATGTGACATTATGTGTAGATCACAGGCATGTATTTAAACACACATACACACACACACACACAGACACACACACACACACACACAAAGTTAGCGATGCTCAAAGTGACCAAAACAATGTGGCAGCAGTGACATTTGGCCCGGGGAGAAACAACAACCCTCCCTGTCTCTCTCTCATCTCTATGTTCATATTGGTCTCCCTCTGTTTTTGATGTGCCTCTCTCACTATCTGTCCCTGCAGCACTGCTATTGTGTGTGTGTGCCCCTTATAAAATTCGCAAGAAGCAATAACCGTGGGATATCTCTGTTCTGTTTTGATGTTTCATCAATGTTTTCATCAGGCTTCAGTTATGCACACACTTGTTCCCTAATTGCTGTATTTAATTGAATATTTTGCTGTGATCACTGGGCTTCATTATGACTTCATTTTTTTATTGTCTTATTTTAAGTCAGTCAATTTACTATTCATCATGCTGACTGAGCACAAACAAAAATCTGGATAGCTACAGGAACAGACAACCAGACAGATAGCACCATCCATATGAATAGTAATTGTAATCTGTTTTAACCAGTTTAAAAGGGCAATAAGATCAATTGAAACTTAACTCACAAAAACTAAAATGGATGGATGGCTGGGTGGATAGAGGGATATGCTTATTTGTTTTCTTGCCATGAATTAGATGAGAAGATTGATACTACTCTTATGACTGTGAGCTTTATTTCAAGCAACAGCCAACAAGCTTTGCTTTGCATTAAGAATGGAAGCAGTGTAAAACAGCTAGCCTGATTATTTTGTGGCAGGATGCAGTCATTTTCTGGATTTCTGTCATAATCAGGAGGTTGCTAGGCAACCAGTTGTGACTCCAGAAAGAAAATGAGCATATTTCCCCCAAATTTCAAACAAATTATCTAAAAAAAAAGCCATTTGTTTCAAATTCATTTGAAAGGATAAAGAAAAGTGAAAAGTAAAATACCCAAACTTGAGAGATTGCTGGCAACATTTCAGGTGTAAATATTGGTTTATAGTGGTAGGTGAGATGACTAACCTACTTGTTTACAACCCTACTGATCATCTGACCACTTGATTTTTGTTCTGACTTCATTGTAGTGATGACACTATGATCCCAACCTCAGTAATTACCTATTCTGTCAGTTCAGTGTTATCATAACCACCATAGTAATTAAAAAAAACTGGAATAACCCTGTAGCAAAATGAAGTTCACAACATTTTATATGTTGCAAATTGCTGCAGGTAATTTTTACGTTCTGTATTTGGCACTGCCCAGTTCACTGTGAACATGTTTGCCTGTTTTAACATTACTCTCTTTCTTTCTACCAGTCTCCTGACTCTCTCTCTCTCTCTGTCAGTAGTAGGCCAGTTAACAGTAATTATGAAGTTCCTCGTTAATTAGCGAGGAGCACACAGCTGTTTAAGCCCCACAAGACAAAAGGCCTTCAGCACGCACACACACACACACACACACACACACACTGGGGAGTCTTGGTAAAATGTCAGGGCTCTTCAGATGGTAATTACAGGGAGATTTGCTGCCTCTCTCACAAAGCCGAGATAAACCACCTGACTGATACGCACAAACAGATGCACACATACTCACAAAAACACACAGCGCGTTCACAAGTAGCCACTCACACAGGAACACACTCAAGTTTGACAAAAAATCTATACTAAACCCTATCTTTGGCACATACACCATATTAGAGGTGAAGTGGTAAGAAGTTGCTCCACTCAGTTATGTTTCAGTTGAAAATAACATCAGGTAAGTGTTTTCTTTAATGTAATCTGTGGGCTTCTGTTTTAGTTTAATTAAGCTTTTTTTTAACAAAATACTGAACTCAAAATGAAAATCAATGCAAATTTGTGCTTCAACGACATGTAGGCAATTTAAGCCAATATATATTCCTGTATTTGGGAGGATGCCCTGTTTGTTCCACACTCTCATGTCTCTGATCTGTTAATTATTCATTTTTACATTAAGCATTAATTAAGAATTATTCCCACTATCCTGTTCTGGATGAACACAATTATAAAGACAACACTTTTGTTTGTGGTTCAGATAAAAGTGTCTGCTAAACAAAAGAAACTGCGGTAAATGATTCCATAGTTGCACCCACTTTTTTAAGACCCCACAATCTAAAAAAATCATCATTAAATCAACGTTTGAAATGAAATGATTAGAGCTTCTGGGGGTGCAACAGCTGCATGTGTTGTCTCCAACAGCTTTACAAAATGTATACAGTAGCGTCTGATTGATGGCATTTTTTTTTTACTACGGAGGGCTTATGAAATGATGAGCATGTTGTGGTAAAAAAGCCAACTACACAATATGGTTAAGATAATTGGAATAAACAGATTTATTATGAGGGATTTATGAATGTCTCAGTTCAAAGTATTGCCTTAGACGCAACATTGGCAACATCTGTATTATTGCATGAATTAAATTAATTACCCCTCCGTGATAATCAGTAGCATGTTGAAAAAAGCCATATCACTTTAGTAGGAGGTCTGTGTGTGTAGATGGATGCACCTTCTGTGTTGGTGTTCCAGGTTGACTATCTGCCACTTTCTATATGCGTGTATGAGTGTCTGAGTGTGTCTGTCTATCCGTGTGTTAAATGTGATCTTGGCAGGTTCCTGAAAGCCTACTGAGCTGTGAAGAGGAGGTGCAATTATAATTCCAGCACCCCACTGTTTTCTCCACAGTTACATCGGTACTTAGTACCTGCTACATCTATTTCCCCTGGTGCTCTTACTCATAACTCTTCTTTCCAAGGGTACAGGCACCAACATCAGGGGTCACTTTACTTCCATTTAAACTACAGCGATCAGGAAGCACACAGATAGCAATGTTCATTCAATCAAATTTGATTAAAAATGAGTGAAATTTACTTACTATTGGCTCACATCTTAATACTCCATGTGCTTCTGATTCTTGCATTTGGTACTGCTACCACCACTATCATTAATTGTAGAAGTTGTATTTCTGCATTGTGATTTTTCCTCCTGTGCAACCTGATTCTCACAGAATTTCGTGAAATGAACATGGCCCCTTAACTCAAAATCTGTGGCAGTTCTACAGAATTGCAAAACATTCTGTGATGGGCCCACGGAAGACTTCCGTGAAATATATAAGTTAAGGAAAAGGTTGTGGGTGGGCTTATGGTTCCATGACATGCGGGAAGAACAGGACGGTTAGAATTAGGAAAAGGTTGTGGGCGGGCTTACGGTAACCGTGTTTCATATGGACTTTGGTTTGCGACAAAAGAAAGAATCATGCATTTCTGGACCGTTTAAAGTTGTGCTTTTTTATACAAAGCTATCACAATGAAAAGATAAGATCAAGCAAGTGCATAAGTATATGGCAAAGCTTTAAGGAGCGGAGAAAGCCTATAGAAAAGAATGAGGTTTATTAAAACTCTCGACTATCCCTTCATTCTCTTACTAAAGTTAAGAGAGCATGATTAACTCTTTACGATGATCACGAGAAGCTACCTGTAATGACCTAAGCACTATGAAAGCAGGTTAGACATTTTAATCAAGCAGCAATACAATTCTAGAGAGTAGATACTTGTTTCATGCTCTACACATCAATAGAGAACATTTATAATAAACAAGCAAATCTAACTTGATAACCACAGTATGTTGAGCAACAAATGGTGGAGTGGACGGATGGATGCACACACGTACCAGGGACTCATCCATTGGGACTGTGTTTGTCAATAACATGCCTAAATGAGTTTTGGTTAATAAGCCTTTAAAATAAATCCCTAACCTTTCCTGTTGTGTAAACTACCCAGCATGAAGATGAATATGCCATGTTTGCCAACTGATTCTCCACACAGACAGTCTACAGCTTACGCTCAGTTGACCCTACATCATGGTGCATTTAAGGGATAGTTTCGATTCACCAAAGTCACACAAAAATCACACAAACAAACTTATTGATCGAGTAAGCGGTAGACCAGCAACTCTGTGCTCTGCAAGGTAAAATTGCGGGGGGTTTTCAAAGGAGTATGGTGAAGAGAGCATCGATAATGGCTTCAGTTCCCTGTCAAAAAGAGCTGTCTGACGGAAAGGTAAAGCAGTGAAAATATTCTAAATATAGCAAACATTTAAACTGATATTTATTTGTTTCTGTGGGCTTTTCTTAGGTGGCTAAAATACGTTTCGCTGTTGTCGCCGTCCACAGCAATACATTACCGAACTACACTTTGAACACCGAACACCATTAGTTGAGTCAGTAGCAACAAAAAATTTTGAATAGCAGAAAACAAGCTGAATGAAACTGAATGTGACTGCTTGATCGTGATACTGCTCAAGGCCTGCAAGACAATAAGACATCATTTTATAATGCCACTACCACTGTTGAGTTCCAACTCCGATCATTCACTTTAATTAACTCACATTATTCCCTTATCAGGACTAACCCATTGTTGTCAATCAGCTTTACTTGCTCAAGGACCCTTAAGAAGACAGGGTGATTGCTAACATGAATGCTTGAATTCAGGTGGTTCGACTCCTTCACTCAGCTTCAAAGATCTACCTCACTCTTTTTAATAATTGTATTGTAATTGTAACATTTCCTTTTTAATTGCCATGATGGATGTCTCAAATTCTAAATATGGTCTTTATACAATTCAACTTCATTATAATCCAATTAACATGTGGTTTGTCCGATTGATTTACATCAATGTTTAGTTTTTAATTTTTTATAGTCTTTAGAAAAGCATGCAGGTGATGTATGTGTCCTAAATCTCCTTTGATGAATCAAGGCTAAAAACAAGAATAAAAGTAGGTATTACTGTATAAATATTGTGGAACCTGAGATTAAAACTAATGCAGAGTTTAGTGTTTTGTTTTTCCCCAGTAAAGCTCTGCAAAATTTTACTTTTACAGTAGTTCATTTCCATTATGGATACATAAGCAATGCATAACATTTTTACTTTTATTTATTAATTTGTATTAATTTATTTATGTTTGTCTTTTCTAGATTCATTTTCATATCTTATTGAATGCATTGTCCTGTTTTTATTTTACCATTATAAGTGGAAACAAATGTGCTCGGTTTGTTGTAATGAATTGAAGACATATTTGCTGTCTACTCATGTTGTCTCCTGTGCTCCGTTCTGTAAATAAACTATATACTCTACGCACTAAAAGGCATAGGAGAGAGATGAAGTTGACCAGCAGCTCTATTTATGATAACTATCTGCTCATCAACACGTCTATCAGCCTTTAAAACCAAAATCAAAATAACCGTCCCAAGGTAATATATGTCATTAATTTGAGTTATAGCCCCTAATGACGAAAGGAGACAGGTCTGTAAGAACTACATAGCCGACACATAAATCCATATGCTCAGCCTTTTTATGGAAAGTGCAAACCTCTTCTCCTCAGCATGAATATTAATAATTGTGTAGCTGGATTACTATTTACGTTTGACTCTAACACAAGTCAACAATCAAACTGTAATTAGCAGTGTCTCACATACATTTGAAGGACAAACAAACAAATGAATGGATGTAATCTCAATTTCATTATATGGGACAACAGTTACATACAACCTATATTTTAAACAGTAATTGAAAACAAAATAAATAACTGAACTAGGTTAATGGCTTAACCAGATCAACACGTGTGCTTAAATGAGTAAATTAATACGTTTAAGGTTGAATTATGCATGCATACGCAAAGGGCATCAATATTTAAACCTTGGTGGCTGCGGTTTTCTAAATGTTTCCAACTTGATGATCAATAGGTCAATAGGCATGCATAACAAATTGCCCATACAATCTCGGCTTATAAGGAAATATGTTTTTTCCAGATGTCCCCACTTCTTGTACTCATAATCTCATTTAGCTTGAAATGAAAAAAATAAAAGGGCAAACTGAACAGCACAAACTTGATACCTCTGATAGATATCTAAGCAGAGATGCTTTGTGGACCGCTGCTTTGATGAACTTGTGTAGAGTTGTGTGGAGTAGAAGAAAAGTCTTTTTTTGTGGAAACTGAATGTGATCAGTTGTTTGAAGTCCGGAGAAATGTCTTTTGAATGTGGTGACCTTTAAGACATATGTGGAGTCCAGGGTTCCTTGTGTTTGAATGGATTTTATTTCTGTTGATTTCTGGTCTATAAAGAAGCAATTTTCATCCAGTGACTCAAATCCTTTTATCTTACAATGCTTTTTTATCCTTTTATCGTTCTGTTTCTTTTGATCTCTGAAACTCATTTCAGCTCAACCTCCAGCAGACATTTGGACATTGACTACTACTACTTAGAGAAATCTTTTTCCTCCTTTGTTTGTTGGAGAAAAATACAACAAATTACCCCCAGAAGATCAGCTGCAAGGTGAAAACATCACTTGGCAAAGAGACAGTTGCTTTGAGAGACCATGTGGCTTTGGGATCTTCTTGATTGGTTTAAGAAATGTCTACAGTATATTTCAATAACAATGTTTATAGTGAGCTTTCTTTAGAAGTGTGATATGATGTGTATTGTACAGTACTTCCACTTGTATTTGTTAGCCTTAAATATCTTTTTACTTATTTTTCCTGTCCTGTTAATTAACTTCTGTTGTGTTAACCTTACTTTTTTTACTACGTATTTGTAAGATATGCACCTTGCCTGGAACCACGAAATTGTGTTTCAATTTATTCAAATGTAAATCCCAGCTGTGATTAGAACAGGATGTGTTCTTATGAAGCAAATAAACTTCTTATTTTTCCTATAATACTTTTTAGGAAGCTTGAAAGGAAAAGGGCAGTGTCTCAACCAAAAGCTATGGCTATGGGTTTCCATTAACAAGCAAATGGAGATTACATTGTTTGTCATCCTTTTCAAGCCAAAGAAGCACTTAGCTACTGTCGTAGGTTTTGTAAAAAAAACACATTAAACTTAAACGAACATTGGCACTGAATGCAGCAGAAACAAAGTGCATTGCAGAAGGTTTGCCAAAGAAGGAAGCTATATTTTGGCTTAATGATTATCTATATAGTTTGCTATACTTGTGGTATGCATGTGAACTTGTTTTATCAGAAAACAAATAAATAAACAAATGTTGCACATAAGACTAGGAGGTTTGTTATGAGTGGGCCTACATCAGTCAATACTCAACATATGACCACAAAGGTCCACATAGACTTTACCTGCCAGGTGTAAATCCCAGGTGGAGCCCTACTTACAATGTAGTCAACACAAACGTCTAATATAGCAATTACATATATACAGGGCAAATTGGATCACAGTTAAATCCAGCTTTTGTTTCATCAGTCTCCCATGCTTTTCCATCGCTTGAAAAATAAAACAGGTGAGAAATACCTTCCACAGAGACTAATACAAGGGGAGATGACAGATTGGGGTATGCGTGTTGTGGTGTCAGGTTTTGTTGTGGACGTGTGGTTAAGCATCTGCTCTCTGTCGGACCTCTGTCTGACCTCCCCAGGTCAGACAGAGAAAGTGAGCAAGGGACAGACAGACAGACAGACAGACAGAGAGAGAGAGAGAGAGAGAGAGAGAGAGAGAGAGAGAGAGAGAGAGAGAAACCAGGGGAGGGTCGGGGGGGGGGAAACAGACGGTCAGTGTCAAAGATCAGAACGTTTGTTGTCCACTGCAACTCCCTGCTGAGCTTTTGTCTAAGACCTGTGTGCCATCAGCTCTGGGGATGTCAATGCATGCAAACTTCATTTCCCTGCACATCAGGCAAAAGTGTGTTAGTACATGTCAATAACTTAATTTTTTTTATTAATACATTTTCACTTCCTATTTGCTGAAATTTGCTCCTTCTTATGTTTGCTCATAATTTTAAGTATAATTCTGTTCTAGGCTGTTTGGGCTTTGTGTGTCCACGAGCAGAGGCCAACTTGGTGCTTTTGAGTTATTTTTATAGTATACTGTATGTGTGTGGACTGTACGTTTCCGAAAATGTCACGATTTGATTCTGATTTTAAGGCTTACGATTCGATTAAATATCGATTTTCGATTCAAAAACGATTCACAGTATGTAAATGTAGTTACTTTTCCCATGTATGTATGTATGTATGTGTATACACATATCCATATTATTCATGTATTTTCATTTATTTCTTATTTTAACATCCTGTGATGATGTACAGTATGTGTGTGATGTCTGTAAGCTACTGGGACGTTGAGTTTCCTCTTGGGGATCAATAAAGTATCTATCTATCTATCTATCTATCTATCTATCTATCTATCTAGTGATTGCTGTAGACATACAATTAAAAACTGAATCAGTAGAGCTTGAATCGTAATTTGAATATGATCGATTTTTTTGCATACCCCTAGTGTATATGCTATATACGTATATAGAAACACATTAATGGTTACTGTAGCTGTGTTAGTTACTTCCCCTGCCTGCCCTGCCAAGATGTCCTCCTTTTGGGGCATGCTGGTGGCCACCCAAGCATGAAAGCTTTAGAAAACAGCAATTTCAGTGAAGACTTGCGCTAAATACTCGTGTAAAAATAGGACTTTTAGACTCTTAGTGCAATCGTTTGGCTGCACAGTCTCTTTGGAGTAATGTTATTGTCAGCTATAAAAGATCAGTTCCCTTTCACTTTTACTTATTTTGTAGAACGCTGCATCAAAATGAATCAGTGAGTACAACGAGTGTCATATGGGGATAAAAAGTTCAATAGCACTAATGTTATGATGGAGAGGAGAGGAGAGGAGAGGAGAGGAGAGGAGAGGAGAGGAGAGGAGAGGAGAGGAGAGGAGAGATGTTAGGTAAGCAGGTGACAGCAGTAGCCTCCAGCTGTGAACTGAGTGCGCCCAGAAACAGCCTGACAGGCCCTGCTGGGGAAATGAGTCTTCTCTTGGAATGGAGCAGACACATGCATGTGCACACAAACAACAGAAAGGCATCCTGTGCACAGAAAGACACACACATACATAGACAGAATGAACAACAGTACAAAAGGGCTCCCAAGGTGCAAGATTCAGAGAGGAAATGCATCATCACTTAGGAAGGAAATGCATTACATGCAGAGCTCTGAGACTCCTAGCCAATAAGGAGAAGGTGAGGATGCACATGCAGGCAAGCACAACTAAATGACTGAAAGAAGAATAATCCAACAACTTTTTTTGCATGCAAAGATTAGGTCATGTCATGAAATGCCATAATAAAAGAAAAGAAACCCATCAAGGGACGGGGAATTAACTTCATAGCACAATAAAACAATAAGACTATCCTCATTTGCATAACAGCACAAGGTGCTAGTGAAATTGTGTATGTGTGTTTAGAGAGAGAGGTGTGTGTGTGATGTCTGCTGACAGCCATGTTTCTGTGGGTTTGGGGCACATGGGCATACCTGTCATCACTTGCTAGGTCTAAACACAAAAACTTCCTTTGTTGCTCTGTGTTTATCTCTCCTGTAATGTCAGATATACTTTTATTTTTTATAGTGGAAAAAACTAAATTAACATGTTTTCTTATATAATGATTGTTAAATGTCTACAACATAAATCTTTAATCCAAAATTAACAGTATTTAAAAGTTGGAGTTCACGGAGTGTCCATGTCAAGAAAACTGTCTAATTAAACCTTCATGCGTGTCTCTTCTGTATCTGTCTGTTGTGCAGTTAGCTGTTTATTTAGAGACCTGTTTTTTTTAAGTACCACTAAATACATATTTAAATATATGGTATTTTTGCACAAACATGAGAATAATTATTGGAATTAAAAATAACTACTGTAGCTGTCCCTTAAGCCACTATGTTACCATGTAACTAATGCATGAACTGCATGCACTTAACTGCGATGTTTTCTTACACCTACACTCACACAAACCATGTCTAACATTTATTTTTGTTAGAAATGGCAGCATGTTTTTATGAATATTTTAATATAAACATATTATATTAGTCATGAGGAACTTACAAAAAAAAAAAAAACATCAAAGTACATTTAAACATGTTTGTTAGAAAAAGTTAACTGGTTTTAGGCATTTTATTTGCCTCTAAAACATTTTGTTTTTGGCACATATATCTATGTGCATGTCTGTGTGTCTATATTGCATTGCTAAGCGCTGTATTTTACTCTTTATATGGTCACCAAAGCAACAAAACAATGTGAATCTGATATCAATCACATCATTGCAGAGATAAAAAGTTTTGAGTAAATTAAGATCTAAAAAGTAGAGCATGAAACCATACAGTATTATGTTTGTAAACCTGTCCAACTACAACAGATAAAGAAACGGAAGGCTTGTTCAATTGTGTGATGATGGATCTCTATAAAAGTTGAAATTACAATGTTATACAAATCATATTCTAAACATTTTCAATGGGGAAAGCACATCATAAGTGATGTCAATCATCAACGCTTTATGTCATATTCATGAACAAAGATTACCACTGCTGGTACTTCATTTTTGTCCAACAACAATGTGCATACACCTGTGGCTATTCATGTGACCAACAAGACCAAAGTTATGTGTGTTTTGTCGTTGTGAACTGAGCTATCATCGCAACACGTCCAGTCTGAAATACCACTTGATGGCCAAGCACACAGCTGATGAAAATTCTCCACCCCCTCGTCGTATTTTTTTTACCCTTTTATTGATGGACAGTGTTACATTGTGTGAGAGATTATTTGCTCCAAGTGAGAATGTTACGTGTGAAATTGAACACTACAGTAGGCTATATGCCAATATTGTTTTCAAAAAAAATAAATTTGCAAAAAGCAAGCCGATCCACTTTCCATGTTGATAAGAGCATTTAAATGAAAAAAAGGGACAAAAACAAATCAAGGGACATTTAGAATAGACAAAAATTTGCGATTAATTGCAAGTTACCTATGACATTAATGCGATTAATCGCGATCAAATATTATAATCGTTTGACAGCACTAGTTGTAACCCTTAAATTAAAGTGTCAATATTTAGGAACATAACTATTGAGGCTCATCATACTTATATTTATTGTAATTGTAGCCATTTGTTGGCTTTAAGATGAACAAAACAACACTTCATTTACTTCATTCAACCTTTACTAACATAAGGCAACCTAGAAGGTTGTGAAGACATTGGTAACCAAATTACTGAAATAGCTATGAATCAAAGGCAAAGTGACAGAATTTGCATTCAATTTATTTAGTTCAAGTTAATCTTAGGTTGCCATGACATCTACGTCATTTGGTCTGGGGAGCTTTTGTTATGAGCACAGCCGGCTTTGACGACTATACTCAACAGCCTTTTCTATGTCTTTCAGGTCTGCATTATTTATGTTGTTTCAGTTTGGATCTGGTGTTGGGTCTTGTAGGAATTTCATATCAGCTACCACATGCATTTTCCCGAGAAAGCACACGGTCATTAAGGGCATCAGCATCACAATCAAGGACAGTCTGACAGGGGCCGACTGGCTGTCACCAGGGATCAAACCTTTGACCGACACTTCTGTTTATATGCCCATCCATCTATATAGAAGGATTCCTACATAGAGTATTGTACATTTTCATCCAAGCTTCCATCTTACATGAAATACCTCTTCCTTGCTTGTTTCTTTACATAGATTAGAACACCTACACCCCCACACACACACACACACACACACACACACACACACACACACACACACACACACAAGGAGCACCAGCTGGATATGCGACTGTCTGTCTTTGTTAATTTCTTATCTGCCTTTCCTGTAAAGCATTAGAGAGAGCGTGTGTGTGTGTGTGTGTGTGTTTCCTGTCCCTGTGCACGTATGTGTGTGCACTTGTGTGTTTGCGGGCAGACCCTCGGGGTAACACATGCTATCTTTATGTGCCCAACATATTTTGTGTATTTATAAGTGTGTGTGTGTTCACGTCATTTCTACTTCTAATCATCTTTGAAATAATGAGGAGGCTATGAAAGACTGACAGATTGTGTACTTGTGTACAATGTAAGTGTGTCTGAATTTGTGTGTGTGCGTGTGTGTGTGTGTGTGTGTGTGTGTCTGTGAGTGTGAGTGCAATAAGCCTGTTTTCTATAGAAATCTCACATATCTCCCAGAAGTCACCTTCAAATTGAGCCACACAGTTCAATTTAATGGGCCTTTAACACTTCATGGCAATGCATTTAATTTATCTATGTGTGCATATGTATTTAGTGGATGTTTTGATAGACATTATCATAATAATGTTTCAGTGACAAACCACATAAGAGACACATTCAAAATATACTTCAGAAAATTCCACTTGCTTCTTTACAGTAAATCCATGGCAGAGCAATCTTTGCTAATAGAGGAGAGGCAAGAATAATGGGGGAAAGAAAAGAAAGAGGGAAGAGAGTTTGCTGATATAGGGTGTGAGAAAGGCACAAATTAACTGCTAAAGTATTTTTCATGTTTTGTATGTTCATAGTAAACTTGTTATGTTTAGGCGATATAGAACACGAGCCACATAGTGAAGAAAATATTGTGTTTTTGGTAAAATATGAACAATAACTTAAAGTATGACCTGGAATGTGAGCCCTGGTCTCTGGTGTTAAAGACAAACAAATCCAAACCTTTAAATTTCCTTATGCTACGTTATGCCAAACTACTTCTAGCATTCGTATTACATATTGACAGTGAAACAAAGGAGGAGAGGAGAGGAAATAGAGGGTAAAAACAAGTAATTACATATTCACTGTATAGAGGTTGGAAATGCAGGAGAGGATTTGGTGAATGAAAGTCAAGAGGGACAGAGTTGAGGATGCAACTGTACAAAATTAATACAATAAGCATGTATATGCATAATGCCTTAGGCACTCTAACCCCCCCCCACACACACACACACACACAGCTTCTCTCTTTCTTTTCCTCAGTAAGTCAAAAGTATTTATTTGATCAAATGGCTGGCTCTGCGACAGACACATCTCGCTCCCTGAGAAACCTGCCATAAGCCACAGGATTACATGTGCGTTAGAGAGTCTGTGTTGCACTAATGCTCAGTGTGAGTACACAGTGAACTAATGGTCCAAATGCATGTCTGTGTGAGTTCAGCAGAGAAAGACAAAGAGACATTATGCCTCTGTGCTTGTCAATGCAGGCACAGTTGTTTTTTGCCTTCAAGCTCACTAATAAATTACTATTATTATTTGTGCGCAGATGACTTGTACTGGCATCAATCAATGATTTAGAATAAAATCAGAGTTGCAGACCATGCCAATCAATCTCTGATATCCAGTGATGGGTTATAAAACCTGGTAGGAGGACCACTGTGTCTGACAGCCTGTCCAATTTAACACTCTTGACCAGCGTTACATTTCTAGACGCTAGCAGGGGATGACCATGTTAGCCAACAAAGCACATTTCCATTGCTCGTCGATGTAAATTAAATTTGCTATTTCTAGCTTTCTGGTTAAATTATTTGGTCACATGCTGAGCCTTAAGTTGAACCTGTTAAATTCCTCACCCCACAGATGAACCAAAATATATTACCCGTCTGTCTCATAGATAATTAGTGTTCAATGATTGATCAGTGTTAGTCTTTTGATTGAGTGCTGATGAAATCTAAACCGTATGTAAAAAAAGTTGTGACATGGTTAATCTTAGAGGTGCTGTTAAAAAGAAGCTCAAACCTAGATCTGTTGCAAAGGTGCAGGTTGTGCAGCTCTCGGTTTGATTCTGACAGGCCGAGTGTAGCCCAGAATACATTAAAGAGTCTGGGAGACGGTGAAAAATGTGTGTGGGTTTTCTCTCGTGTGCATGTGTGCACATGTGTGATTTAGTATGTTTGGTGAGTAAATTAAGCCCCTGGAGCCACAGGACAAATCTGACAGACGAAAGGAAGAGAGGGAGCGCCGGAGAAGAGATGAGAACACAGAAGAAGTGCTGAGCAGAGTGGAGGAGAACAGAGGGGCAGGGGACAGGAGAAGGGAGGAGAGGAGAGGTGGAGTTAAGCTGAACAGAGCAGCAGGGAGGAGAAGAGGAGAGCAGATGAAACAGAAGAGCGGATCAGGAGGAAGAGCAAGAGGACAAGTACAGCAAGTTTTCAGCATCTGAATTAGAGGGAAACGTCATTTGAGGCAGATTTCTAGACATAAACTTCAGCAATATGCTTTTTTAAACTACAACGCATTCAAAAACACAAGTAACAATTTTATAATAGTCTGTCAAATACACAGAAATGGTTTCAAAAGCAAGCAGTAGTGTTGAAACCAACAGTCTTCTCAAAGATTGTCCTCTTGACTTCATTTTATTTCACCAAGACTTCCTGAAAATTGCTACTCACTGCAAACCCAGTACATTGACAAAATATGTTACTACTTTGTAAAATGGCACTGTATCACTGTGTCAAATGTGTTAAGCAAGTTGAGAAATTAAGCTTTTTATCCACTTGCTACAGCAGCGTGAGAATCCATTTCCGCCCATTTCATTACTTTACTGTGTAGATTAGTTTTTAGAACAGAATTGCAGTTCCATACAATGATTGGTTACCTGCCAATGGCCGGTAAAGTACACTAATTCACCAGCCAGAGCCAAAATGTTACAGCGTTTGGCTGGTGGCTGGTTTTAATTTGCCAGCCTCTTTTTAAAGCCTTGGTCCCCAAAATGTCAGCAAAGATCAAGGTGACATTTAATTACACATGTATTTACCTTTCTGTCCAGCCTTGACACTTTAAAAAAAGGGGTTGTGTTTGATTGCTTGCTTTTCCAACTTTTACAAGCTACTTTTAATATTTTATTAATCTTTATTGGAATTTGCATTTAACTTAAACTATTCTTTAGCCAGCCTTGATTAGACTAGTTATACCATGAGGAGTTTGACAGTATTGGATATACTATGAGGTCTCTCTTACAGCCTAGCTAGCCATGCGGGGATCAGTGTCAGGATCTGCTCCAAAGAGTTTAAAATGAGATCTGCTGCGCCTGAGGACATCCCACCTTTCTTGTCTTTGTTCGGTCAACAGCATCAGAGTGAACTATTACAAAATGTTTTCCAAATAGGCTACAAAAAGGCTGAAGATTCCTGTCGATTTGTTTTTAAGAGTGAAACTAGTCTATGATGGTGCAAAGCCAGTGTCAATTTGTTTAATCACTTCAGAAACCAATTTTATTTCTGCTCTGTCAGCTTACACATGTTCTCCCTACAATGGGGGATCACGCAGCCGTTGCAATGGCAATGGCAAATGCTTTTCAATACTTTAAAATAGTTGGCTTTTTGAGGTTTTCGTTGTCTTCCTGTACTATCTACAAACAATACAAACTCAGTCTGAACTTAGTCTCGCTCCATTATATATTTCTCTATTTTTCTCAACTCTGTCTCTTTCCCTTTTTTCTCTCCTGCCTCACTTTCTCATAAGCCCATTTTCAATCGCTAAATCTCTTCTCGTTTTCCCTATCCATTCTTTGCCTCCTCCTCTCCCTTCCTCTTCTTAAGATACGGTGATGAATGGTCAGTTAGTTTCCATACCACTAAAACCTCACCTGACGCAGCAATGTGCGTCTTTGTATGAGTGCACACAAACCTGTGTGTGTGTGTGTGTGTGTGTGTGTGTGTGTGTGTGTGTGTGTGTGTGTGTGCGTGCTCCCTCAAATGCCTGTGTTCAAACAGCATTTCTTAACAAGATCGGAGAGGGAAACTAAAAATGGAAAGCAGAGGAAGACCAAGATACAGACAAAGAAAGTGGGAGAGAGTGTGCTATACTGTGAATATTTTAACATTTTATTTCAGTCAGAGGGAAAAAGGGAGGGGGGGGGGAGTAATAGAAGTGTGGGCTAGACAGAGAAAAGGGGACACACCACCATCATATAACATATTTTAACTGAAATAGAGCAGATTATGAACAAATGGGCATGGTGGTGGACATTTGGAAACAAAATGCTGTGTAAGGCTTGGGCCTCATCACTATAAACAACTCACGTTCTCACACACACACACACACACACACACACACACACACACACACACACACACACTTTGGTATAAGCAGCTCACGTTCGCTGCCACAGCCCAAGAGCTACCGCAAGAATATTTATTGGCTACCAGCTCAATGGCTGTATTGAAGAGAAGGATGGAGAGAGCGAGAGAGAAGGAGAGAGCAACTGAAGCAAGCAGAAAATAAGGAAAGAAGGAAAGGCTGTTGCAGGTTCTATCCCTCTTTCCCTTCATCCTCCCTGTAAGCCAATTTCTATTTCTCCTCCTTCCTCCGCAACACACATACATCACCGCGCGCACGCCCACACGCACATCTCCCCTCTCACTCACACACATGCACAGACACCTCACACGCACGCAGACACCCTCACATATACACAAACCCACTCTCCTCCTTCACCACACAGAAGAAGCAGCATCGTTCGTTTGACTGCAGTAAAAACAAACTCCTGCACCCACTCTCACTCAGACGCGAGTGTGCGCGCGTGAGTGAGGGCGTTTATGTCACTGCGTGTGGAGTACGCTTGTGCCTGTGTGTATGTGCGCGTGTCGCATCCCCCTACCTTGCGCGTGCGAAGAGAGCGAGCAGAGAAGGAGACTCCACAGAAAACAGCGCATCACCGTCATTCCTCCGTCTGTCATCCTCTCATTCATCCCTCTCATCCTCCACTTCGTCATTCCCCTTTTCATCCTCCTCTTTGCCGACGAGGGGTGCGCGAGACAGCGTTCCGTGCCGCTATTGGTAATATTATTAACATCAATACATCTTCCGCGAGACGAGCACGAGCCCTCTAAGCTCTCACCGGGCCGCATGCTGCTTCACATCCAGAAAACGGAGGGAGAGAGAGAGAGAGAGAGAGAGAGAGAGAGAGAGAGAGAGGGTGGGAGAGAGAGAGAGACGAGTGCGTTTTCTTTGCCTCCTTCTAATGTAGACTAGATAAATCCTTCATGTTCAAAAAATGAATTTAGTCAACATCCACAGAGAGGAAACGGAGACAGAGGGGGAGATGGGACGGGCACACAGGTTGTCTCTCTGTCTTTAAATCCACTCTCCGCTGGGTTGTAGCAAAGCTTGTCAATATCTCTCTATTCCGTCCCGTTCCCTTGCAAAAGAGTGTTAGAGAGGAAGAGAGAGCTTCAAATCCACACTTCCTGCGGGTTGCATCCTTTCTTCATTCTGAATTTCCCTCTCTTTGGCTTTTCTCCCCCTCCTTATAAGCCTCTCCTCTGTGTCGTTTTGCAAAGTACGCGTCACCTCTCCTCCGTTTCTCGTTTGTGTTCGCCTTGGTGTCTCCAGAAATGGATAGGGATATTTGTTCTGTATTTCTTTTTTTGGCCGGATAACCCTCCACTCTTGCGTCTCTGGGTTCGAGCGTCTGTCAAACCTCCCCTCTTCTTCTTCTCCTCCTCCTCCTCCTCCTCTTCTCCTCTCACAAACAGAGGCGAGGAAAATGTTGCATCTTTACCCCTTCTAAAAGAAGAGAAATGAATCACTCTCGCATCACCCTATTAAGCATTTGACTTTTTCCCCACATTTGAGCATTACCGTCATTCCTTTTAATATTCTTACCAAACAAGCCAAACCAGACTGTCCGTCACGTTGAGACAGTCCACCTTTAGTTCTCCGTGAAAGTCCAACGAGGAAAAGATAAAACGACAATCCCTCTTGTTGTCAGAAACCAGAGGAGACATGTATCATCCCCTCTGCTTGGTATACTTAGGTATGTTTTCTCGGGTTACAGCCGGTTGGTGCGTCTCTTCCTTCTCCCCGCCGGTACAGAGATGCTGCCTTCAAGTGCTCCTCGTAAGCTCCCACTTTACTCACGTGCTTTTGCGAGGAAATATCATAAAATTAACTCTCTGGTAACACTAGACTGGTGTTTGGGTGGTGTTGGTTTGTTTTTAACATCAGGCTACGCAGAGGTAACTGTGTTCTTTGCTGTTGCAGCAGTGAGAAAAGGACAAAATGCAGGGACGTCCACTGGCAGAGAGGAATGGACACTTGCCAAAACGTTACCTACAGATGACCAAATTTGATCAAAACAAAGAGGAAGACAAACAAAACAATACAATACATATATTTGGAAGTCCAATCAAGCTAAAAGGAAATCATATGAGAAGAATAATGCTGCCCTTTAACAGTGTAACATGATGTAGTGAGCTGTACCCAATAGTTACAATAGCTTGTCTGTCATTACCCATTGATCCACTTGTCCACCGAAATTAAATCAATACAATAAAGAGTTTGGGATTTGGTGGCACATGATAGACGCAGACAATTTAGAAAATCTAATTATCTGGCGATGTGACACTGCAGAGTTCTTGATGGCACCTAATTGATTTTCTAGTCAAGATTTGTGTATGTTTAGTAGCAATACAACTCAACTGTATGCTAAATGTTACCTGCCACTGCTTTTGCTGTGATATTAACACAGTCCACAGGGGAAACGTGTACATGCAGTATAACATCAAAGACTAATTACATATTAATGATTTATATGGTATACCAAATAATAATATACTGTACACTGAAATCTATTATGCATACCAATATTATCATGATTTATAATTCTATCAATCAATTGTTGAAAAACCTATTTTATGCTTGATGACATTTCTTGGCAATTCAGTTATAGTGGATATTGGACTGTACCATTTTCCCAGTTGTATTTGTGGCAATTGCTGCAATCAAAATATATCATCCAAAATATGTAAGATAAGAGAAGCTATAAAGAAGCCTTCTGTCACCTTTACTTCAAAATAGTATCACATATTTCAGTTTAATTGAAAGTAATATAGTAATAAAAGTGCTGCAATATGGCACTTTTTTCCTTCAGTCAAATGCACAATCCCTTCTTTCAGGTCCATAAAAATACTGAGGCAAATAATTAAATTGTGTATAGATTTTCACTTTAAAAAAGAAAGTAAAGAAAATGATAGCTATCAAGTCAATAACAACAAAAAGGGCTGCTGTGAACTTAATATGCTGTCAAAATACAAACGACTCCCTTAAACAGCCTGGGAAATACATATCTCACACGTAATAATTCCATCAATGTTTGCCATAATGTCATTTCTTGCACAGTCAATTGTGGAATTTGAGGTGTAAGTGGGCTTCTAAGCTGATTTTTACTACTAAATGAACTGTCTGGGTTTCTATTTTTCACATGCATACATTTTTTATTTACCCTCAGAGGAAGCCATGGCATCAGAAATCATCTCCGACCATCCGTTTTTTCTGCGTGGCATGTGGGTTTCCTTCAAGGTAATGAATGGGCTGTGCTCTGACTAGAGATAATGTTGAGTCCTTGATCTTGAGGCTATTCAAGTTAAGAGACCTGGGAGCTAGTGGGGGAAACCTCACAATTCACAGAAAAGAGAGTGAGTGAGTGAGTTTTAATTACTTGGACTTATAACTGCTATGCTATCACTGAAAATAAAATTGTAGTAGTGGTAAAGAGTACACTACTCTTTAGAGAGCTGGGTCATTTCAGGATTATGCATAACTAATAAACATTGGACATTACTGAATATGAGTTAAGAGTTAAATTACTTTTTTTTTCCCAAACCGAGACATGCACATAAAACAATCAAATCCACAACTACTTCATTCATCAAATAAAGAATTGAATAATTAAAAAATGTCGTAGTGTCACCATAAACACAATTACACTTTGCCAGGTAAATCCAAACACTTACGTTTCCAAAAGGCAAAAAGAAAATCTCAATGTTAATTTCTCGCTTATGATAGGAATATGAATTCAGTTATAAGTCATGCGGCTTTCAGAAGGAGTCTCATCACTGATCAGCCTCAAGGGAAACATCATCATGCAAACCAGTCATGCTGTTGGTCAATTTCATTCCCTCAATCCTAATCAAAATTATCAGCAGTGTGATTAGTGTGTCTGAAATCAGTTTAGGGAATTCAGGTAAGGCAAAGGAAAATCCTCACAGGTATAGCTATATAAATGCTGCTGCATGGGGGCATAATGAGAATATGTTGGTGAGTGTGCTTGTGTGCTTGTGTGTGTGCGTGTATGCGTGTGTGTAATCTGCTCCCATACGTTCCCTTAAAGCACTCTCCTGCCATCTACAGGCACAGTCTCTCTCCCTTCGTCTCCCTCCATCTTTTCCCCATCACAAGCCTGGTGTTAATCATTCTGGCATCATCTAAATATTCACTGCACGAACAGGGAGTGTGCATGCTGTACATACTGTCTGTCTGTATGCACCTAACTGCATGTGTGTCTCAAATCCTCTGTCTGCAGATTTGTGGGCCCTACATCTGTGTTGCTTTTAGATATCAATAAGCCATGTGTGAGGTTTGTGTCCTGAGAGAGAAACACACAGAAAGAGAAAGAACAAGAAAGGAGAGTAAAAGGAAAAGGGGGAAGTGGAGGGCGAGGTGTGAGGCAGGAGATTTGGAAGGGTGTGAAAAAGAGAGCAGCAGAGGGAAGAAGAAGACTATGGGATAAGAGAAAGTGAGGGAGAGAGAGAGATGGAAGGAAAAGAGGGAGAATGAGGAGATGTAAGGAAAGATGAGGAGGAAAGTGGGAGAAAAGAGAAAATGAAAGAAGACAGAGGGAGGAAGACCGAAAAAGAGTGTGAAGGGGGAAAATGGGAGGTACAAGATGTAAAACATTCAGGCCAGATAATTGTAAATAGGGAGTGACGGGAGGGGAGGAGGACAGAGGAGGGGGATGGGAATGTATGTGTGGAGAGAGAGAGAGAGAGAGAGACAGGGAGAAAATGCAAAGGAAAGAGATGGCTAGAGTTGCATGAGTAATCTACTTTTATATGTATGGTTCTTTACAGTCACCCCAAAAAAGACATACTGAAAGGCATATGTAATATATTCCAGCATGTCTTAGAAACCCAAGAAACTAAGGCTCACATTACATATTTTATTTATTCTACTGTATATTAAGCCTCATCTAGAGCATCTTATATTGCATGCAGGTAAAGGCATCAGTGTCTGGTTCAAGGTAATGTATTTGACAGAACTGAACCTGTCAACTTATTATGTCCTTATTATTCCCTACAGATGGTACCACTGGCTCAAACCAGGTTCCATATATGATTGTTATTTCTTCCTAAAATCTATTTATTTGTGTCCATTACTGAGCAATTGTTCTGATCACAGCAATCACTTAGATTTTTTACGATTTGAGATGACACCTCCCCCCCCTCCCCCATCTCTTCTGATCTTGAAGCCAACAGCTGACAAGTGCTTAAATCAAACTGCAATTTCTTCTGTATAAACAATCCTTATTGTCGTAATTGTGGATGGCACAACGGAACGCTGCAAATCTTTTCAACGACCCTTTTATACAGATTATGTTTTGTATTGTGTTTGACATGTCTGTGAGTTCTCCAAGAGTGAACAATGTAGCAGGCAAAGCTTAAAGGGAATTCATTAGTAACCTGCAAGAAAGAGCAGCACTGTCCTGTTTCTGTGCAATAACTATTGTATTTTGAATCAGACAAAGACCTTTTTGAAAGAGCCAACAGAGACACTGGATCTTTAGCACCAATATGTTTTTGTGATCAAATTTTTATTTATTTTTATATATTTAAGGATCAAATAATTACAAAACCTACATTGAGATGGAGAATGCGTCCCAGTCACAGATTCAGCAATGTTCTGCCAAGGGTCCAGAGTCTTTCCCGGCATTCCATGCATGCACGCTGTGGAGAGTTCCCTATATACTGTATCACATCCAAATAGGAAAGGATCCACGTGCACATACACAGGTCATGAGGCGGTTTCCAACTGGTTTCAATCATTCTCTTCACAGCTGTAAGTCCAGCCAACACAGCACGTTTCTGAATCCCAGAGGGCTGAAAGGTCATTCAGAATCAAGACATTGACAGTAACAGGCAAAGTAACATTAATAAAGGCGGAAATTTTGAATGCAATATTGTTCCAGAACTGACCAATGGGAGAGCACTCCCATATCATTTGAAGATGCTGTATGTGCCTTGTGCTTAAATAGGGCAGAAAGTGCACAAGGGCTGTTAAATATTTTCATGTGGTGCATTTTGACAGGGGTGAGATATGTCTTATGAATGTAACTATGAATCTGCTGATGGTCTGGATTGCTTGATACTTCTTGAATGCTAGACCATACATCATGCCAGTAGAGCGAGGCCTGGGCAATCGCGTGCCCAAATCCTCAAAATAGGAAGGGTAGAGCGACCAGATATCACTAAGAACTAATAAAGCCTAGATACCGTACCACAGTTTTTAGGCTGCACAGTAAATACCTTCTGGATAGGATAGATGGGCAAAGGCCTTTGGCAGGGAACACCATATGCTTTGAGTGCTGATCTTAATTGAAGGTAAAAGAAAAAAGAGGAACGTGGTAGACTGAAGGCATTTTGTAAGTCAGATAAGGGTAACTAGTCAACCTCGCCCAAAAATGTCTTTTAGTCAATGAACCCTTTGTTCCCATTGTGGGGCTGTTATCGGCCTCCCTCCAATTAGAAATGCTGTATTATGGAATAATGGGTAAAAGGTGTGCCAGTTACAAGCTATATGGCAGTATGTTTCAGCTAATCTCCAAGTTTTGATAAGATGAGAGATAATGGGGCCAAAGGTAGGGCTGCACAATTAAGATAATTTTAATCACAATCACAATTTTGGCTTCCCACAATCAAATTTGCGTGATTGAGCGATATTTTAAATGAGTCATTCCATTCATTTCATTCATTCATTCATTTTTTTTTGCAAAGCCAATCTACCGTTCCGTAAACCACTGATCATGTGCCAGTAAGAGTTGTTCCCTGCACCACGCAGCTTAGTTTCTAGATGTAGACAGTCACAGGACAGAGTAATGTGAGGAAAATTCACGTTACTCTTTGAGATAGCAGTTGTCATACTGTACGTCGGTCACAAGGTTTACCAGTTTACTAGTAAACGCAACATTTTGTCCCGTCTGTGTTGTTTTTCAGACAACAGCAGTGACCAGTTGGTGCTAGTTAGTGTCTGTTAGCTCACAGCCGCCATTAACTCACACATGGCTCCCCAGCAACACAAAGAGACACATTGCCAGTCCACACTGCTGACATTTGTCTACAGTTTTAATTGTTATTAACACATCTGTATATTGTTAAGCATGAGAGGCAAACCTGTATTTGTACCAGTGTTTCCGCTGGTAACTCTGCTATTGGCCACGGCGAAAAACACAGAAGAAGTTATTGTATGCAACTAACTTCAGTTCATAAAATAATAGCGTGTGAGACAGACCCTGCTGGACCTGGGCGAGAGATGTGACCCATGGCCTCAGCTGACCCACCATTCAACCTGTGCTGGACTCATTCATAATGAGTCAGCCGTCACTCTGTGAGTGAGTGAGTAGCTCCCCCACCCCCCATTTCTTTTAATCAGTTATTGTTGAAAACAAGTGAAGGAGCTTTCTCAAAGATACATTTATTTTTTAATTATATCCTAGGCTATTTATTTCAGATCATTTTCATCTACATGTGTTGCAGCTGTATGTACTGTATGTACAACATACAACTTAAGAGGAATGTAGCACAATATGGATGTAAAAGCAGTTATAAATAGCCTTTGTGACAATAAAATTTATTTTGGTTAAAATCAACTAATAACTGTTATAATTAATCGTAATCACAATATTGATCAAAATAATCATGATTATCATTTTGGCCATAATTGCGCAGCCCTAGCCAAAGGGTAGCTGGCACTGTTTTTTTAGAAACATTGGCAAAAAGAACGTCATGCGTGACCAAGGCTCTGTCATAGCACTTTCTAATGTGTGTCAACAAACATATATATTTGGAATTTACCAGGTGAGGAGGGGTCCTAAGACAAAGAACCATAAATAATGTTTAAAGTTGGGAACTGAAAGGCCACCATCCTCCCTCTTCTTCTGTAGAATAGACATCTTGAGTCACAGCCGCTTGCTTTTCCAGACAAATTGAGATACCGCTGTAATTTACGCCAGTAGCCAGCAGGAGAGGAGAGACGTAGCATAGAGCTAACAAAATTGACCCTGCGTAAAATATTAATTTTAACCACTGAGATACGGGCTTGAATCAACATGGGGAGACCCATCCACTTCTCCATATCTTTCAAAACGCTGTTCAAAGCAACAGAGTAGTTATGTTTAATAATCTGGTTTAAGCAGGGGAAGACCTCGATGCCTAAATATTTAACTGCTTAATAATGGGGATGTCAGCAGAGATGGTTGGGTTGCGGGCAGAATTATTTAAATTTAGTAGTGCAGACGTTGACCTGTTAATTTTAAAGCCTAATAAGCTTCCATACTCTTTGCATAATAATAGAAAGTGAGGAAGAGACAGAGGGGTTTTCTAAAAAGACCAAAACATTGTTTGCAAATAATGATAGATGATGCTGTGTATTACGAATGCATATTGGTGACACCATAATCGAGTGGCAAATGGCTTGAGCCAGCAGCTCTAAAGAACTGACAAATGATGCTGGACTCAAGGGGCAACCTTAGCGCAAGGACCTAGAAACTGGAATTAAAGAGGAGGAGGTGCGTCCAGTTAAGACTCAAGCTGAGGGATTAGAATACAAAACTTTAATCATACCAATTAAAGTGTTACCAAAGCCCATCACCTCTAAGACTAACCATAAAAATGACCACAAGTCTGTCAAAGGCTTTCATTGCATCGAGAGAAATAAGTGACATTGGGGTCTTACTGTCCTCTGCCGCATCAACAATGTGGAAAAGGCGTCTAACATTGTCTGCTGCTAGTCTCGTTTTTATGAATCCTGTTTGGTCGGAATTCACTAATTTTGTCATATGAGGCTCCAAACAACGAGCTAGGAGCTTTGCAAAGATTTTATTCAGTTTCAGTGAGGGAGTTTTTGCGCGAATTAGAGAAAAAAAAAGTATGATATTGCTCCTAATAAAACCTTTTATTGTGTCCCACAATATCCTAGGGTCTTCTACAGAGCCAAAATTCAT
This sequence comes from Percina caprodes, assembly GCA_013375575.1. Lineage (NCBI taxonomy): Eukaryota > Metazoa > Chordata > Actinopteri > Perciformes > Percidae > Percina > Percina caprodes. The sequence continues at coordinate 1,283,321 of JABXJD010000021.1, read as the reverse complement.
TTCTGTAAATATCTGGAATTCTGCAATAAGCTGAGTGAAATAGGATTCATTTTTCAGTAAAGTGGTATTGAAGCGCCATCTACCCGCACGTTGAGATTGCTGGCCAAGGATGGCGGCGCAACAGGCTCCTTTGTGGTCAGATAATGCCATTGGAAGTAACACTGCTTTATCAATTGGATAGAGCAGTTATCTTCTTATTGTGGTCGATCCCCATCTGTTCAATCTGAGACTGGATCTGAGAAAAGTGTGGCTCGAGGTAACTTTTCAGTACTGCCTCTGCAATAGCGTCAATATCGCTGATTTGTTCTTTGCCGTTGCTTGCCATTCCGCCTTAAGTAACTTTAGCGAGCATTCAGTGTTAGAATACCGGAGTTGGAACCATATAAAACAACTATTTGGCAAAGTTGGAATGGGAGCTTCGCTGCAATTCGTTTCAAGCCGTCATCTCCGTCCAGCCAATCATGTTACTCCTTTAGCACTAATGTCAGGTGAAGTTTCTCTAAGTTTTCTACCAATAAATATTTCAGAAATAATGGAGACACTTGTGCGTTCTTCTCATGTTTTAATGGTGAAGTTGTTTCAAATTGTTTTTTGAGTTTGATTCTATAATTATGCTGAGTCATGTAATGTTTTCTTAACAAATCATTTCATATTCATTTAGATTGTGTATAACCCCAAACATTTAGTTCAAAAATAGTTTAAAATATTAGTAACTTAGGAGTCTGTTATGTCATTTGAGCTGGCTTTTCCTGGCTTCTTGACATGGCCATAGAGTCATTCTGTATAGGAATCTATGGAAATTTCAGATAAGTTTCCTTTTTTAAATGTTTTAATAATTTTGTTATTATATATTATTATATATTGTTTGTTGTTAAATTTTGCTGGATGATTATTGATGATTATTACCTGATTCAACTATAGGTTGGTGATAAGCATCGTGTGTGCAGGAAGTGCGGATTGCTTGGTTCAGAAAGTTAGCTGTAGTTAAAACAATGGACAAGTGAAAGACACTCAGGTAGTTTCCTAACACAGATTTCACAAACTGCTGAATTCTAAAATGCCATTGCCTACAGTGACTGGATCCATATTTGATATGAAGGGGACCCTGCCAATGCAGTGGCTACACTCGAGAACAGCAGTGCAGCAACATCCTCACAGCATGGGGGCCACAAGACCCCTCAGATGTGTATTCTGGCTACTCTGTCTCAAGTCCTTCTGGGACATGCATCAAGCGGTCACATCTGTAAATGAGCAGACGGCTTAACTGCAACTGTGGAACATAGAAATCCCATTTTGTAAGAAGTCTTGTGAAGAGCATCATCCAAGCAAAACAAAAAGAATGGATTTATTTATTTTTTTGTCAGTGGAGCATGGTCCCTAAACGGCATATCCACTAATGAGGTAAATGACTAATGAGATATCCAATCAGGAGCCACAGTAACGGAGGGTGGGAAGGCGGCTGCTGTCGACGACACAATCGAATGATTCCCATTTTTGCGCGCGCACACACACACACACACACACACACACACACACACACACACACACACACACACACACACACACACACACTTCAACAGAGAGAATATTTGGTCATCACCAGCTGCCTGTGATCAAGCAATGTTGCTTGTGGGGTTTATATGGAGGGAGACAGATTGCATACGAGTGCAGGAGGTGCGGGAATGTGTGTTTCGGGCTGTGTGAAAGGGGGAAATGTACAACAAGCGGCAGCATCATTGACTTTACAACAAAGTACCAGTGGCTATTGCAAGCAGGGGAGGAATGGCATTACTATCAGGGTCCTGCAGCAACCCTGTATGTGCAACAAGTCAACGTGATATGAGGTTTATCTGACACCCTGACTACATTTTGTATATTATATTGTGTTCATGTTGAGTTGAAGGCTACCATAGCGCTTTATGTACTGAGTAAGTCCCATGACTGCTGCACTGATGAAAATAGGGCCCCATTTTTCTTCATACCTGAGACGTTGGGGTTTCTCCGTTGCCAGACCTCCCAGATGTGAGGCACAAACCTTGTGTGTCAAGCATTTTCACTACATGACAGACACTGTAATTTGTTAAATACAAAAATGCACTTTAAATGCACAGGAATGTTTGTGATGCTCAAATACTGATCTTTGGTGAATTTTTTTTCACCAGTGACACAGAAAACATACATTCTGGAAGATTAAATAGTTCAGACAAGTCTGAGAGCAATCCTGGTGGCACTGTTGCACATTGAAGCGAGATATTGATGTGGCATTTGGTTTTTAAGAGGTGAAGCAGACGTGGTCCCCAGCCACCAGTTCCTATTACTTTCAGATAGTGGTGATTTGGATGCAATTTACTGCACTCCATTGGACCATGTATATGTGTGGCCATAGGAGCTTTGTGTGTAATCCCTAATAATGCAGTGATGGACTGTGGTGTGTAGCCATTTTGAGTGAGATGGACTGAATCTAAGTATTGTACTGCCTGCTTTGATACTCTCTCCGTCATTCGGTCGCTACCTCACTTTCTCTCTCTACCTTCCTATTTGTTCGGCATTGCACACTGCCTGCAAGAAAGGAGGAATCTTCTAAAACATTTATTTATCTACATCTCATTCCCTTTTTTCACTCCCTCTTTCCACTCTACACTATCAGAGCAGGACACAAACACACTCTCCATCACACACATGCTCAGGCAGTGCGGTTTTGGGCTGTAAATCCAGCGGCAACCAAGGAGCTGTCACCAGCCACACCTGATGAATAAGGAGCTATCGTGCGGTGTGTGCATGTGCAAGTATGTAGACTATGGGTGTGTGTGATTGGGATGGGAATTTATGGCTTTCAGTTAAATGAAGTGAACAATGAGGTCACACTTAGAAAAGCATCAAAAGGAGCGCAAGGGTGATGAACACAGTGGGGTACACGCATATCCATCCATTATGCCAAGTCAAAAAGGAAAAAGAGGGACTGTTGTTGTTGTGCAGTTTGTGCTTCTGTATATAATAAAAAGTATATAATATATAACAAAAAAAATCTCATAAACACAATATCTTGAAAAACATAATTGAATTGCTCCTGCATTTACTGTTTTGGCGCTCTAAAGCAGAGGGAACATGTTAATAATGTTAAACTTGTTAGCAAACAATAGGCTGTATACACATTTAGATCATTGTTTTCACGTCATTGTTGTGATGTCATGATCCTTGCCCTGATCACTGACTCAACAGAAGAACCAAGCATAGCCTTAGGTGACTCAAAAGTCAATCTGTAGACTGAGAGGACACACTTGAAAGCTAATCAGCTGTAGGTTTCTTTGCTTTAGTGTCCTTGAATGAGTCATACAGCAGCTCTTTAAATCAGACCTATTGTACTGTAGGGACCATGTTGCTGTTCATTCTTTTCTTCCCAGAACTTTTAGTTTCAATCACATTGACTTTAACAACATCAACATGTTGAGATGACCGGCATTCTAAAGATCAGCAGGACACAGGACAAGTTACCTAGCAACAGCCATGGTGCAGCTAATATGCTGCTGCTGGAAAACTGGAAAGCCCTTTATCTACAGCTCTGGCGTGGATTGTGTCTCAAGGGGTTTGCTGAACGGATGCAATATGTCTTTTCCAAAGTGATGCATTTTTATCTTACACCTAATAATGAGATTTTTTCACAAAGGTGTTGTATTCACTTTGAACTACTTTTTCATAGAAATGAGAGTTAAAAGTCAAATCATGCAGGTTAGATGGGGAAGCACTGTATCAGACTTGTTTTATGTGAGTAATGGGGTTAGGCAGGGTGGGATATTATCTCAACTCTTGTTTGACTTTGACTGAAAACTTGTGCTGTAGTTAAAGGCTTGTTAACCAGGTTGTGTTTCTCATAAATCATCTTTTTCCACAATTTCACAGATTCTTAGATTATTCCCCTTCTTGCAGTATTACAGACGTGCAGTACATGTCCCAATTTGGTCCTGACTTTGACATAAGATTTATTGCCATAAAGACAATTATATTATAATTAGATGCAAATAGGATAGAAAATTAAACTTCCCTGAGTTATCTTGGTCATCTTTTTATAAATGAGCCAATGGATGATTTAGATACATATCAACAATAATATGTACACTACCGTTCAAAATGTTGGGGTCACCCAAACAATTTTGTGTTTTCCTGAAAAGTCACACTTATTCACCAGCATACGTTGTGAAATGAATAGAAAATAGAGTCAAGACATTGACAAGGTTAGAAATAATGATTTGTATTTGAAATAAGATTTTTTTTACATCAAACTTTGCTTTCGTCAAAGAATCCTCCATTTGCAGCAATTACAGCATTGCAGACCTTTGGCATTCTAGCTGTTAATTTGTTGAGGTAATCTGGAGAAATTGCACCCCACGCTTCCAGAAGCAGCTCCCACAAGTTGGATTGGTTGGATGGGCACTTCTTGCGTACCATACGGTCAAGCTGCTCCCACAACAGCTCAATGGGGTTCAGATCTGGTGACTGCGCTGGCCACTCCATTACCGATAGAATACCAGCTGCCAGCTTCTGCTCTAAATAGTTCTTGCACAATTTGGAGGTGTGTTTAGGGTCATTGTCCTGTTGTAGGATGAAATTGGCTCCAATCAAGTGCTGTCCACTGGGTATGGCATGGCGTTGCAAAATGGAGTGATAGCCTTCCTTATTCAGAATCTCTTTTACCCTGTACAAATCTCCCACCTTACCAGCACCAAAGCAACCCCAGACCATCATATTACCTCCACCATGCTTAACAGATGGCGTCAGGCATTCTTCCAGCATCTTTTCATTTGTTCTGCGTCTCACAAACGTTCTTCTTTGTGATCCAAACACCTCAAACTTGGATTCATCCGTCCACAACACTTTTTTCCAGTCTTCCTCTGTCCAGTGTCTGTGTTCTTTTGCCCATCTTAATCTTTTTCTTTTATTGGCCAGTCTCAGATATGGCTTTTTCTTTGCCACTCTGCCCTGAAGCCCAGAATCCCGCAGCCGCCTCTTCACTGTACATGTTGACACTGGTGTTTTGCGGGTAATATTTAATGAAGATGCCAGTTGGGGACCTGTGAGGCGTCTGTTTCTCAAACTAGAGACTCTAATGTACTTATCTTCTTGCTCAGTTGTGCAACGCGGCCTCCCACTTCTTTTTCTACTCTGGTTAGAGCCTGTTTGTGCTGTCCTCTGAAGGGAGTAGTACACACCGTTGTAGGAAATCTTCAATTTCTTAGCAATGTCTCGCATGTAATAGCCTTCATTTCTAAGGACAAGAATAGACTGTCGAGTTTCAGATGAAAGTTCTCTTTTTCTGGCCATTTTGAGCGTTTAATTGACCCCACAAATGTGATGCTCCAGAAACTCAATCTGCTCAAAGGAAGGTCAGTTTTGTAGCTTCTGTAACAACCTAAACTGTTTTCAGATGTGTGAACATGATTGCACAAGGGTTTTCTAATCATCAATTAGCCTTCTGAGCCAATGAGCAAACACATTGTACCATTAGAACACTGGAGTGATAGTTGCTGGAAATACACCTATGTACATATTGCACCAAAAACCAGACATTTGCAGCTAGAATAGTCATTTACCACATTAGCAATGTATAGAGTGTATTTCTTCAAAGTTAAGACTAGTTTAAAGTTATCTTCATTGAAAAGTACAGTGCTTTTCCTTCAAAAATAAGGACATTTCAATGTGACCCCAAACTTTTGAACGGTAGTGTATATGAGAAAATATAGAATAAGCTCTGGGAAATATACTTGTACAGTATGTAGATTTTATACGAGCTCAACTGATGCCCAGATCTCACTGTTTGGGGATTACTGCTCAGCTAAGGTCTAGGTGTACAAAGAGCAGTATGCAGGGACTTACTGCTGTCTACAATGATGCCTCAGGGATGTTATTGCATATGCAAAGATGTTACATCGTGACTTATCATTGTCAGCATAAATGTACTCATATGTCAGGCAGTGATAAGAACCTTGTAAAGAAGAGCGTAACCAAAGCACTGTTGAAACCTACCAAAAGTTGGTGATGTTGAAATGCGGTGACTCTACTCTACTAAAACTAAACTAACAGTTTCTTACTTTTGAGAATGGGTGATGCTGATAAGCTTTCAATTGCAATTTTTGTATTGTGATGTGTACATGAAAGGCATACATCTTTCTTTTGGACAAGTTTGATATTTTTATATTTATATATTTTATATGGACCTGTGATTGAATTAAAAAGCCAGAAATATCATATTCACTGCACATTTGCACGCATGGGATCAAAATAATATATCTAATATATATATATATTTTCTAAAAAAAAGCTTTATATGAAGCATTGTTTTTACAGCAGACCCCTACTGCCTCTGAGAATTCAGAAACTATGCAGATTCAATTAGTCTTTCATAAAAATAAATTTAAATTAAAGTTTCAGGAGTAAAGCTGTTCACCTCTAACCTACTTTACTCTCTGCTCTACACATCTACTCCCTCTGCCAAGGACACGAGACAAGACAAATCTAAACAAGAGGAAGACAAAGTGCAGCAGTGATCCACCATAGCCCCCACCTGAGCAAAGACTTGACCGTGGGAGACCACAGAGCAGAGACACGAAACCTCAACTCCCCTTTTCACCCGTCCAACACCCCTCAAACCCCATTATCAACCCCGAACCCATTAACACTAGCTTAACTAAACGTCAGGTCTTTGGTAGGAAAATCATTTTTAATCAATGATTTTATTATTAATCACAATCTAGATTTTATGTTTTAAACTGAAACCTGGTTAGACCATAATAACAGTGCTGCTGTTCTCATCGAGTCAGCTCCCCCTAACTTCAGTTTTATGAGCAAGAATAGAGTGAATATGGAAAGGAGGTGGAGGAGCCATTTTGAGGTGGAGGAGCCATTTTGTTTATTGATTAATTCCACTGTAAGCAAATGTGTTATGGAAATTTTGCTTCTTTTGAATGTATATGTGTGTATATGTGGCTCTTCAGTTAAGGTCCTCCCTTCAAGCTATATTTCTAAATGTATATAGGCCACCTAAATATTGTGCAACCTTCAGTGCTGACTGCACTGAACTGCTGTCTATAATCTGTATAAACTTTGATTGTGATTTTACCATTCATGTTGACAACCCCCAGGACAGAGGGACCAAAGAACTGTGTTGTGTTTTTGAGAACTATGGACTGACTCAGTATGTGACAGATCCCACGCACAATAAGGGGCACACTCAGGACTTGATTGTCTCCGAGGGTCTGAATATTTCCAAGGTTGTAGTGACTGACGTTGCTCTCTCTGATCATTCCTGTGTTTTCTTTAACGGCACTATGTCTACGCCCAAAAGTGTCCAAACAAAGTTAATCAGAAAAGGGTATGTATTACTGAAACACCAGTGAAACATTTAGCGCTTTTTTTCAACAACTCAACCATTTCTTGTCGTTTTGATACCTTTCAGTTGGGTTTCTGACCACACCACAGCACTAAGACGGCTCTTGTCAAAGTCTTTAATGACATCCACCTTAACGCAGATAGTGGCAACATTTCAGTCTTAGTATTACTTGATGTCGGTGCTGCATTTGACACGTCGACCATGACATATTACTAGACTGATTGGAAAACTGGGATGGTCTTCCTGGCTCAGAACTCAGTAGAATAGGGACTACTTTGTGTCAATAGGTAATTATGCATCTGAGCATACAAATATGACGTGCGGAGTTCCCAAAGGCTCCATTCAGGGGCCTCTTCTGTTTAACGTCTACATGCTTCCACTGGCTCAGATTATGGAAAACAACAAAATAAGTTACCATAGTTATGCAGACGACACACACATTTACATAACCTTATCGCCAAGGGGACTATAGTCCAATACAAAAACTGACTAAGTGCATTGAACAAATTAACGGCTGGATGTGCCAGAACTTTCTTAAATTAAATGAACAAAAAACTGAGGTGTTTGTTTTTTAAGAGCCACATTAAGACAATTACAAAGTCAGCATATTATCACCTTAAGAATATATCAAGGGTTAATGGACTTATGTGTCAACAGGATTTGGAAAAACTTGTCCATGCTTTCATCTTCAGTAGACTTGACTACTGTAATGGTGTCTTTTCAGGTCTCCCTAAAAAAAAAGACAGCTGCAGCTGATTCAGAACGCTGCTGCTCGAGTGCTCACTAAGACCTAGAAAGTGGATCACATCACTCCAGTTCTGAAGTCCTTAGACTGGCTTCCTGTGCCTCAAAGAATTGATTTCAAAATAAATTTGCTAGTTTTTAAATCACTAAACGGTTTAGGCCCAAAATACATTACTGACCTGCTACTACACTATGAACCACCCAGACCTCTCAGGTCACCAGGGACAGGTCTGCTTTCTGTCCCCAGTCAGAACTAAACAGGGGGAAGTAGCGTTCAGTTTCTCTGCTCCTCATATGTGGAACTAACTCCCAGAAAACTGCAGATCTGCTGCTACACTGTTCTTTTAAATCAAGGCTGAATACCTTTCTTTTTGATGTTGCCTTTCTTTAAATGTTTTTTCTTTAATGTTTAATTTCTTATGCTGCACTGCAACTTTTATTCTTGTGTTTTATCTGTTTTTATTTTAAACTGTTTATTATTGTGTTTTATCTGTAAAGCACTTTGAATTGCCCTGTTGCTGAAATGTGCTATACAAATAAAGCTGCCTTGCCTTGGTATTGATCACTGATTTGACACGTGGAGTACATCACCAAGTAAAGGACAGCATTGAAATGTTCTCTATAAAGGCCTACTGTATCTGTGACAGGGACTATCTGGAAAGGGAAACAACAGATGAAGTGTTGAGACTGATAGAGAAAAAGAACAGCAAGGCAAAAGAGAAACAATGTGAATGAGAGACAAAACAGGCAGGTGCTTGAAGCTCAGTGCCGTTGGACAGCAATGATGACCTGCTAATTCCAGAGTAGACATACAGTAATTGATCCAATTATCTCACAACAGCTCCCTTCTCACACAGTCTAAATAAAACACATCATATTTAGAAATACAATCAATTTCAATCAAAGCCCTTCCATTCATCTGTTAACTTATGTAATGTGTGAGTCTGTGTGAGCAGGTTTTGTCATGAGAGAGATAGAGCAGTAAGCAAAGGTGTACATTAGGCATACAATACATTAGGCATGCAAGTTGCAGTCTACATCCCTGTTTGTCCAGGCTCATATAAAATATAGAGTGACGACTTTAATTAATTTGTTATCATTTTATTAAAGGTATTAATGCATTTTATGGCAAAATGTGGATAGTTCACAACCACACACACCCACACCCACACCCACACCTTCAACCTGGCAGCACAGAAGAGCTATTCAATAACCACAGTTTCAAGATTAGTGTCACCAATTCAGCATCTGACCAAAACTACTTCTGTTGCTGGCGTTGAAAAGCATTTTTTTGCAGAACATTACGATGTCACAGTGAAGTTTACCTTTGACCTTTTGGATATCAAATACAAAAGAAAACCAAGCGACACAAAGATTGGAAAAATTGGGCATTGCTGAGATATTGAGATTCACGAAATTGTGACAGACATAAGGTCACAGTGACCTTAACCTTTGAACTCCAAAATTTGATTAATTCTCCATCAATGTGTTCCAAATTTGAAGAAATTCTCTCAAGGTGGTCCTAAGATATCTGGGTCACAAGAATGGGATGGACCTGAAAACATAATGAATCCGGCCACGGCTGTCGCAAGCCCAGAAGCATAAAAACTGGAAAGAAAGCAACATTTGTAGAATGAGAGTGTAATAAAAAGTATTTCAGAGGAGAAACCGAGTAGACAGGAATTCATGTTTTTCTTCTTGCGGCATTGCATAGCATTGTGCAAAAGTGATGTCAAAGGAGATGGAGGCCACCGTGACAGGGACTACTATGAGAAGGGGTGAGCTAGTGGTTTGAGATACCATCCAATTACTGAAAGGTCACATGTTTGATCACAGAAAAAGCCACTGAGTGTCCATCAACAACCATGTATCATGTCAAATGGTCCTTGAGATAGACCCTGAATGTGCCTGCTCACTCAGTTCAAGTTCATGAATGGTAAACACAATGGTTGACCCTGTATATTAATCAAACTGAGTAAATAGAAAGTGGCAAGTTCTATAAGAGATGCAAAAAGAGCTTGCACCTTGAAGGACAGTCTGTGAAAGCCGTATTTTAAAATTATAAAATATAATTCAAATTGTTCAAAGGTTATGGCTAAGAATCCAATATAGAAAATGTAAGAAAAAATAGGAACCCTTGGGTCAATGCTAACATACTCTATACTGGAATCAAACTCAACTCTGTTACCCGCTCTCTTTCAGCCTGGAGCTTGTTCACATACCTATCTCAGTTTATATTAGAGAAGCTGTCCGTGTTGAATCCAGGCCCTTACATTCATAAAATATGGCTAAATGTGCATGAAATATGCGTTTGATGTCTCACTTAGAGAGCTTAGACTTGCTAATGTTAATTACACCAATATATACCTGATCAGCAAAGCTATATAGTACCACTCACCAAGAGCCCTTTTCAGCACTGTGAAAATTAAGATAGCTTCTCAGTTTAAGTTAATATCACATTATAACAGCCACAGTAGCAAACAAAAGCTTTCTCAGGCTCTGAAAATGCAAAATATAGAGCAAACAATCTTGATTTCAGGTTGCCAATAACCTAAAAACAAAGAATACCAGAATTTAGTTTTGTTCTTTGTTTTGGTAAACTTAAAGCTATAAATCAGTCCTATATCTGAAGAAATACCAAGTAAAAAAACAAACAATTTTATCAAATCTTAGACAGGGTTTACATTTACAACTTA